>CAJHQQ010000013.1:430000-875000 GCA_905132885.1 Moricandia moricandioides | reverse complement strand
CAGTAGATAAAACAAAGAACCTTCTATCGCGCTATTCCGCTGTGGCTTCGGTTCATTATCAAGCTGTTGAACCTTGATGGGGAAGATAGGGAGAGAGCGATTGGGTGAGGAGAGAGGACCGTTTCCAAATGCAAATAGCGAGAGCTTGAAGTTGGCGAGCCAAGTGATGAAGAAGCCAGTGGTCCCGATCATATGCACAGTGGTTAGATGGAGCGGAACCAAAAAGAAAAGGAGCATCACTAGAGCCATCAGAATCAGCCTTTTGACTCCTTTGTCGACCAATCTTCCAACACAGAAACAGTAACACAAGGACACCATAATCCAACCACACGCCTCGGTCAACCGCTTAGCTTCATGGCTCAACGTACACCCCCACCCCCACCATCTCTTCTTTGAGAATCAGGACTCTCTTCTTTTGTTAGAATCAGGCGCGACCAGAACCACGTTTCTTGATATTATCATGTGTTCGCTAGTATTGTCTCCATCGTTTTATCAATTATTCTATTCGAAACAAATTGACAGTTTCGTCTCCTTCTTGTTTTCTCTTGGCTTTTCAAAACAATAACGATAAGGAAATTGACACTAAAGAACTGGCAAGTCTGAACGTAAGAGTATAGAGTATGTAGGTGGAAAAGAAAGGAAATGAGTGTTGAAGAGAACATTTTACGTTGCCCCCACGCTGAGTGTACGAAAGCTACATCTCCAATTCATGCGCACCGGTTCTTTTGTCTCTTGTGCATTATCTAACCTTTGGGTTTTATAAAACAGGCCTAGATAGTGTGGAAAACATAAGCCCACTTTACGTAGTATATGGGCCTAAATTAATTTTGACTACGGGTACGTATCACACAATGCGTGACTGAGAGACCTTTGCGTAAAATTATAATGAATCTCTTTTCTGGAAGAGGAAATAGTAAACTTGAAGTCATAATTAGAGCCCAAGAGAAACGATGAAGATGATACAGAGAAACTGTATTGGTGAAGATGATGAACAGTAACCTTGATTAGATGTTCATAAAACACCGAATCAACGCTCAAGGTTTGAAGAGCTTAGCATAAGAAACAGCTCTAGAACAAGAATGAGAAGATTTTCCTAGAAAGTTACCAAGAAAATCATTGTAACCAGAGAAAAGGAAGAAGAAGACTCTAACAAACTTTCTGATCTTTTTCGATAATCCTAAAATGAGTGAGTGCTCTGTTTATATACTACTTTATGTTGCTCTCTTCCTCAGCTGACGTGTCATGGTGATGTGGCTCAAGTATTGTATTCCATGTATCAAATCTCCCTTCCTCTAAAAACCTTGACCACAAGGTTAGGTTGAATCACTCCTTCGCCAATCACTCTCACCTTCCACTTCATAGAACACATAGCCTTTCTTCTCTTGAGGTTCTGAACAATCATAGGACACTACTCATTGTGAACATCATAGCATCACGTTAAAACTCTGTCAAACCTATGACATGGCATCTCTTTTCCTATATCAAATTCCCCTTCTTGAGAAACTTTGACCACAAGTTTATGCTTGTTCTTCACATCCTCAATGCTGTCCAAACATGAAACATGCAACTGTGATCAGCAACGTAGAATTTCCTCTTCTGCAACTCACTGGTTCAGGCATCACAAAACACTGCAATTGTGATCAGCAACGCAATGGTTGGCTTGAACTTCCAACGGTGCCACACAAGTGAACCCATGCTTTGAATCTGAAGTTCATTCCAAGTACAAGCCCTCTTATACTTGAAGTTCCAACCTTTAAGAAACCTATGTTGCTTCTTAAGTTTCTTGAACATATTATCTTGAGCTTGAAGCATCTGTTTTTGGAACATAATGCTGCTAGTGACCATGACTTTAACACATTTAAGATCAGACTGAACTTTTTCCAGAGATTCTCCCTTTCTACGGAACCACAAGCTCAATACCAGCCACTGCAAAATACATGAAACAGCTTCACTTTTCTCAATCTTGTTCTTCCAATGATGCCATACATGAGAGCCACTGCTTTGAATCTCATGCTCGTTTCGGCAAAGGCTTGTCGTCTCCTTTCTCATGAAACAAAAAATTATTACACTGCACCGCAAAACAGCCTCACGAAAAAGTTGCATCGCAGAACACCTAGTACCCACAACATCTCTCTTCTGCAACCTAACAACAAGAGCAATCACCCTCCCCTTCTCATTCAGGTTATAGTTTGTTAACTGAATCACAGTCCAACAGCTCACTATTTTTGCACTAAAATGATCTTCTTGACGGGACTGTCCTATCTTTTTAGATTCCTTCCCTCGCCAACTCTTGAAAATTTTCTTGTGCTCACTCTCCTTGTACTTATACTTCCATGTTTTAAAACCCCACAACTGCATTCCATGACTGCTTGTACCATAAATGGTATCATACCAGTGACTTAAGAATCGTGTATCATGTATGCTTCTCACATGCTCCATATACCCCTCAGGAATTTCCTTTCATCTCAAGGTTCTAACACTTTGATGCTGCTGACTATTGTCTTTCCACACAACTGAAGTACAGAGAAGCAGACCCACCAAATATCTTAGTTGTTTCTTGAATTTGTACTTGAACTTCCAATCCTTTTGACTCTTGAGCTGTCTTAGAGACAATTGACCGAACAAGTGGTGTGCAACTAGCTCAACCTTAGCATCTTCTGATTTTTGAAGCGATTCATCCACCAATTGAACATCTAGAAAATATACTTGTTCAACTTTTGGAAGAGTCCAATCATCACTTCTCATACCACAACATATATTATCCACCACAATATCAGTACACGATCCCAAATCATCGAGCAAAACAATCTTAATTTCTTCTACTCTATCTCTATGGCTTGTTTCCAAGGTAGAGTTTGGTACCTTGTGTTCAAACAATCTGATCTGAGATGTAGGAATCAATGCCACCACAAGAACACAACCAGCATCCAGAGCTGAATCGTTATCTCCAAGCGACTGTTTATCTTGCAATGAGCAATTCATCTCAGTACCAAGCGAGTTCACTTCATAACTCTCTGCTGCTGTTGTATGTGATTCACTGGTAGAAGTCTTATGATGAGCTTTCTCATGAATTGATACTGCTTCAAATGGTTGAACTTTTGGATTCCACCCTTCAACTTCAATTTTCTCTATCAGATTATCCCGAGCTGGTGTTGTCGATGTTGCACAGTCACTGACCAGAAGTGAATCTTCTGCACTTGATCTATTTTTGTTGAAAGCATCAGGCATCACCTTCTCCTTGCATTCACGGTCAATTATAGCTGGAGTTGCAGCCATTGGTTCTGATTTTGGAAGATAGGCGCCCTCATATAATTTTCCCAAAATCAAACATTGATGAATAGACTCTGGTTGATACATTCTGACGAACGATTGAGTATTCATCTTCAATCCCAGCAAAAACGGTTTAACCATATACTCCTCAGAAAAACTAGTCTTGGATCTAATCATCTCAATTCTCTCGTGATATTCCATGATTCCATTAGTTTCTCGCAAATTCATCAGTTCAAGCAATGAATCTGCAGCGGTTTGCAATCCTATCGAATTGCTTGTACCTGATTGTATTCTTCTCACCGGATCAGTTTCTTGATCTACGATCTTCTCCGACGATCCGCCATGACTTCCGGATGTTTCCGCCATTGATTCCGGTCGCCAAGCTTTGAGAAAATCACCAAGCTTTGCCATCAATCCGAGGACCGACGGCTCTGATACCACTGATACAGAGAAACTGTATTGGTGAAGATGATGAACAGTAACCTTGATTAGATGTTCATAAAACACCGAATCAACGCTCAAGGTGTGAAGAGCTTAGCATAAGAAACAGCTCTAGAACAAGAATGAGAATATTTTCTTAGAAAGTTACCAAGAAAATCATTGTAACCAGAGAAAAGGAAGAAGAAGACTCTAACAAACTTTCTGATCTTTTTCGATAATCCTAAAATGAGTGAGTGCTCTGTTTATTTACTACTTTATGTTGCTCTCTTCCTCAGCTGACGTGTCATGGTGATGTGGCTCAAGTATTGTATTCCCTGTATCAGAAGATGAGAGTAGGAGTTGTGTGCATCTTCTCATCTTTCGTTTCGGCTGAGAAGTGGATGTTACAGCAATTACGGACTGGAGGAAATACTATTATACACGTGAATGTATACAGCGGTCGAGAAAATATAGTAGTATGTACATAATCTGTTGTTTGTTACATACAAAACCCTAGTACGGGTGAATGGGTCATGGGGAGTATGGTGAGAGTAATAGTGCTTTCTCAAAAATTCTCTGGCCTGGCGCTAGCATTGTGAATGGATCATATCTGGATTTTCTCCGCACAAAATCATCCCACTTAGGACCAAAGTGGGATCTCCACTCGTGTCTTGTTGTGTAATGGGGTAGGTATTGCTTCAGCCCTAAACATGCTGCTTCAGTGAAGTCAAGTATCCTTTGGTTCCTCTTTATGATTTGGTCCACTCCATGTTTCCCCGTCGACCCTGGAACTGCCGATGTAAGGATCGCCACCAAGTAGAATATCTCTTCCTCCTCCGGTGTCACCGCTGAACTTCTATAGTCCCACCTGACAAGCACCAATAGATTAGGTATGAATTGCTTCTCACTGTTAATAATATTGTTAGCTAACCAATTCATGTTTCTTACTTTGACTTGTTGACTGGGTAGACGATGACTGGCCCGTTGCTTGTATCGGTTAGGATGTTTCCGATACAAGAAAATAAACTCTAAATTTATAAAAGGTTTAAACTCTAAATTTATAAAAGAAAATAAAATTTAAACCCTAACTACATTGCGTGTAGCCCCTAAAACTTCACGAACGTCTATGCATATATGCATATAAATTTTAGAAAGAAAAAAAAGAGTAAGGGTTAGGAGACGTATGTCTGACATTTTTGTAGTACATTTTGGTGATATCGATCGAGTAAACATCTCGCTGATGGTGAATGTAAATGAGGCAAAGCATTGTGTGAAAGCTCACCATTCGGCCTTCTTTGAGATATATTCCTACGAAGTGACCTCGAAACTTGCATTTTTGCCTCTCCGTGAAATTTCTAGGTGCAACTGCAAAGTCTACAAGCAGTCTGAAGTCGGGACTCTTGTCATGCTCTCTTGTATTAAGGAAACAAACTCTTATTCTAGTTGTGTAGTATAATGTAATCTGATGGGAGCTCGTAAGTGTTTTTTTATTGGAAATATGAAGACTGCTTCCAACGTAGACTCAATCTAAATAATATATAACAAAAACCTTTGGAGCAGAAACCTACTCTAAAGCTTCTTCTAATACTAGTCACCAGCCACAATAGACAAGGTCCCATCTCTCAAGTGATAAAAATATAAGTGTTGATAAAAATGTAGATCAAGGGAAACCAAAAAGTTTGATTGTACACAGGCCCAAATTAGATATTTGAATCCGTAGAACCAGAAGTTAAACTTTGAATTATTGTAAGTAGTAGTCGTAATCAGAATGATGAAGCCGCCACACCTTTTCTTTATACTTTCCACCAAACTCTTTAATCCGCTAATCTAGGCCATCTCACTTTCTCTTATTTCTTTCTTTTTGTTATCGCTCGCGTCTTCGTTGCCGTCTACGCCTCTCTCACCTTTCACACATAGTCAAAGACAAGTTCCCTGGCTACTAGTCTTTGTTGGAATTTACAAGTTCAAAAACATCGATTCTTTCTCTCCACAGAACGGAGAGGTATGGAGGATAGGTCACGTCAGGTGTTGTTTCCATCTTCATCATGTTCAACGGTTGATCATCGCTTGTATGGTGATCAAACACAGTGTGCAACTCAGATCAACAACAAGAGTAAGAAGAAGAATAAGAAAGAGAGAGAGGCCAGGTATGCTTTCCAGACAAGAAGTCAGGTTGATATTCTATTTAAGAACTCTAACAACACTATCAAACAAAGCATCTTCGAAGGGTTTCGAGATTACCAAAATATTAAATCGTCCATGTTGTATCAACTTAGTCATGTCCAATGACATCCAAGTGATTTTCTCCATTTTATCATTTTCAGTTATGCATCTCTCGCTCAGTCCTGCCTTTCGATAGCGCTCGATCAGATCATCAGAAAACTTGCTCTTGTCAAGATAAGCATTCACTGACTCAAACACAGGATAACCCTTCTCTGTCATAGTTGAGTAAAAATAATAACGAAACACCCCGGGATCATTATTGGAAGGGCAGTCGTCCACCAACCAGTAGATTTGAAACGGAAAACCTGACAAAACAATTACAATACAATTGATAAAATATACTAGAAATCTAAAATGTACAAACAATTTCACTTACATCCAAGCATTTGGCTTTGGATCAGGACTGTGAGCCTCTGACAAGGCTTCAACTTCTGATCAGGTGGGCTTTTACAAAATGACTCAAAGCTGTCAATGGGATGTGATAGTGGTTTAAAGATAACATTGAAGCCTCTGCGCTCCAAGGCTTGCATAACAAAGTCACACTTGTTGTCTTTGTCTTTTGTGATGAGCATCACATTTAGTGGTTGATCATCATAGTTCATTGCCCAGAAGAGAATGTCTAGTAACCTTCTAGTAAATATGGTAGATTTATCATCCCCCCAGACGACTTCGATACTGGGTAAAGAAGTATAACCATCCCTGTTACCACACGGCACATGCCCAGAATCCATATCAAGGTAAGGCCTGAAAAACACCCTGCCACGATAACCCTTATTGCGAAGACCTGAGAGGATAGCCGATGAGAGGATACCCGATAACCCGGTTGAGCAACCATGGACATCCAAGAAGACGTGTATCGGCCAACCTGAGAGATGAGAAAAATTAGATATCATTAGTACAATTTGATTATTATCAATGAATCTTAAGCGAGAGAGAGAGAGATCTTACTATGAAAATTGTAATTGTGGTTATACAAAGAAGGTAGTCCATTGGTAACCTCTTTGCTGATAATCCGCCTATCATTTATACTCGGCCAATAGAATACTGGGGGGCCATCGCCATTGAATACAAAAACATCGTAATTTGTGTAATGCAAAGCTCCAACAGAGAAGACACGAACTGTCGTGGTTTTAAGTGGTGCCGCAAAGGAACTAAGGGCATGTTTATTGCAGGTCTCTTACCATGGGGTTCTTAGCTTTTCGAAGAGACGTATCTTAATTTTAACTAAGAAAACTTAAGAACCGTCTCTTAAATAAGAGACCTAAGAGACGTCTCTTAACGGGAAAATTTAAAAAAAAAAAACGTGAAATTATAAGTTAAGAACCCCGCCTAAGAGACCGTGGATAAACATGGCCTAAGAGAAGGCAAATGTTTTAAGGAAATATTCCTTACTATCAAGAGTTCCACCTCACCGTTTTAGATGGCACGCTTTTATCTTCTTTCCAGCAGATGCGTTCACCATTGGATGTGTCATCTTGAGACAGTCAAACCAAATCTTTTTTTTTCTTTTTCTCATTTATATAAACTAAATCTATTGGATGTTCTATAATTTAAATTTTTATTTTGTTCTTTCAGTGGTATTTAAATATATCTTGAATATACAATAAACCAATTATATAAATATATAATGGTAGGTAAATAAAAAATTGCCTTTTATATATTTATGATGAACGAACTAAAATTATTTATACTCGTATTTTTGCCATTCTATAACTGAAGATAATATTTAAGAAAGCAAACTACATGAATAAAAAGTTTTAATAATAAGTTCATAAAACTTTAGATATGATCAAAATAGTCTTTTATCTTTTTCATAATAATATACAACTGATTTTTATTTTCTTTTTAAATTGGTTTTAGAATAATTGAATTATCGTCTTCAATTTTAAAGTTCAATAACAAAATAGATTTACAGATCTAACTACATTTAATGGTATGCAATCTTGGTATGAACAAAAAAATAAGGGAAATTTGAGTGTATAACCAAAAGAAAAACATTAATTCATTAGATGACCATATGAAAATTTAGGCTATAATACACCATCTATATTATATAATAATTGCTATATTATCTCTTCTTCACACACGCACATGTACACATAAAACAATGTTTTTTTTTTTTTTACAAATTGGTTTTCCCCATCAACTTTTAAATGCTTTTACTTTTTGTTTGAACAATTATTAAACTTTATGTTTTATATATTAAAAACATACAGTTTTTTCTATACATAACATGATTTGAAATTTTCAAAACAAACATATATTTTATCAGATTTTATATAATATTACATATATTTGATTTTAAATCTATATTATATTACACATTTATATAGTATAGCTATATTTTTTTTCAAATGAGATATAATTTTGTTTTGTTCTATTTTATTTAGAAACATAGAATAGAAATATTATATACAATCTCTCTCTTCTCTCTCTCCCTCTCTCTCCCTCTCTCCCCCTCTCTCCCTTTCCCCCTCTCTCTCCCCCTCCCTCCCTCCCCCTCTCCCTCTCCCTCTCCCTCTCCCTCTCTCTCTCTCTCTCTCTCTCTCTCTCTCTCTCTCTCTCTCTCTCCCCCTCTCTCTCTCTCTCTCTCTCTCTCTCTCTCTCTCTCTCTCTCTCTCTCTCTCTCTCTCTCTCTCTCTCTCTCTCTCTCTCTCTCTCTCTCTCTCTCTCTCTCTCTCTCTCTCTCTCTCTCTCTCTCTCTCTCCCTCTCTCCCTCTCTCCCTCTCTCCCTCTCTCCCTCTCTCCCTCTCTCCCTCTCTCCCTCTCTCTCTCTCTCTCTCTCTCTCTCTCTCTCTCTCTCTCTCTCTCTCTCTCCCTCTCTCCCTCTCTCCCTCTCTCCCTCTCTCCCTCTCTCTCTCCCTCTCCCTCTCCCTCTCTCTCTCTCTCTCTCTCTCTCTCTCTCTCTCTCTCTCTCTCTCTCTCTCTCTCTCTCTCTCTCTCTCTCTCTCTCTCTCTCTCTCTCTCTCTCTCTCTCTCTCTCTCTCTCTCTCTCTCTCTCTCTCCTCCCTCCCTCCCTCCCTCTCTCTCTCTCTCTCTCTCTCTCTCTCTCTCTCTCTCTCTCTCTCTCTCTCTCTCTCTCTCTCTCTCTCTCTCTCTCCCTCTCCCTCTCCCTCTCCCTCACCCTCACCCTCACCCTCACCCTCACCCTCTCTCTCTTTCCCTCTCGCTCCCTCCATTTCCTCTCTCTCTATATATAGTTCTATTCTACATGATACACGACAAATAGAATAGTATTTGGGTATTGGTTAAACATACCCACGCGCAACAAGGAGAGAAATGTCTAAATAGATCTCAAATGTTCACAATTTCCAAGGTATGGTTACTTCCTTAATTTTCTTTCCAATATGGTTATCTTGCAAATTAACCCAAAAAATAATAATCAATTTTTAAACTTCATGATCAGAAAGAATGTCTTGGTGATCAGTATAGACAACTTGAGAAAAAGAAGTCAGAGCAGTCTAGGCAGGTATCAGGCACAGATGCAGATAGCTTGGTGACGAATGTGTTGAAGAGATTGGATCAGATTAGAAAAGAAGTCTCAAAGCTTAAGGAAATGGAGGAAGTAGCTAAAGGAGTTGGCAGGACGCCTAGAGGAATCCTCGAAGAGTACTTTCATCTAACAATCGAGGAGTAGAGGCATCAAATTAGCATAGCAACAATTATAAATTGTACATTGTTGGATAAGTTCCTTTGAATTCTTCATCGTCTACCAAAGTTTTGCTTCACCATTATACATAATCATATTGCTTAACAGTTCATATAAAGGGTACCCTGAAGATCTTAAATGCTTCAACACTTTTATTATAGAATAGTCCTCCATAATAGGATTTCAAAAGACAATACGGAAATGAAACTTGGAGCCATATATAAGTTATCCTATTGATGCTTCACCAACTTGTTTGCTCTATCTGTTATGTGCAAGCTAATCTCGATTTTCTCCCCTTAATCTTCCTAAATCTTTGCAGACCCGCTGCACCTGCACCGCGACCCCTGCGCCAACACCTGCAGCTGTCACGGAAACTGTGGCTGAAGCTGTACCTGTACCTGAAGTTGTTCCTGCTATTCTACCAGTAACCACTCCCGCGCCCGAATCAACTCCTGCTAGGTTAGCATATTTGCTCTCTCTATATGTAGTCCATGGAACGTTATGCTTTGTTCTGATATTGGCCTATTCTTATTTTGTTTCATTTTGTTGGTTTAAATAGATCTCAGACTGATGTTTACGGACAAGCAGCATCAAATCTGGCTGCTGGAAGTAATTTAGAGAGTAGCAGATTCTTGACATGGGAGGAGGAACATGGGATCATGACACTGTTGTCCGTGCACTCCGTGCTACTTTTAACAACCCTGAAAGAGCTGTGGAATATCTTTACTCTGTGAGTTCACTTTTTTCCTATAAATATGCTGCAGATGCTATCTCGGTCACTAGGCCTATAATCTTCTTTCGAGCCATGTTATAGACTGCTTTTTTCATTGACACTAAAGCGAGGGAATTTACATATTTTAAACACTTAGGTTTATGCTTTAGGGGATCTCTGAGCAAGCTGAAGTTCCACCGGTTGCTCGTACCCCAGCAACCTGCAACTGGTCCTAATGCAAATCCGTTAGATCTGTTCCCACAGGTAATACACTTGGATATGGAAAGCATACTTGGTTCATTTCAAACTTTCCGGGGTTGCGTAACCAAAACCTACCTTATATTTGGCAGGAGATGCGAAATGTTGGAGCAAATCCTGGTGCCGGAACACTTGACTTCCTGCGCAACAGCCAACAGGTATAAGCTGTTTCTTTTTCTTCACTTACTTAAAAAAATATATCGGACATCAATGTGTGTGTGTTTATTGTTATTATTCTGGTGTATATTAGTTCCAAGCTCTTCGAGCAATGGTGCAAGCAAACCCTCAAGTTCTGCATGTATGTTGATATAATTCACAGACGAACTGAAATAATTTCCACATTTTCACTGGTTACAATCATTTGGCAGCCGATGCTTCAGGAACTGGGAAAGCAAAACCCAAATTTGATGCGGTTATTCAAGAACATCAAGCTGATTTTTTACGTTTAGTCAATGAACCCGATGAAGGAGGGGCAGAGGGGTGTGTATAATCCTTGTGCTCTCACGATTATGATTCATATGTAACATACATATAAAAACCAAAACCCTGAGAGGGTTTCAATTACTTAAACAGTGATTATTTCCTTGGTTAATTTGTGCACTGTATTATTCAGGGGCAACCGCTTCGACGAAGGAATGCGACAGCCACAGGCGATCCAGGTCACACCTGAGGAAAGGGTATGTTCCATTTTCTTTTCTCTCTTTTTTCAGTTTGATCTTTCCTCTAAGGAAAAAAAGTATGTGGATCTCTCTTAATGATTCATTAACTCGGGTTCACCTTGATAAAACAAAAAATAATACAGCTGGAAGCGATGGGATTTAATTTGAGAGAGCATTGGTGTTGGAAGTGTTATTTGCGTGCAACAAGAACGAGGAGCTGGCTGCAAACTATCTTCTGGATCACATGCATGAGTTCGAGGAATAGCTTCTTCAGTAAAATCGCATTGTTCTTCCCTCTGTCACTTCTCATTGGTCCATATGTTTACTTATAAATTGTGGGTGCCAAGTTCAAACCCAGGTTATCAGGAATTTTGTTCTAGATGATATTCAATGAGAGTGAAACTTTAAAACAAGATTCAATGAGAGTGAAATTTTCAACACAAATTAAACTCTTACAGAACAATGATATCCAATGAGAGTGAAACTTTGTTCTAGATGAGCTACGCCTAAAAGATTACCAGATACGGTAAGTAATAAATTGTGTTACCCAAAAAAAAACAGAGGAAAATTATTTAGAAATAACTCAAGCAAAGGCGAGAAAAGGGGACCTACACTAGGTTATTGTTATCAGGAATTTTGCTGGCGTCAGAGTGAAGACAGACAAGAAATACAAAAACTAGTGTCCAAGGAACTGAAATGTGCAGCAAGATCCCACCATCTGAAATCAGACTGCATCATGTTCCTGAGAAGGTTGAATGGCAAAGTTGAGTTGAAAAGTGCGCTGAAGACACAATTCCTATCGATTTAGTGGTCCTAGCTTAATAATCCAAACTCTGCAACAAGTATTAGTTTCAGCTCATGAAAGATAACAAAAAGACTCAATAGCATGTCAGCACCTCCAATAGCAATAAATCAGCGAGGGATCACATCCCATTAACAACAATGTATCATGGAGGTGATGAAAGAGGAAACTGTGAGAAACTACCACCAACTTCAAGCTCTCCCACAACACCTTTCCACCCTTTGACAATTTGACAAGTTTTTTCTCAAGCACCCATGAATCATTCGTAGTGAAGAACTGAGCAGAAGCGATTAAGAAACCAGTCCTTGTGGTTCAATAATCCTTGTTCCAAGTCTTCCTTCCAACACAAGTATCCCCTGCATAAAGATACATCAACACAACAAAAGAGAGCTTTACTTAATTTCTCTAGTCACAAATCCAAAATTATCTACGGATGTGAAGTGAAAACTGCAAAAGCAAATACACCCTGAAAATCTCAACTTTCTCAACACCCAAAACCCTAATTTAGAAAACAACTAAGAAGTGTTTCCACAGGAAACGAAAAAGAGAAAAACGTCACGAAATCTGTGGACTTTCAGTGCTCAGACCAAACCAGTTATACCGCCCCAGATAATCCGCCGTTTCTGGAAATTAGGGTTTGGCGTCCTTGTGCTCTTCTGGGAATAGCCATATTTTACAATCTTCGTAGCTGTAGATAGATCAAGGTTTCTAGGTTAAATCACAGTTTTTGAATTTTGAGAGGTTGGAGATCAAACGAAGAAGAACGGAGGGATTAAAGAAGTTGGCCATTGTTAAATTTTGGAGGCGGAGGCAAAATTATATAATCTCACGAACCGGGGAAGATCATCGCAGCTCGTCTGTCTCCTTGCAATTTTAGGAGTAACTTGGTTATAAAGAAAGAGTCCACGTGTCGATATTTCCTTTTTTGGTAAAAAATAAATTCAACGGATGTTGCCGTTGGGATGTAAAATTTTAAATTTTTCACCGATGAGATCAAAATTAGATTGAGAGTAAAAAAAAAAAGATAAACAACAAAGCATCAATCATCGTCATCTCAAGCCTCCAATTTTCTTCCAAGGACTCGTTGACTGCATCGCTGAAGCTTTTTCTCCGAGAAAGGATGAGTTTTGGCGACTTGGGATGGGTCAAAGGAAGCTAGAAAGTTACATAACAAAAGCTACTTAGTCACAAGAAAGAACAATGGTGAGCTCTGAGCAAGAACAATAGACAACAGATTAGTTACTCTAGCTTAAGCACTTCTTGATCAACCAGAACAGACCCAAGAAAATAGCTACAATGAGAAGTCCAAGACGAGCACTCTTCTACGATCGGAGCACTGCATGAGGAGGAGGCCGTCGAACAAACCTTAGATTATGCATGGTTCCGTTACTAAATCATACATTCGTTAGGGTTCAACGTAAATGCATTTTCTAAATCACAACACCAAAAACTTGTGTAGCGTTGCACATATTCTTGGTATGTTTAGAGTTAATAAGAAGTTCGCTCATTGGCATTAGTAGACAAACGTTTCAAGATATTCAATTTTGTAGCAGCGTTATAATTATTTATATTAAGAACAAGAAGTTCAAGAAAATCATATCAATCAAACTGCAGCTGTAGAATTATAATATATACGTAACTTTGTGGTTTGTATGGATATTGGTACTGTGTTATCCGTCTAGTATTTATGTGGTAAAGTAATTACAATGTTGCTTTGAGAAAGAAAAAGAATAAAAAGAAGTAATTACAATGTGAAACTGATGATACTTGTGAGCTGTGAAGCACATAGGTGTCGTATTGGCTATGGATGAAGAGTGAACCATAGCTTCTTTCTTCAACTGTTCAGTTAGTTATAACGTCTCTTGCTCGGTAATCATGCATTGCAATGCGAGAGAATATTCTTAAAGCGTTAAACAAGCTGATACATGATACCATTAGAGTGGACTTAAGACCCAAATATTCGTTCCTTATGTGATTAGCCACTTTAGTTATCTTGCCTCTAGCCAACAACAACAATTACAGAAAGAGTATTAAGTTTGTAGACGGGAGAGAGAGGATGCATTGCAGTAAGCGATGACTGCCTCGAGGGAGTTGTTTGTTAATGTTTCGTGGCTGTAATTGGTGCTGCCTTCGCAGTAGTAATGAAGGGAGCTCTTGCTTCGTCGTTTGTGAATAACTTTGAGGACCCATTTTTCTCCCACGTTCACTTTCTCCCTCATGAAGGTAGCATGCTCTCCTCAGATGCTTTTGTTTATTAATGAAACTGAATGTTTGGCCATTCTTAGACTCGTTACACTAGTTCTGTTTGGAATTGTTGTGTTTAAAAAGGTGAAAAGTGATTTTAATGACGTTAGTGTGTGGTATCCACAAATTCTGGCGGCATATATGAAACACAAAGCATAAGCACTTACATTCGAGTCTGATGTTTGTTGTTGTTGGAATCTGATTGATGGTGGAATCTGAAAATTCATATATTGCGTGGGATTTTTCCTTGATGCAAGGCAAGATAAGCATGGTATTGCTTTTTGAACCCTCAATCCCTTTGCTCATTATATAACCTTAAACCATTTGATTGCTTTTTTTGCTTGGTTCTGGCCCCCTCTTCAGAATTTCCTTTGATTATTAGAGGATGTCTAGGTTGTTCTCTCTTAGATACTACAATGATTGTTTAAGAATTCATGAAAATTGCTTTTTTCTTTCTTTCTTTGGATTGCATGTCGAGAGCATCACATTGTCTTCTCTAATATGAAAGGCAAACAAAAACTGTTGTTTCTTAATATGGGATGTGATCTAAGCTAGGTTCTCACCTTATGTGGTTCGTCATCTATTGTAATTCGTACTCTTATTTACCAAGATATTGGATTTAGCGTGGAGTAGTAGAATATAATATATACATTGTCTCTCACTCCTTAAGATATGTTACATTCAGCTAGTGAATTCTGAAGGGTGGTTACAATTTTTTTTTATTGCAGCTTATATTACCTCCCGCTCTTGTATTTCAATCAGCATAATTAATAGATCCATATGATCTGATTTCATTCTCTTATTCCTTTCTTGGTTTTTATGGAGCTTGCTGGTTAAATTTTAGTTACTAAAATAATTTAATTATTGCTTCTGATCAAAAAAAAATTGATATATGCTTATCTCAACTAAATCTTACAATATAAAATCACGAGTGGATATCGGATGGAGGATGCAGTTTGATCTTCTTGAAGCAGTTTTCTAAAACGCTAGATGGTGACCAGGCGGTTAATGATTTTGGATGCGTCTTAAAAGCCATTTGAAAAACAAAAGAGAGTGGAAGTACATTGATCAAAATGGAAGTTTCTTGTATGAGTGGTTATTGTTTTGCCGTTTCAAAAATGATTTTGGGAACAACAAATATTTACTTGTTGAAGCGGAATAATGGGGGTTCAATCAACAAAAGAAAGAGGACTAGAGATTTTTGATTAGATAAAGCGTGAGTACAATGACTAAAGACCCGACCAGTTAAAAGCATGTCATCAATTCCTATGTGGAGTTCTTGTCATTATGATTGGGGGATCCTCAGCAGTTTCTCCTTATTTATATATGAGTTGTGCCCACTAATCCAAAGAAGAGATCCTGCGTTATTTTATAGCTCTAAACAGGTACTGCGCGTTTCAGTCTCATTCTTCTTCTTGTAAGAGAAGTGTTGTTTTGGTTTGGCTGACCTATTGAGCTTGTCCTCTCTCTCTCTGTCCACGTGGGATATTGGGGGTATAAAAAAGAGATGTTAAAATGGTAAACTGAAGGAATAGGTAAAGCTATATTGTTTGTGTCTTAACGATGTGCAGTGGGTCAGATGCGTTTAACTCTACGTAGGACCACATAACCAACAACTAAGAGCGCAACACGTCATGAGATTTATCCATAGACTTGTAACTTGGCCCACAAATGTTGGCCCAAGTTCTTTCAGATACTTATTTATGCAATTGTCTTAGTCCAAGCCCTTGAATTTTAAAAACATTCTGAGCACGGCCCGTATAGTTTTTCTTCTTCCATGTCATATGTTTTGGTGACCAGAAAGAAGGAGAAGACATGTACAATAGTAGTCATGTAAGTATATTTTAATAGCATAAAGATTGGCGAATAAATGGATTTAGATGTAAAGTGATTGGTGGTGAGAGTGAGATTTTGTTAAATTAGAAGACTAAGGCCATCATTAACCCAGAAACCCCATTTGGGGTTCCTGTTTTTTTTATTTTTTTTTTCATTTTTCTTTTTTTCTAATTAAAAAAAATAAAAAAATAAAAAATAAAAACGAACCAATTACGGATCGCCACGTGTCAGTGGGGCCCGTGAACAGTGTAAGAAACCCTCTAAAAACGGTTCTTATTTAGGAGTTTTAAGAAGCGGTTCTTACACTGTTCACGGGTCCCACATGTCAGTGGGGCCCGCAAACAGTGCAAGAACCCCATTAAAAAACTTGGGATAAAGATGCCCTAATAGTAGTATCAAAAAGAGAAACGAATAACAACAAGGAAAGAGAGTGGTTGTTATTAACTGTTGAAGCAAGGAATAAAAATAATAATAATAATAAAGAAGAGGAGGAAGAGCAAAATACTAGCCTGCTCCGCTCACTGTTGACGATATCCTGCCGACATCTGTACAATAAACACGTCTTCTTTTCAATTATGGATCTCAGCCACTCTACCGATTAGAAGTTCCGCCACAGATCGGAAGGAAAGGTTTTGTGTGGAATCAAATCAGAAGATGGGGTTGTTGAGCACAGTACTAGGGTTTTGCGGATTTGGGATAGGGATATCGATGGGGCTTGTCATCGGATACTTCCTTTTCGTCTACCTCCAGCCCAACGACGTCAAGGATCCTCAAATCCAATCGATAGCAGACCAAGATCCCAAAGCCATGCTCCGTATGCTTCCTGAGATTCCTCTCTGGGTCAAGAATCCCGACTTCGACCGTGTATGTCCTTTTTCATTCTCCATTCTCCATTCTTCTTTCTCTCTCTCATGCTTCTTCTTATCTTCATCATCACTAGGTTGACTGGATTAACAAATTCCTCCAGTACATGTGGCCTTACCTCGACAAGGTTCGTATACTCATCTCTTCTCTCTTTCCTTTTTTCCTTTCTCTTAATTCTCTGTTTCCATGCAGGCAATCTGTAAGACTGCAAGGAATATAGCAAAGCCCATCATCGAGGAGCAGATTCCCAAGTACAAGATTGACTCTGTTGATTTTGAAACTCTTACTCTTGGCTCTCTACCTCCTACCTTTCAAGGCATGAAAGTTTATCTCACTGATGAGAAAGAGTTGATTATGGAACCTTGCTTGAAATGGGCTGCTAATCCCAATGTCTTGCTCGCTATCAAAGCTTTCGGTCTCAAGGCTACTCTTCAGGTTCTTCGTATATTTGCATTCATCATTTTCCCTTGCTTCCCACTTACCATGCTAAATTTTATCAGGTGGTTGATCTCCAAGTTTTTGCACAGCCTCGTATCACTCTCAAACCTTTAGTCCCAAGTTTTCCTTGTTTCGCCAGCATTTATGTCTCTCTTATGGACAAGGTTTGTGTTTCTTTTTTTTATAGTCACTTTTTTCTTTGTCTACTAAGCTCTTGTCTTGTTGACCATTTAATGTTTCAGCCACACGTTGATTTTGGCCTCAAGCTTGGTGGAGCAGATCTCATGTCAATCCCTGGCCTCTACAGCTTTGTCCAGGTTAGTTTCTTTATCTTACATCATTCAGTCTTGTGAGATGGTTTTGTAGCTCTCTTACGTTTCTGTTGGATCAATTCGATCCATGACCGCGGTAATTGTTTCAGGAGCAAATCAAGGATCAAGTTGCAAACATGTATCTCTGGCCGAAGACCCTTGTAGTTCCTATCCTTGACCCTGCTAAGTATGCCATTCTGCCTTATTTTTCTCCGTTTAATCATCTCTTCATGTCTTAAACCTTTATTGTTGCTTAGCAAAATCTTAATTTATAATAAAAATATACAGGGCGTTTAGAAGGCCAGTTGGAATCGTCCATGTGAAAGTCGTGAGGGCTGTTGGGCTGAGGAAAAAAGATATGATGGGCGGGGCAGACCCATACGTGAAGATCAAGCTCTCTGAAGACAAGATTCCGTCTAAGAAGACAACTGTAAAACACAAGAATTTGAATCCTGAATGGAATGAGGAACACAAATTCTCAGTCAGAGATCCCCAGACTCAGGTCCTAGAGTTCAGTGTGTATGACTGGGAACAGGTAAAGAAGCTATCATGAGTAGAGAGGATACATATAATGTGTCTATCTGCTAATATTTTGTGTTTCGGATGATGCAGGTTGGGAAGCACGATAAGATGGGTATGAATGTATTACCGCTGAAAGAAATGGTGCCTAACGAACATAAAAGCTTCACCTTGGAACTGCATAAGACTCTGGAGGGAGCTGAAGAAGGAGGGCAGCCTGACAAGGATAGGGGGAAGCTGGAGGTTGAGCTCTTGTATAAGCCATTCACAGAAGAAGAAATGCCAAAGGGCTTCGAAGAATCGCAATCAGTGCAGAAGGCTCCAGAAGGCACACCGGCTGGCGGAGGAGTGCTTGCGGTGATAGTTCATTCAGCTGAAGACGTTGAAGGTAAGCACCATACCAATCCTTACGTGCGCGTCTATTTCAAAGGAGAGGAGAGGAAAACCAAGCATGTGAAGAAGAACAGAGACCCGAGGTGGGAGGAGGAATTCACCTTCATGCTCGAGGAGCCCCCAGTGCGCGAGAAGCTGCACGTGGAAGTACTGAGCACCTCTTCCAGGATAGGTCTCTTGCATCCCAAGGTAACAAAACACAGTACTCAAAATTCACAGTAACACACACTAACAACTGTTGGCTAAACTAAAAAAGTGGGATGTTTTGATGTGGCAGGAAACACTGGGGTACGTGGACATTCCAGTGGTGGACGTGGTGAACAACAAAAGGATGAACCAAAAGTTTCACCTTATCGATTCCAAGAACGGAAAGATCCAAATCGAGCTTGAGTGGCGAACCACCTCTTAGAGTTCTTGATTTCGATTCGAGAAGAGAGTATTGGTTTTATGTTGTTATAAACTCTTTGTGTTATTGTTGTTGTACAATATGGGCCTTTTAACACTTAAAACCGTACATCAGATTTGCAGAGCCCCCTTTATCATTTACATATTTGTGTCTTTCGTCTCTTATATGCTATTCGGTAGTGCGACTCTGCTGCTCATTATTTTCCCTCTAACCGGTTTTACAAAGCAAAAAACAAAAATCGACGACGCAAGACAGTGCTAAGTTTCTTATTTTGGCTAGAAAATACTATCCTATGCAAATATTTTATAAAATTAAAAAGTGAAACAACAAACAAAAGAAAATACTAATATTCGTAAGTCGAGGAAACGACAAATTAGTGTATATTATGGGAGAGTTTTTCCACACAGCATATTGTGGATCTCACAAATTTTAAAAACATTAAAAACTTGAACTTTTTATGTAACTGAATTCTTTTTCAATAAATTTATATAAAACAAAATAACTTTACTTACACCCCGACCCAATAAGTTACTAAATCAAAGTTCAAATGTATCTAACTATCCTCACGTTTAAAAACTTAAAACATTGGTCTTTTGGAAAAGGAAGAAATATATTTATATAGTAAGTTAAATAATATATAAAATATTTTGATCTATTTAATATATGTTCTGCCATTTCACAAAATTTATCTAATCATACAAAAAAAAGTTATTTCGTTGTTTTTATTCTTCTGATTTTAAAATTTTCGATGAATTTAATTATTTTTCATAGTTATATAATTAAGGATGTTTACCAATAGAAAACATACTATGCACAAAAGTACGTTTTGTGTCAGTGTTAGTTGTTAGACTCGACAAAAAAAAAACGTAAAACATTGTTGTTTATGCCTTATGGTGCTTGGGTTATTATCACAACCATATATTACTTTTTTAACTGACCATGAATTCTCAGAAGTTAAAGTTGTGAAATAAAATATAATAATAAGATGTTTATGTAGGAAACAAGCGAATAAAACTGTTTTATTTCAAAAGCTTCAAGCTCAATCATCTCTAAAAGTTGTCTGGTAAAAAAGAGGACAAAAATAGAATTGAAAATGATTGTGGTTGATGACAGACAAACAATGGGAATCTAAATTATGGAGGAGCAACAAATGTTGTTGATTGTTCAGTCTTTATGGTAAGTGCTAAAAGGCGTGGCACAGAAGGCATTAACATCTTATTATTAAAAAGGAGCTTCTGGTTTGACCAGGTCTAATCTGTTTCAGACGATAAGAACAAACTCACAAACTCTTGTTCATATTTACGGTTTACCCCTGAGATAATAAACTCCTTTTCTTAATCTACTACACAAAAAGTTCTACTAAATGAACACCCAACTTTTAAGCAACTTCCGCAATAAATTAAAACGGAGATTTGATCGAAAATAAATAAGTAAGAACGGAGAAATATCTATATATATATATATATAAAGAAAGTTTTTCCTCGCTTTTTAGTCTACCATATTTGTAAATAAATGAAAGAAAAATCGACATGTCAATAAAAATTTTGAAAGTTATTAAAAAAAAAAAATTTCTTTTAACATTTAAACCAAATATTTGACAAACATTAAATAGTCCATAAATATTTATAAATTTATTTCTTAAAAATTAAACCATAAATTTATAAAACGAGAATATTAGTAAGAAAAACAACACAAAGTTGAGAGAGGGGAATGTGCATGTGATAAAAGTGAGCTTTCCTCTTATTATGAAAGCGACCACGCTTTGTTTCCTAGCAATGAATGATTCGCCCTACTTTTCTTATTTTATTTCGATCCTTTATCTATTTTCTGCTATACCTAAAAATGCTATATCTCGTTTTTATACGTTTCTTGTTTTAACCACCCTTGAACATTAACATAACTGGAGAAATTATATATGTGATAATCTTTGGCAAAGTTGTGAAATATCAATACTGAATTATTTAGGCTCCAAACCAAATGTTAAGCTGAGTGTGCCATACGTTTTTCACGCTTTGTAAAATATTGTATGTGATATTAATAAGCTTCAGGAAACACATACTATACCAGTAACAATAATAAAGATCACTAAACCTAATTCCCTTATTGTAGCAAATGGCTAACATGATTATAACTCTTACGGTGTCAATGATGCCATAGAAAAAAGTTTTTTTTTTCTGAAATATTTGTAAAGAAGACAAAACTTTTAAAGAAAACTCTGCAAAATACTACATTTAATATTCTTCCATGATTCGAACAAAGATTGTAAATCTCGATGATACTTATATGGAGTTATGCACTTGTATTTATTGATCAAGATGTTCTTGTTCTACCCCGGCCCTTTGATGATTTTATAGGGATACTCCCTCTGAACTAGGACAACACTTTGAGGTTACAGCTGTAAAAATGACATCAAAGGAAAACTTTGTTGTCCCTTTTACTATTTCTCGTATCGTATGTGAGTAATTCTATTTACTTTGTAGCGTATCTAATGAATAAAGTAGATGAATAAATGTATGAGCCTTTTCTTTTTGTTGAAATGTCTGCACCTTTAAGAAAAACTAGAATTTGACCCGCGCAACCGCGCGGGCTTCGTTTTCATTTTTATATACATATATATATATATATATATATTATATCATTAGTAATATTAGTCATATATTTAAATGTTTATATAATTATTACAAACATAATAATTTTATAGTATACATATTAATATAAACATAAAAATCATATTTCAAAATTATTTTATAGTTAAATTATATTAAATTTTGATTTGGGTTTCAAAGTTAGATTACCATTTAGTAAAATTTTAATGTTTATTTAATAATATATACTAGATTTCGACCCGCGCAACCGCGCGGGTGTTCTTTTATCTTAAAATATAATCTTATATATGATTGACATTTTAATGTTTGAATTTGATTATTCATATTATTTTAAGATTTTATTTTGGTAAAACTATTTTATTTTAAGATTATATGTCAATTAAAATAATAAGTTACATATATTATTTGTCATCTGATCATGTTTATTACATGAATCAATTTTTATTTATTTATTTTTAAATCTAAATATTTAATATCTTTGACTACATTTATACACCTATTTATTAATTAGTTTATAGTTATATAATATGGTATTTGTTTCAAAGTTATATGAAGAAAATTTTCAATATACCAAATATAGGATCAAATAGCTATGAAATAATTGGTATATTTATTTTATAAATTATTTGTATAATATTTTTAAAATATAAAATTTTAATAAATTATTTAAGTTTATATATCACTGAGTATATGCCAATTAATTAATTTTACATAGTATAAGAGCAACATAAAATATTATTAAAGATATATCAATTTGTAGTGAATGTTTAAAATATAAGAGAATTATAAACTATGTTACTGCATATTTACCTTCATTTATATTTGTAATGTTTTAAATTTTGTTATTATCATATGATCTAAAAACTATATAAATAATATTTGTATATTGCTCTTGAAATCTAGATGAAAAGATACATTATAATGATATTTTTTAATTAAAATAATACATTATGATTATATTTTAGCTAGAATTATATAAAATAATAATATCACATATTACAATTAAGAAACATATATTTAGGAATGAAATCAGAAAAAAAGATTTCATTAAAGATAATCTTATTTATTTGTTTAGAGAAAGAAAAGATAAAATAATATTGTTATGTGAATAGCAAAAAATATTAAAGCAATTATTTAGGAGATGGTCCAACTTAAAAAATCACACATAAAGTGAGTTGTGACTTCTATTTTAATATAATAGATATATATATATATATATATATGTTAATTTTATGTTTATATGTTAATATCAAATGTTCAATCCATTTCTTATTATATATTTATTTTATTGAACTTTCATAGGATTATTAAATAAAATAATATATACATAAAAATTATATTTTAAATTATTTTATTTTTAATTTATACGAAATTCTGATTAGGATTGCAAAGTTAAATTACAGTTTAGCAAATTTTTATGTTTATTTAGATAATATATTATTGTCTATATGCCAAAATTTTACTCATCTATCATATAGGTGCAATTTAATTTTCATATATCTCAATTTTTTTTAAAAAAAAAATTAAAATAGTATTGTTATATTATAATTTTTAAAAATATTTTTTTCTACAAAAATAAAAAATTATAAAAAATTATAGGAATAATAGTATAAGTCACATAAACGTTATTATAAGGTTAGATAATATATAACACAAAATTATATTAAGTTATTGATAATTTTATTATATAAACTATAATTTGAGTATAAAAAGAAAACCCGCATGACCAATAATATTATAATAAATTCAAACATTATTATAAAATTAGATAATATATAATTCCAAATTATAATAAGTTATTGATAAACTTAATTATATAAACCATAAATTTGTAGTATAACTATAATGTTAGTCATATATTTAAATGTTTTTATAACTATTACAAACACAATACTTTTATAGTTTACATTTTATATTTTATCTTATTCAATTTGAATTTGATTACTAAATAAATTAAAAAATATATGAAAAATTGTATTTTAAAATGATTTAATATCTACTAAATTTTGATCCAGATTTCAAAGTTAGATTACCGTTTAACAAATTTTTATGTTTATTTAGATGATATATTATTGTGTATATATATAAATATAAAATTTTTATTTTTCATTTTATAAAAGAATTTTTTTTTTCATTTTATAAATATAATTGAATGTATATTAATCTATAATTATATTTTCTATTATTCGAAATTAATTAAATATTTACATAATTTTTAATGTTGGGATCTTGTTAAAATCTTTTTCAAAATAAAAAGATATCAAAAGATATTATGATTAAAGTAGTTACAAATATTTCATCATTAGTTTTAATGAAATACATTTTATTAAAGTTTTCTAATGATGGTCCAAATAAAAAAATCACACATGAAATGAGTCATGACTTCTATTTTAATAGAATAGATGAAGGAACATAAAAATCGGTACTTCTGCAATTAGGAGCGGGCACGAGCTAAATACTTGCTAATTTTTGAAGGTTTGGTATATGGCTTGCCTCGTTCAAATAATCTTTCAAACAATATATACAATTTACTTAACCCAATTTGTTAGTTGCTAAAATCAAGTACTCATTATATACTTTTTTGTATGAGATTATAAGTAAAAATAAAAATACAATCTCATACAAAAACAAGTATATGAATTTTGTTACCTTTTTATCAAAGGACTTTCTTTTCAAGTCTAATATTTTTATCTGATTTTAGTGACAATATAAATAAAAGATAAACATTTTTTATAGATCGTAAAAAAAATTAAAATGAGTAGCCAATAATAGATGGAAACAAATAATGAAACAAAAATTAAAGAATATAAAGATACTTGACATCTATTCTATTAAAATAGAAGTCATAACTCATTTCACGTGTGATTTTTTTATTTGGACCACTAATAGAAAACTTTAATAAAATGTATTTCATTAAAACTAATGATTAAATATTTGTAACTATTTTAATCATAATATCTTTTGATATCTTTTTACTTTAAATATAATTATATATTAAAAATCATAACAAATCTTTTGAAAAAGATTTTAGCAAGATCTCAACATTAAATATTATGCAACTATTTAATTAATTTCGAATTATATAAAATATAATTATAGATTAATATACATTCAGTTATACTGTATAAAATGAAAAAATAAAAATCATGTACTTTTATAAAATAAAAATAAAAATTCTATACTTGTATATATACAACAATATATCATCTAAATAAACATAAAAATTTGCTAAACGGTAATCTAACATTGAAATCCGGATCAAAATTTAGTAGATATTAAATATAAAATAATTTTAAAATATAATTTTTCATATATATTTTAATTTATTTAGTAATTAAATTCAAATCAAATAAGATAAAATGTAAACTATAAAAGTATTGTGTTTGTAATAGTTAAATAAAAATTTTAATATATGAATAACGTTATAGTTATACTACAAAGTTATGGTTTATATAATAAAGTTTATCAATAACTTATTATAATTTGGTGTTATATATTATCTAATTTTATAATAATATTTGAATTTATTATAATATTATTGTTCATGCGAGTTTTCTTTTTATACTGAAGTTAAAGTTTATATAATAAATTATCAATAACTTAATATAATTTTGTGTTATATATTATCTAACCTTATAATAATATTTATGTAGCTTATACTATTATTATTTTAAAAAATTATAATATAAGAATACTATTTTACAAAAAAATTTGTTTTATTTTTAAATTTGAAATATATGAAAATTAAATGGCACCTATATGATAGATAAGTAAAATTTTGGCATATATACAATAATATATTATCTAAATAAACATAAAAATTTGTTAAACGGTAATATAACTTTGCAATCATAATTAGAACTAGATTTCGACCCGCGCAACCGCGCGGGTGATCTTTTATCTTAAAATGTAATCTTATATATGATTGACATTTAAATGTTTTAATTTGATTATTCATATTATTTTAAATTTTTATTTTGGTAAAACTATTTTATTTTAAGATTTTATTTCAATTACAATAATATGTTACATATATTATTTGTCATATGATCATGTTTATTACATGAATCAATTTATTTATTTATTTTTAAATATAACTAGAATTTGACCCGCGCAATCGCGCGGGTTTCGTTTTCATTTTTATATACATAGATATTTGTTTTACATCATTAGTAACATTAGTCATATATTTAAATGTTTATATAACTATTACAAACACAATAATTTATAGTATACATGTTAACATATACATGAAAATCATATTTTAAAATTATTTTATATTTAAATTATATTAAATTTTGATTTGGGTTTCAAAGTTAGATTACCATTTAGCAAAAATTTAATGTTTATTTAGATAATTAATATATATGTATATATGTTAATTTTATGTTAATATCAAATGTTTCAATCCATTTTTATTATATATTTATTTTATTAGATTTGCATATGATTATTAAATAAAATAATATATACGTAAAAGTCATATTTTAAATGAGTTTATATTTAATTTATACTAAATAATGATTAGGACTGCAAAGTTATATTACCGTTTAGCAAATTTTTATGTTTATTTAGATAATTTATTATTGTATATATGCCAAAATTTTACTCATATATCATATAGGTGCAATTTAATTTTCATATATTTCAAATTTAAAATAAAAGAAATATTTATGTAAAATAGTATTGTTATATCATAAATTTTTAAAATAAATTTTGCTACAAAAATACAAATTTGTAAAAACTATAGTAATAATAGTATAAGCCACATAAATATTATTATAAGGTTAGATAATATATAACAAAAAATTATATTAAGTTATTGATAATTTTATTATATAAACTATAACTTGAGTATAAAAAAAAACCCGCATGACCAATAATATTATAATAAATTAAAACATTATTATAAAATTAGATAATATATAACACCAAACAATAATAAGTTATTGATAAACTTTATTATATCAACCATAACTTTGTAGTATAACTATAACATTAGTCATATATTTAAATGTTTATATAACTATTACAAACACAATACTTTTATACTTTACATTTTATATTTTATTTTATTCGATTTGAATTTGATTACTAAATAAATTAAAATATATATGAAAAATTATATTTTAAAATTATTTTATTTTTAATATCTACTAAATTTTGATCTGGATTTCAAAGTTAGATTACTGTTTAGCAAATTTTTATGTTTATTTAGATGATATATTATTGTATATATATAAGTATAGAATTTTTATTTTTCATTTTATAAAAGTACAGGATTTTTATTTTTCATTTTATAAAATATAATTGAATGTATATTAATCTATAATTATATTTTATATAATTCGAAATTAATTAAATAGTTACATAATTTTTAATTTTGTAAATAGTTACATAATTTTTAATTTTGAGATCTTGCTAAAATCTTTTTCAAAAGATTTGTTATAATTTTTAATATATATTTATATTTAAAATAAAAAGATGTCAAAAGCTATTATAATTAATGTAGTTACAAATATTTTATCATTAGTTTTAATGAAACACATTTTATTAAAATTTTCTAATGATAGTCCAAATAAAAAAATAACACATGAAATGAGTCATGACTTCTATTTTAATAGAATAGATTATTTATTACCTTTGATTAAATTTATACACTTATTTATTTAAAATTAGTTTATAGTTAAAATAATATTGTATTTGTTTCAAAATTATATGAAGAAATTTTTCTATATACCAAAAATAGGATCAAATAGCTATGAAATAATAGGCATATTTATTTTATAAATTATTTGTATAATATTTTAAAAATATAAAAGTAGAATAAATTATTTAAGTTTATATATCACTGTATATATGCCGATTAATTAAGTTTACAAAGTATAAGAGCAACATAAAATATTACTCCCTCCGTTTTTTTATATTTGACGTTCTAGGATTATGCACACAGATTAAGAAACATTTAATTTTTTATCATTTTCTAAACAAAAACATCATTAATTATTTACCTAACCACAATTCAACCAATAATAAAATAGAAGGTATAATATCATTGGTCATCTAACATTAATTAGTAATAAATTTTACATAGAAAACTGAAAACGTCAAATAATTTGGAACAAAAAATTTCCCCCAAAACGTCAATTATTAAAAAACGGAGGGAGTATTAAAGATATATCAATTTGTAGTGAATGTTTAAAATATAAGAGCATTATAAATCATGTTACTGTATATTTACCTCTTTATTTGACTTATATTTGTAATGTTTTAAATTTTGTTATTATCATATGATCTAAAAACTATATAAATAATATTTATATATATATTTCTTGAAATCTAGATGAAAAGATACCTTATAATGATATTTTTAATTAAAACTATGATTATATTTTAGCTAGAATTATATAAAATAATAATATCACATATTAAAATTAAGAAACATATATTTAGGAATGAAATCAGAAAAAGATTTCATTAAAGATACTCTTATTTATTTGTTTAGAGAAAGAAAAAATAAAATAATATTATTATGTAAATAGTAAAAATTATTAAAGCAATTATCTAGGAGATGGTCCAACTTAAAAAATCACACATGAAGTGAGTTGTGACTTCTATTTTAATAGAATAGATTTAGTATAAATTAAATATAAAATAATTTAAAATATAAATTTACGTATATATTATTTTATTGAATAATCATATACAAATCTAATAAAATAAATATATAATAAGAAATGGATTGAAACATTTGATATTAACATATAAACATAAAATTAACTTATATATATATATATATTATCTAAATAAACATTAAAATTTTGATAAATGGTAATCTAACTTTGAAACCCAAATCAAAATTTAATATAATTTAAATATAAAATAATTTTGAAATATTATTTTCATGTATTTGTTAACATGTATACTATAAAATTATTGTGTTTGTAATAGTTATATAAACATTTAAATATATGATTAATGTTACTAATGATGTAAAACAAATATCTATGTATATAAAAATGAAAACAAAACCCGCGCGGTTGCGCGGGTCAAATTCTAGTTTGATTTACATTTGCAAATAATAAGATCTGTCGGTTTATTATCTAATTTAATAATGTCAAGTACTTGATTTTTTAAGAAGAAACAAAGTAATTAAGCCAAGTAAAAAAAATGGTTCATCTAATTTTAAAAAAATAAGTGAACTAAATTTTTGAAACTATAAAAAGTTTTGCTAATGTTACTCAAACAAAAATATATTTAGGAACGAGTAAAAAGTTCAAACAAGCTGAATAGTTAATTTTTTTAAAAAAATTGGCACTTGATTTATATTTGGAAAATTTTGATTTGAGTTATTTGTTATTTGACGTGATCACTGTAAGTATTCGATTTTACGGCGCAAGTATGAAACGAGTAACAAATAGGAGCCGAGTATTGTGCCCAACTTTAGGTCTGAAAATATTTAAACTCTTTTTT
The DNA here is from genome assembly GCA_905132885.1 of Moricandia moricandioides. Lineage (NCBI taxonomy): Eukaryota > Viridiplantae > Streptophyta > Magnoliopsida > Brassicales > Brassicaceae > Moricandia > Moricandia moricandioides. Next base: position 845,917 of record CAJHQQ010000013.1, on the reverse strand, counting down.
TTTGAGAACTTAAAAATATTTAAATTTAATAGTATACAAATAGTGAAGGAATCATTTGCTCGAGAAACGAAATCCCTCTCGTGCGAGCTAAAACATCACAGATGACCCGCCGCTAAACCCATGTGATTACGTTAATTTATATGTATGTTTTAGTTAATTTGCCGATAAACCTTGCAAACATCAAAAAACCAGCCGACAAAAAGATCGACAAACCAGTCGAAAAACAACAAAATATTTTTTTTGCCTTATTTTTTGTTAATGTTACTTTTTATTGAACAATAAATATAAAATTTCATCAAAAAAAAATAATAGAAAAAACACATTTTATATTTCTGGAGACTCACATTATATTATGGAGTTGATTGGTTGGTGATGTAACTTGAGTTTTTTTGTTTTAGAAAATAAGCTATTAGTTTCCTTGCTTTTGATTTAATTGTTTGCTGTAAATTTGTTTTCAAAACACTAAATAAAACCTGTAGAGAAATTAAATTTCAAAGTAACATATTCCTTTTCCTAACTTTTTGCTATAGCTTTAATTTTTAAATCTAAAGCATGATTACTTCGAAAAATGTTTTTAGAAAAGACAAATGGTTGTCGAAAGTATCTAATGCCATTACCAATCGATTCCTATTTTCCCCACGAAATTAATGAAAATATTTAAGAAATCATGAAAACAAACATATTCATTACACTTTCAAGCGACCCATTTTGTAATAACTTTTCATGAATTAATAACAGTAATATTGTTGGTGGTATTATACAACTATATTTTTAAATTAATTTTTGGGATATTTTGTTTGGAAAGTACTTTATTCGAGAGTGTTATATAGGAGTATAAATTTGATTTCTATGTCGTCACTCCCGAAACAAAATCTCTCACAAGTAGCTATCAAGAACAAAGGGAAAGAGAGTTTGCTTGGGCTTGGCTCATCATCATCCTGTTGCCTTGAAAAACTACTTACGTGTCTCCTTCTCTGTCTACACACATTCACACTGTTCTATTCCCTTTTCTTTCCATATATATTATATACTCTCTCTCTTTCTCCATTCACTCGTTTTGGTCTCTACACAAAGAGAGAACAAGCAAATGGAGAACGGTGAGAAAGCAGTGGAGACGGTTGTTGTTGGGAACTATGTGGAGATGGAGAGTGAAGGGAAAGCTTCGGACATGAAATCTAAGCTTTCCAACATGTTTTGGCATGGCGGCTCTGTCTATGATGCTTGGTTCAGCTGCGCTTCCAACCAGGTATACGTAATGCCAAATGTTTTAGTTTTTACTCTCCCTATCTATCCTTTGTACAAACATGATGAATTCATGTGTTCTCTTTAGGTGGCGCAAGTGCTGTTGACGCTTCCATACTCATTTTCACAGCTAGGGATGCTCTCAGGGATTCTGTTTCAGCTCTTCTATGGCCTACTGGGTAGCTGGACTGCTTACCTAATCAGCATTCTCTATGTGGAATACAGGACCAGAAAAGAGAGAGAGAAAGTTAACTTCAGAAACCATGTCATTCAGGTAACAATAGCTAGCTCTTATTCTTACATCATTCTTTCATTTGTAACTAAATATACTTAGTACATGTTTTTTTTGTTGTTGTTCAAACAATGTGAAGTGGTTTGAGGTTCTTGATGGATTGCTTGGGAAGCACTGGAGAAATGTTGGGTTAGCATTCAACTGCACTTTCCTTCTCTTTGGATCTGTCATTCAACTCATAGCATGTGCTAGGTATGTAGTACTAATCATCCCAAATTCTTTATCGACCAGGATAACAGGATCATGCTGTGGTTTTTAATGACTATGAATGGATGTGCAGTAACATATATTACATAAATGATAACCTGGACAAGAGGACATGGACATACATATTTGGAGCATGTTGTGCAACCACAGTATTCATCCCTTCCTTCCACAACTACAGGATTTGGTCTTTTCTTGGACTCTTGATGACCACTTACACTGCTTGGTACCTCACCATTGCATCCATCCTCCACGGCCAGGTATTTTAATACTAGTGTTTATGCGTTAGAGAGATTAGCTGGTGATGTTGCGGCCTAAGGGGACTCACAAAGATTGTCATCTTTCTTCTGTTTCAAACAACATGTGGTTGGGACCACTTTTACCCAACCTCCTATACTTTTTGAGTCAAGACACATACGTAGTTTGCTTGTAGAAAAATGAACTTAGATTGAAATTAATAATGAATACTGACGAACAAAGTTTCGTATAATTAAATAGGTAGAAGGAGTAAAGCATTCGGGACCAAGCAAGCTGGTGTTATACTTCACAGGGGCCACAAACATTCTTTACACATTCGGTGGACATGCTGTTACTGTGTATGTCCTTTTTACCCTCCCATACTAAAAAGGGTATAATCGGAATTAAAGATTGATGAAAAGGACCATTCCTTTCTTCTGTTGTTGATACATTTACATTTACATTTACATTGAATTTGTGTGGTTGGGACAGAGAAATAATGCATGCCATGTGGAAGCCGCAGAAGTTCAAGTCCATATACCTGTTAGCGACTCTGTACGTTCTGACGTTGACGCTGCCATCGGCGTCTGCAGTTTATTGGGCGTTTGGCGATTTACTTCTAAACCATTCAAACGCATTCGCTCTGCTCCCAAAGAACCTATTCCGTGACTTTGCAGTGGTGCTCATGCTGATCCACCAGTTCATCACCTTCGGGTTTGCATGCACGCCTCTGTACTTCGTATGGGAGAAGCTGATAGGGATGCATGAGTGCGGGAGCATGTGTAAGAGAGCAGCCGCGAGGCTTCCCGTGGTTATACCCATCTGGTTTCTGGCAATCATATTCCCTTTCTTCGGTCCCATCAACTCAACCGTGGGATCTCTCCTCGTTAGCTTCACCGTTTACATCATCCCTGCGCTGGCTCACGTCTTCACATTCCGCTCATCAGCTGCACGGGAGAACGCCGTGGAGCAGCCGCCGAGGTTTCTGGGGAGGTGGACTGGGGCTTTCACAATAAACGCATTCATTGTCGTGTGGGTGTTCATCGTTGGATTCGGGTTCGGTGGTTGGGCCAGTATGATCAATTTTGTTCACCAGATTGACACATTCGGCCTCTTCACCAAATGTTACCAGTGCCCACCACCGCCTCCTCCGATCAGCCATCCTCACCTCAACCACACACGTGGCCTTTGAATCCTAAGCAACTAATTATAGCGCCTTCAACGGATCACAAGATTTTCGAGAACTAGCTACATGATCTTTCTACTACCAAAGCCTCTTGAATGTTTTCGGGTTGAGTTTTGCTTTTAATTATGTTTTGGGACGTTGAGGAAGAAAAGAAAAAGAAAAAGAACTTTAGGACGCCACATCTTTTCGTCACGAGCAAAAACAACAATCCATTCCAAGTGTTGTAGTCAGTCTTATCCATTATTAGTATAAAACACACACCCAACTTTGGAGAGATGCGACCAATATTAGAAGTTATGATTGATTAGAAAAGATGCAAACTTTTTAAAATGAAAATAGAAAAAAATGCATAATCAACGCTTGGAATATAATAGAGCTAAAGAGAACTTATAAGATCCATAGAACAAATGTTTGATAAAACATGCAAATATGAACCTCGCATCTTACGCATCACAAACATCATAACAACATGTCCTAATAACCCGAAAACAAACCGACCAGATACAAACCAAAAGAAGATAGATAGATAGATAATGCGGCGAGATGACTGATTTACCCTTCTACAAACCGCCTTTTAACTTGTTTCTCTTCAACGACCACCACTCGTGCAATCCCTCGCAAAATGACCCGACTCTCCACAGCTGTAGCAGCTCCCTCCTCCTCCTCCACCGCCGAACCTACCGCCTCCTCCTCCTCCTCCGTAGCCACCACCACCTTGGGAACATTCTCTCGCCATGTGACCCGGTTCTCCGCACTTGTAACAAGCCCCATCACCACCACCGCCTCCACGTCCTCCACCATAACCTCCTCCTCCTCCTCCACCTCTTCCACCGCCGCCGAACCCACCTCGTCCTCCAGATGAACCACCGCTGCTACCCTGAACGGGAGCACCGTCTGGTCCGGAGACTTCGACAGCCTTGTAACGTCCGCTGTTGTCGACCTCCACCTCGAACTCAACGGGTTCGTCAGGGGCAAGGCTACGATAACCCTCAGATCTGATGGAGGACTGGTGAACGAAGAGATCGTCACCACTATCGTCTGGTGTGATGAAACCGAAGCCCTTCTGGGTGTCGAACCACTTCACCGACCCTTTGCGTCTCTCTCCACCGTTGTTTTCGTCGCCGCCAGACATTCTGATCAAATCTCTCTCCCTTCGCGTAAGGAAGAAGCTGTTTATATCAGCAGCAGATGTGTGCATAGGCTATCACCGCCACGTCTGCTTTTTATTATTCCCATTTTCGTTTTTTATTTTTTTCTCTCTTTGTTGCCTATTTTTTTTTATTTCTTCTCATATTCCCTTTTTAACAATTTTTCCATTTGTTTTTTTCTTCTTTTTCTACAAATAAGTTGAATTTTCCAGCTTTAAAAACATTTGATACTTCATACACCACAAAATATAACAATTGAATTTTAGATATTCAAAAAAAAAAACTAACGAGTTTGTTAATAATAAAAGACATTTATTAGTCGACAAAAAAAAGACATTTATTAAAATGAATAGCCTTAAAAATGGGCCAGTCTTGTGTTCGAGAGTGTATTATTTTTTCCTTTTTGGGAAGCTCTGGCCCAGCTTCGATCTGGACGGTTAGGGATGATTTGCAGGATGGTTATCAGCCGTCAGATTCAGATCTCTAAGTTGAATTTGAATTAAAATTTAAAAGATCGTTTAAAGCTTATCCTCTTCTCCCGAAAAGATCTAACAGAGTAAAGGGTACTATGGGAAAAGACATAATCATTATTATATATATTTATTACTTTCCAGTTCAGTCAACACTAAAGTTGACGGACGTAAGCAGATATTTTGACTAGTCCTACTTTTTTGGGAATGTAAACTGCGTCCGTTTATATTTTACTCTGCTATCAAATGATAGTAAATTTACAGATTCTCTCCAAGAGTAATATTATTTTCAGTCCAAGCCTCAAAGAATTGGTCAAAAAAGCGTAATGTTCATAAAGTCGAATTTGACATGAGGATGGGACATGTCCATGCTTCTGAAACTATTTATTTTTAAGGCAAAATATTGAATGAGATTACCTAATGTTTATTCATTTATTGTCTTTAGTAGTAGTTGTAGCTAATAAGTTTTATTTATGTGAAGCAATTAATGTAATTCTATCTACCTATATTAAAAACAAACAAATAAGAGACTGAATTGCTGCATTTCATATGTTTTTCACGCTAACTAATAAAGAATTTTAAATGTTCCATTTTTTTGTCAACTTTCATTAAAAAAAATTGGGCTGAAATATATTACCCCTGTATTTCATGTATGTTTTAGAATTTTTACACATATTAATAAAAACATATAAAATTTGAATTACCAATACATAATTTTTGTACTTTACTATTTTCCATAACTTTTACCCAATAAAATTTTAATAATTTTATAAAAGTTTATAATTTAACATTAACTAGTGCATTGAAAATATAAAAAAGACAATATTTTGAAATAATATTTTTTTCTAGAATATAAATCTTTTAAGAACGGAAGGAATACTAAATTACAAATTACGCTAATTAAGGATATCTTCATTCTCATTCTATAAATTATTTCAAAATAGAGTAAAAATTGAATAATGATGAAAAAAATAAAAATATTATTGTAATATTTTATTTTTTGTCGATCACTTTTTCATTTAAGAATAGAATAAGTTTTGGAGCGGGATGGAGAACACGTGTAAGGTTCTACATAGAGTTAATGCAATGTAGTGTTATCTTGTTGCTCTTGGAGGACATGAAGCTTAATTCCATCGTTCTGGTTTTACCGTCTTTGACTCCACCGCCTGTGAAAATCTTCAACTGAAACCACCACAAAACTCCTTTGTTAATGAAAACGGGAGGCAACTTAAGTTAAATTGAAGAGAGATTCTTTGTTGGACCATTTTCGAATGTCAACTCTACTGATTTACCTTCAGAAAGACCTAAAGAAACCCAATCATTTGTAAAGAATTGATATAGGTAGATAGAATCAGGACCATTTTTTGTAAATGATAACAAAAATTTACTAAACAACAACATCTAAAATATGAAACGGAATGGGTAAAGAGTTTTGATCCCTTCGTTATCATTTGTTATCTTATGGACAAATGGAGCTTACAGTTGTTTCGGGAAAGGCCTATTCTATAATTAAGGCATGAATCCATAGAAGAATCAATAAGAGCCCCAAAAAATTAAATAAGAGACTGTTTAGAAGATTCAAATTAACAATTGTTCTCAAGCTGCGCAACATGAAGAAAGGGAGGTTATAAAGGCCTCCAACCGGATTTTGGCTTGTTGGCCTCTCTTTCAAACCTTTTGTTTCTTCTCAACGCGACCGAGAGCTAACTCGTACATCACGTTGCACTTCAAATGTTCATATTTTTCAAATGTTCCTAACGGACACGGGACACCTCTGCCAACTGTTCCCTATAGATCCAGTTTCATCTGTTGGATCTAATGATATCTTGTCCTTTTGGCGGCAAAATAAAGGGCTTTGTATCGGGGCCAACTGCACCCAGCTTACTGATGTAGCTCTAGACTGGCCGTCTCCATTGTTCTAGTTCATTTTGCTTCTTAATCAAAAAAAAAAAAGGAATTCGAAAAGTGTAATTCGTTAGCCCTACTTAGTGCTTCGACTTACAAAACTTTTGATGCTAAAAACTACTATCATCACAACACGAATAACTCCCTCTGCTTTTGCAGGCTTTTAACAGTAGTGTACAATCCTCATGGGGAGAAAATTTGCAGGAAATGCATCTTCTTCTTGTTCGAGGATCATCTTCCTGAAGCTTCTTTTTGCTCTTCTATAAGTACAGCCAGATGGTGCAGAAGGGAGTAGATCTCCTCTTTAAGAGGATGATGCCACCCGTCTGAGACTGTGAAAGTTTCAACTTTCTGCTCTATTTCAATCCAGCTAAGAGCTTTTTCTTTATTCACTCTTCTCTTCTTCATCAGCATCTCTACTGATTCCCAATTCCCATGATCTCCATAAATGCTCGATAGCAATATGTATGGCGCAGACGACTCTGGGTCCAGTTTGATCAGCTCTTCTGCCGCTTTCTTCCCCAGTTCCACATTTCCATGGACTCTGGATACTCCTAGGATTGCATTCCAGATGTGCTCGTCTGGTCTAAAAGGCATTTTCTCGATCCTGCTCATCAACTCTTTAAAACAACCGGCACGACCTAGGAGTTCTATCAGACATGCGTAATGTTCTTGGTCGGGAACGATCCCGCAATCAACAGTCATTGAATCAAACCACCTGACTCCTTCCTCTACCAGACCTGAATGGCTGCAAGCACTCAAAATCACAACCAGAGTCGTCCGGTTTGGGTGGACTCTCAGTCTGATCATGTCATCAAGCACTCGCAAGGCCTTGTGGCCAAGCCCGTGATGTGCCAGTGCAGAAATCATTGTGTTCCACAGAAGACTGTCTTGCTTGTCCCCGCAAAGATGGAAAACCCGCTGGCTGGCTTCTAAGCTCCCTGATTTGGAGTACATATCGATTAACGAACTGATAACAGTGGCATTGGGACTAACATTTGTACGGATCATGTAGCCATGTATTTGCTTGCCGTGTCCAAGAGATGCAGAGGCACAGAGACAGCTGCTGAAAGTAAATTGCTCAGGTTTGACCCTCAAAGCAATCATTTTTCTGAACAGCTCCAGCGCTTGGTCCCCTGAGCCTTGTCTAACATATCCAGCAATTAAAGCAGCCCAAGAGACTGGATCTTTCTCTGGCAACTCACTGAATAGCTTGTCAGCTGCTTCCATATCACCTACTTTGGCATATCCGGAGATGAGAGTAGTCCAAATACAAGTATCCTTCACTGCCATCTCATGGAAACATCTTGTGGCGCTCTCCATCTGACCACATTTCACATACGCATTGATGATAGAACAGGAAAGCACCACATTTGAGAGAAACCCAGCAACCAGAACCTGCCCGTGAGCTTGCCGACTCAGCTGGAGCTCCCTGGATTTCACAGAGGCAGTCAATATCCCCGCGAAGCTGAACTCGTTGTACTTGATTCCAGATCTCCTCAACTCTCTATAAAACCAAAGAGCTTCGTTTAGATTCCCATTCTGAGCGTAACCGATGAGCATGGTGTTCCAGGAGACAACATCCCTCTCAAGCATACTATCGAACAGGGCTCGTGCACGAACCAACATCCCTGACTTGACAAACCCAGAGATGATATTGTTCCACGAATACAAGTTCCTCAAGTGCATTCTATCAAACACTTTACACGCATCAATGGGTTTGCCGCATTTCATATACATTCCGATCAAATGATTAGACAAAAGCGTGTTGGGTGTCTTGAATCCAGTAATCTTCAAGTGACGATGAATCCATTTGCCTTGTTTCAAAGACCTCGTTTCTCCACAACGCTGGAGCAGCCACGCAATGACTTCAAAGGGTAATCGAATCCCTTGCTCTGTCAAGGACTCGAGACGGGACACCGCCTGAGAGAGCTCTTCTTTCACGGCGTGCCTGCTCAGAAACGATCGAGCGACACAGATTGGCCGTTTCCTATGGTTGTTACTGATGGGCATTGCATGGAGAAACCACCATGTGAGTGAGGAGACTTTAGTCCTACCCTATTTCTTGATCCCGCCGAATACAAAACGTTTAACGGTGGCGGGATTCCCCGGTACGAAATCATATGACACTTGTTCCGCCGCCGGGTTAGAAAACCGGATCTGGTTTTCGGTATTGGATCATACAAACAAAGACCTCTCCGTATCACTTTTGGAACGAGCCTCCTTTTCTCCTGACTTTTTTTTTTGTATTTGACTTTGTAAAGGCATACTGTTACTTTAATAGAAAAGCTCATATTCATACTGTAAATGTTACATATAGAATAGGTATCGCGTAGTATTATACTATATGAAAGTGAAACAAAAGCCTATTCTCTAGTGAACAACGGTAACGTTATAGCCAACGATGGCATCACCGGTCTTGGGATCGAACCAATGGGTCTGAGCAATAGCGTACCCACGAGCCATCCTGAACATTCCAGTGCCTCCTACGATTGGCATTTCTCGAATTGGGTTCATCGCAGAATTCTTCCCGATCATGCTTATGGTGCTGTCCTTGTACGGACCGTCCTCGAAACAGAAGCTCATCGCCATTAGCAGTCCTAGCTCTTCTTTACCTGTCCAGTAAAATCAGTTATTAGCAACCGGTCCGGTTTATCATATAAGAAACAAGTATATATAATATATGCATGTGTTACATGAAGAACCGTAAAGGCCTTGGGCCCTGCCCACGAGCTTGGATTTGGGATCGGCGGTCTCGGTGAGAGCATCGTCGACCATGAACACGGAGCCGAACAGCGTGGGGGATTTGTCAGTGTCGGCAGCCTGAGCTACCTTAACGGCGGTGGGATTCTTGCCGCTTAAAGTATCGTGGAAATAGAACTGAAGGTTGGTTACCTTATCCTTACCAGATTCCTCCAGCTGATTAGCCCAGCTGTACAATCTGGAACCTTGAGTAGCCAGTGGTATTATCGTTATCAACAGAAACAGCAATCTTGATACTACCATCTTCCTAGTTGTTTGTTCCCTTTTTCTTCTCTTGTTTTAGTTGTTCAAGTAAATTGAGTTCTAAGTGCGATAGAAACAAGACTATTTATAGCGCACAATAATTATGTATTTTCACTACTTATTACTGATCATGGTCCATGTTGGTTCAACCAAACCAAAGAGAGGACCTTAGATTAGAAAATAAGAGAATGATGTGACAAAGTCAACAATGTGGTGGCGTAATGGTTCACCTAAAAGTATAGTAGTTGTCTGAATAAAGTATTTTGGTGTCTTGTTGAACCTAATAACTCTGACCCATAAAGGTTCAAAAAAATTCATACGAAATTTGAGGATTTGATACTATACTATCATACATTTGTGTGATTATGATCATTTATTGATAAGGTTTTGCTTTGACTAGTACACTACTATTTGTGAGATGAAAAAAAAAACACTCGTTGTTTTGATATCCCCTATATATTAATTGAGGATCTCTTAAAAAGATGTAACTTCAAGTTTGTACTAATTAAAAAATAACTCAATCCTATGTGGCACTTGTGTATGCCTTCCAAATCCTATTTCAAAGAATTCTAGAGCACTTTATATAAATTATAGTCTAAAAATTATACTCTCGAGCAAAATAATATTTGTAGGCTATAGTTGGTCGCATATTTTTATTGTTTCTCAGACTTTCCTTATATAAAACCTACGGAATTTCCTAATATGGTTAAAATATATATAGTAATTAATGATTTTAAATAATAAAGATTTGATAACAATATGTATTTTTATCATTTTTGCTTATTTATTTATTATTAAAACAAATTACATAATTACATTAATCATATAATAAAAATCTAGATTTTTTTGTATATGTTGTATTTTGAATTTTTCAAAACGAGTGTAAATTACTAAAATTATTAAAAATCTCACATTAATATTTATGATTAATGTTTTATTTTTTTTATATTAAGATACAATGAATATAAGATCATATGAAAAAATAATTTTATGTGAGACTAATATATAATGTTTGTCACATAGTTTCATAACTATATATCATAGCAACAATCACTTTTAATTTTTTTTGAAAAAAATAAAGTACATAAGAATCAACCCGAACCAGACCCGTAAAGATTCTATCCGAACCAAACTAAATCAGATCCGTAAAGATCTGCAAAAATTATCAGATTTTACAGTATAAAAATATAACTTTTTAGTAAATATTATATATATACAGTTAGAAAGAAGAAGAAGGTACATTTTCCTCCAGCACATATCAGTAGCATCTCCTTGACCACCAAGTACAAGTCCAAAGCCTATGTTCATAGGAAGAGTGCATTCTCCGGCTACATCCTTCAACTAGGCGGCCTCAAGGTTCTCGTCAATCTCAGCCAAAACCTCTATAGCTCTTGCATTCCAAAAGGATCAACATCAACTTTGGAAAAAGGTTTCTCTACGGGGCTGCCTGGGAAGTGTGAGCCTCGGCCTTGTTGTTGGTGCGCATGCATGCGCCCCTCTCCTCTTTCCTCCTCCACAAGCTATCCTAATCGCTGTTCTTAGTCAAGGAATCGAAGCTCTCCACCATTGGACGACGGCATCCTCCCCACCCGGCTATCAACTTCATCAGCCTTTGACTGAGACTCCAAGAATAATCCAGTTCTGATGAAACTTCAACTTTTTGTTTCTTTCAATTCGATTACAGTTAAATGAAATGCTTTTTTTATCTACAAAAATGAAGATACATGTATATTGGGACAAAAGTCCATTAAGAGAACACAACGAAGAACTTGTACTGTGTCTGTCTGTTCGTATACTTATACATAGCCCAAAACTAAAGAATGTGTTCCGAGTTTCAATTAGACAAACTTTTGTATGTACAGAGAAGAGAAGATACGACCACAAAAACAATACAAAGCTACCAGACATCATCATCAGTCCACGAGGCTTCTTCTTGCCACATTTCAAATCTATATTGGGAGTCTAAAGATTGGCACCGTGTTCCTAGTATTTAGGGCTGTACATGCTTATCAGGTGTTCTTTGTTCGTGCTCTTTCTTGACTCGTACCATCTTACTGATTCTGAAGACCCAAATATCAAATCTTCATTGCCTTCAATGCCACCGGAAGAAACAGTTATATGACTGACGGGGGTATTAAACGATACTTATCCAAAAATCAAGAGTTCTTTTTGTTTGTTTGTTTTTCTTACCTGTAGAAGGTTGTTGTTCCTCTTCCTTGGTCCCATGAAGTATCATTGTGCCTGTGAGCACATTGATGAATCCACATATCTCAGAGGCTACGCTAGCTGCATCTTGCCCAGACCAATCCTGTCAGAAGCATTAGACGCAATGTGTATAAACAAAATTTTGAAAGAGAATTGTGATGGAGAGAGTCTGTAGAAACGTACCTTGAACATGATGGCACTAGCAACAATTGTGAGGGTTGTGAACATTACATAGTATTCTGGAGACACAATTGCAGCACTGAATGTGTCCAAAGCCTGCCAAAGAATCCAATCATAGGCCAAATTTCCAACAAGTCAGCACAGGAATAATATAACTGTTTAGAAGAAATTTGCGCGTGTCAACAATGCCAACTGAAGGATAGGGCATTAAAAATATACATGTTCTACTCTAACTAACTCGCAAACAAACTTATATAGAGGGATATCAAGATAAGGGGGAGGAAACCTTGTTGAGATAAATCAATTGTGTAACGACACAAGACACAAACCATGAGAAAAAGCCAAGTCTGTGGATACCCGATCTGGCTGACTCCCTCCATAGTTAACTTAATGGCAATTCCAATAGCCTTGATGCTCATGACCTGTTTTGAAACATGGAAAAAACGTCAGAAGAGGACACAAAGAGAAGAAAAAGAGGAGGAAACTTACAGTGAGAGCCCCCATTAAGGAACATATACTGATATAAACGAGAAGGTTGGAATAGTCGCAGAGAGGTTTAAAGTGGAGAATTAAAGCAAGGACAATGGAGATGGTAATGGCTACGTAAAGTAGAAAAGCAGGCTGAGTGGCGAGAGTCCAAATCTCTTAGACGGAGTTAGGAGTCTGCTTCTTGGGGGCGTGGATGACAATAACAACGGAGCCGACGATGCAAGAAACACATCCAAGAACCCCCCCCATTTTCTTAAGTTTCTCTTTTAAGAGAAAATGTGCCAAAATAGCACTAAGAATGATTGAAAAAAAGAGAGTGTTAGTTCAGAGAAACACACACAAAGAGAAAAGACAGTGCAGAACCTGATGATAATACTTAAAGCACCGAGAGGAGTGACGAGAACAACGGGTGCATAAATGTAGGGCCACAAAGTTTGCAGCTTCTCTAACAATCACCAACACAATTTTGAGAATCATTTGTTTAGAACTAGTAGAATAGAAAGAAAAAGAAGGAAAAACTCACTAGTGATCATGCATGCCCACCAAAGAGGCTTTAACAAGTAAGTATAACCTCCATACCCTGCAAATTGCATCTCTGATCATTATGTAATTGAACAAGTTAAGTCTTTTCTTATCAAAGAAGAAGGGAAGGGAACCTGCACGGGTGCATCATCACGCTTGAGACCTTTCTTCTTCAAGATGAAACTGGAACCTATGAAAACACTCGACGCCACTGCTAGTATCAACCCTTTCCCTTTGTCCGTCTCCATATCAATCGGAAACAGACTTCTCGCGAATTTCCGGCGATAACCAAACGAAATCGGACAATCGCTCGCACACGACTTGCATGTGAATTTTCAAAAAATGAGAATGAAGGAGAAGGAGATCTGGTTCCAACTCTTTCTCCCTCTCGCCAGATGACACACACAGACAACTCACTATACTTAGAGCATCTCCATCCTTACTCCATAATTTACTCTATTTTACTCAAAAATGAAATAGAAAATGGAGTAATGAGTAAAAAATAAAAGCATTACTTCATTTTCATTTTAGAGTAAATTATGGAATGGAGATGGAGATGTTCTTAGTCGCGACTTTTGACTTAAACCGGTTCGGATCTGATACCGGTACGCTTTTTGTTTCAACTTCAACAACTTCTTTAGTTCTTTCTTTCTTTCCACCCACACCCGCAACTACTAGTGTTTCATTTTGGGCTTCCTTTGATCCCATTCCACACCTACCTATTCAAATATTAAAGTTTTTGTGTAATCAATAATTGCAGGTTTAAATTGATTTTTTTATTTTACTTTTGCTATGACCGGCTCAGTTTATAATATTTTAAAATCTGTCCATACTAACCATTTCTTACCTAAACTTTGTTTTTGGTACTCAGTTTGTTACTAATCAATTCCAATATTAAATTGCAGCAAGAAAATGGCGGTATAGTCATGAGGAGTTGGGTCCACTCGATCTAACACCTTTTCAGTCTTTGGTTTACATGTTTCTCATTTTCATTGCAACAACAATAGATTTAGAGCTATAACTGTTAAACAATCTATACTTCATTTCAGATAATTTGATAACTATATGATGTGTTTTTTTTTTGTTATAATATGCATTGTATAAGTCGTACCAATATCAAAATATGTATATTAATTCTCCTCTTAGTCATGTCTCTCTCTTATTTACAAAAGATATAAAGTGTTTTTCTTTTTCTCAGATTATTTCTTTCTTTTTCTTTTTTTTATTTATACTAAATAATTATTTTTTTTGTTCATCACCAAAAACACCCCTAAATTCCCTTCCTTTTCTTTAGGTCTACGTAGGCAAGAAAATCTTGTTCATCACTAAGAATTAACTTGTGATTGTTTTTATTTATATGATTACTCTAATTTAGTTATATACGTAATAATTATTCGCTTTTCAATTATACAGTATAATTATTACTGAATAATACGTAAATGAACACAAAATAAATAATAATATATATAAATAATTTATATACATACTTAATATCCATTATGTGCAAGCGTGGATCTCAAATTTTATTTGATCATATCATTTTAAAAAAGGCAAATCTCTCAAATAGCCATTTTTGAAGTTTTGTCACAAAAATAGACCTTGAAAGAAAAAATGACCAAAATAGACTTTTTTTATTTTGAAAATTTTAATATTTTTAATTTTTTTAATTTTTAAACCTCAACTCCAAACTCCCCACCCCATAACTCTAAACCATAAGTTTAAATTAGTTAACCCAAATGTATAAATATATATTTACATCCTTTAATAAAGTCTATTTTGGTCATTTTTTTCTTTGGGTGTTATTTTTGAGACAAAAACTTTTTAAGGTCTTTTTTAGTCTTTATCTCTTTCAAAAATATAATTTTTCATATCGAAATAAGATGATAAATTATAACATCCTGATGATAACATTAATGCACAATATAAATTAAATAATTTTTTAAATAAAAAATCAGCAAAATTAATATTCAACGATTATTAATATATATATTTTTCATCATATTTGTCATCCGCGGATAATCACCTATTGTCTAATAATAATATAACTCGAACTCAAGGTGTATTATCCGGTTATAATACAAATTAATAAAAGGAAGGCTTTTGTTTGACAAAAAATATAGCCTAAATACGTAACTTTAAGGCCCCTAAGAGAAAGCCCAAAAGTATTTTGCATAAAAGAGCTTTATTCAACCAAAAACGGCGGCGGGTCGGAAGTGGGAGGCATATCGTGAAATAGAGTCGAGAAGGAAAAGATGTCGGGTATGGGGGACGGGTACGTGGGTACGTCTCAAGACGGGGTGAGGATACGGCGGCTGCAGAAGCAAAGAGAGGCTGAACGGCGTAAGATCCAGGAGTTGAAGAGCAAGACTGCCTCGGGCCAGGAGCAATCAGGTCTTCTCCAATTCGGCTCCAGCTCTTGCGAGGTTCCATTTCTCTTCCGAACTGACTTTTGAATTAGGGTTTAGCATGATTACAACTCTCCGGTGATGATTTAGAAAAATTAGAGAGAAAATTAGGTCAAACGAATTGGGCAATATTGAACTCCAAACTATTTGTGTTTTCTTTCTTATAGATTCTTGACACTGCTTTCAAGAAGGAAACAGTCGGTTTAGTCACCAGAGAGGAATATGTCGAGAAGGTAATGATCATTGGCTTCTTCTTTCACTCTCCTTCTTCACTTTCACAACACTCATCTTTGATTATGGTCTCCGTAGAGGGTTAATATTCGTAATAAGTTCGAGGAAGAAGAGAAGGAGAAATTGCTGAAGCTACTCCAAGAGTGAGTTCCCTTTCTACCCCTCCATTCCTTTTTGTTTTTAAAATGCTTCATCGACTTTTTTTCTAAACCACCCAGGGAAGAGGAGCTTCAACAACAGAAGCGTACCAAGAAGAGAAAGATTAAGGGAAGCTCCCGCTTATCTTTTGCTGAAGATCTTGACAATGGCAGCGATGAAGATAATGGAGATAACAGTAAGTGTATTCTCGTTTTAGAAGGATCTGGTGTCATACTGTTTTCATCACTAAGTTAAAACCACTGTCCTATCTTTCTGAATGAATCTCATCATGTTTTAGAGACATTAGTTCTATCATTGTAGTTTTGGAGTCTTATTTGGTTGTTGGAGCTTTTGAGGTGCACAGGAATTTCAGTTCTCATATTTTCT
Organism: Moricandia moricandioides; assembly: GCA_905132885.1. Taxonomy (NCBI): domain Eukaryota; kingdom Viridiplantae; phylum Streptophyta; class Magnoliopsida; order Brassicales; family Brassicaceae; genus Moricandia; species Moricandia moricandioides. The sequence goes on along the minus strand of CAJHQQ010000013.1, from coordinate 829,670 downwards.
TGTCTTCTTGAGCTTACATATTTGGTAACTTCTATTCTATCATCTATGCAGAGAGTTCTGGGAACTTGCGCTTTGGAAAACTTGGCAAGGACCCCTCAGTGGAAACTAATTTCCTGCCTGACAGGTGATCTCTTTCTCCCCCTTTTTTACCTCTATCTTCATTGTCTGCTTTTTCAGCAAGTCTTAACTCTAGCTGTCGTGTTTTGAGGTTGTTGTTTCAGTGAGCGAGAGGCGGAGGAACAAGCTGAACGTGAAAGGCTAAAGAAGCAGTGGATTCGTGAACAAGAGCAGATTAAAAGTTGTCCAATTTCCACTTGCTTCTAGTTTCAGTTGTAATACTTTTATTCAAGGAAGATTGTCTAACAAGTTTTGTGTGTTTCAGACGAGCCTCTTCAAATTACTTACAGTTACTGGGATGGGACCGGCCATAGACGAGTTATCCAGGCAAGCACAAGTTACACCTTTGTGAGCTTAGGTCATATACTTACCTTTATGAAATTATACGCCTTTTGCAGGTCCGAAAGGGTGACGCAATTGGGAATTTTCTAAGGGCTGTTCAGCAGCAGCTCGCCCCTGACTTCAGGGAGATTAGGACGACATCAGTTGAGAACTTGCTATATGTAAAGGAAGATCTTATAATCCCACATGTGAGAACCCTTTAACACTAATCGAGTTATTCTCCTTTGACTGTTGTGAACTTAAAGCTATAACATGGGAGGGGATGTTGTGTTTGCAAAATGCAGCAACACAGTTTCTACGAGCTGATCATAAACAAAGCTAGGGGGAAGAGTGGCCCGGTAATGCATTGTTGACAATGTTCTCTGAATTCATGTGAAGTTTTATATAGAAAATCGTAGCTGAGACTGATCCTGCACAATGTGGTTCTGAACAACAGCTGTTTCACTTTGATGTGCATGAAGACGTGAGAACAATTGCAGATGCAACGATCGAGAAAGACGAGGTATGCGATATAATTGCATGAGAAAACAAAGTAGATTGATGATGATAAGTACTGGTTTCTAAAACTGTGTGTGTGTGTGGTTGGAAGTCGCATGCGGGGAAAGTGGTGGAGAGGCATTGGTACGAGAAGAACAAGCATATATTCCCTGCTTCCAGATGGGAGGTAAACTACTAGTACCCTTTAATAATGTATCTCTTGGAGAATGTTAAAAGGCAAAACTATTCATCTGATATCTCGAGTAATCTTATTTTTGTTTGTTTTCCCCTAAAAATTGTGGGCAGATATACGATCCGACAAAGAAGTGGGAACGGTACACAGTCCATGGGGATTGATTGATATTTGGAGCAGAAACATATGTTTTATCACTTGGTTTACATGGAATCTTTTGGACATTATTTATCAGATTTGGTGTAGTAGTAGTTGTAGTGGAATTTGTTTAATGCGTTTTATGCTTCTTTATTGTCAACCAATTCCTCCATGATACCCCATTACAAGCACTCTCTCTTATAATTTTTATTTTCTTTAATATTTCTTTTAGTTTGTTATTTTTCATATATTTTTGGCTGGAAAGATCTTATGATTATAATGAAGAACGTAGAAGGAGCTAAGTTGATTTGTGAATCCATATGTAGTAGTATAAAAAGATTATAATACTAAGAAAGGAAACAAAATCCAATGAGAAACCAGACAAGAAATCCACTTATATTTCGAGTTTCTATGGTAAGTATGTGTTTTGTTTTCTTTTCCTCAAAGAGCATAGCATAAGAGGAGAGGATGAAATATCTGTATGTATCGTAAATATTTATAAAAATTTGAGTCGTATTATTTGAAGCAAAACATATAAAAAAATTAAATCTGTCTTAAATACGAATTAAATCATAAATATTAAAAATAATAGTACTATTTAATCTATGTCTACCACTATAAATATCATCGACGAGGACAGTGTGCATTTTTGTTGGTTGACCCAGATAACCAAAAGAAAAAAAGAAAAGAAAAGGAATCGATGATGAATGTTAGGGTTTTGTTTCTGACTCTCCTTCTCCTTGCATCTCCCCTGCTTCAAGGTCTCTTCTCTCTCTCTGGATTTTGTAGATCTAGATCCGTTTTTGTTTCAGTTTCATATATTGATAAGTGGTTCGAATCTGGATCTGATCCTGTTTTTTCGTAGAATGTTACGTTCCTAGTTATCGATCCGAGTGAGATCGAATTGAATTTCCGAGTAATAAATTCATTTCGTGCATGTCTTTCGCTTATTATCTTACTTTGATACAGAAAGGTATATGCAATTTGTGTTATGTATTCTGAGCTCTTTTTTGAAATGCAACAGAAAGTGGATAGATCCATGATATTTGATGCTCATTGTCGTCGTGACAATGACCTGATGGGTTTTATTTCCTTGCTCAGTTGCTAGATGTCAAGTAGATTCCGAGGATCATTCCAGTATTGTTGACGATGTTGTGGGAGAACACAGTGATTCTGGTGCTGAGGAAGATGATCAGGATTTGGATATTAACTTGACCTCTGCTCCTGGAGTTGAGACTGTCTCTCTTTTCCCCAAAAACAGTGGCAAAGGTACCAATCATTCCTCCTCTTTTATCTATCTATCCATTTCATGTTCATTGACATTTTTTTCTTCATTCCCTGCAGTGGTTCCAGCTGGAGAAGATACCGAGCTCCTTGTTGCCCTCAAAAATGATGGTACCCCTCTCTTACCCATTCTCTTTGTTTTTTTTTTCCTGTTGCCTGTACAAATCTTCTGAATATCTCCAAATTGACTGCGCATTGCCTTTGTGTGTGTGAAATAACAGGCAAATCCAGCGTCGGTGTAATGGGGATTAGGGCCAGCGTCCATCTTCCTTATGATCATAAGTTGTTGGTTCAGAATCTTACCATGATGGTAACTTCCTTTTTCTTTTCAAAACACCTTTCTGGATGGTATTGTTTTTGTTAATTCGTATAATTTGGGGATCTGTGTTTCTGTTTTTTGAGATGGGATGCATGCATGCTTCTTTTATATGAATCCCAAAGGGAGGAAATCTTTCGAACCTAGGAAGGAATCTATATGATTCGCTTTCATATTGTTGTGTTTTTGGTCTTAGTCAGTAGAAAGTAGCTAAAACTGTAGTATATCAACCGTGCATACATAATTTGCAAAAGCATTTGTGTAAATATGTGCTTTGATTTGATCTGTTCAAAACCGTTTTCTGATGTTCTCAAGCTGCCCCTCCTTTCATTTTGCAGAGATTCAACAATGCTTCCGTTCCATCTTCTGTTCAAGCAACATTCCCCTACATCTTTGCAGTCAGCCAGTACCTGCAGGTACATACAACACAATCTAAAAACAACTGTAAACGACAAAGAACTTTGAAAAGGTCTAATTTCGTGTTTTTTTGTCCTGCACAGCCTGGAGCATTTGATCTGGTGGGTTATATCATCTACGACGTTGAGGGGAAGCCATACCAGAGCATCTTCTACAATGGGACCATTGAGGTAGTTGAATCTGGAGGTCTTCTCAGCGGTGAGTCTGTCTTCCTTATAACACTTGGGATTGCTCTCCTCCTCCTCCTCGGTCTATGGGCATACACCCAAGTACAGCGTCTCACCAAGGTAAAGCCATCATCATCCTATTCCCAACCACCTGTTTTGAGCACATTTTTTTACAGTCCTATTTTGTTGAATTATTCATTTGAAAAGTTGATTATATATTCATCTGACAATCTCCTCTTTTTAACCAGAAAACCAAAAAGGTTTCAAAAGTGGAAGTAGGAACCAGGTCTACAGACGCATCACTGGACGAATGGCTCGAGGTTCGCATCTTTATCTCTCTCTCTCTCTGTTTTTCTTGGTGGTTCTTCATTTGATTGAAGTCTCTGTGCTGTGCCTACAGGGGACTCATTTGGCCAAGACATTGTCTGGGAAATCAAAGAGCAAGAAGAACTAAGAAAGAGCTCTTATTTGCTCCTTGCAGTTTTTAGAGACTTGGCTTTTTAGCGTTTTGAAAGAGTTTACAAGTTTTAAAGTTGAGTCTTGAGGAACTTTAGGGTTTATAAACGAAACGTTTCTCTCCTTTTTCTTTTTGTTTTGTTCGTGCATTAGTACTATTTTAGACAATCTTATTACTACTCTTTCTTGTCATACTTTAAAGTAGATCGGATGGTCCAAATTGGGTTGAATTTGTACTTAGACCAATGCAAACATTTTAACTGAACATTAACCAGAACATAACTTACAAATCTTGTTCATAGTCATGATTTATCACTGAAGACTTTAACAATAAGTCAATAACCTCCGTTTATGGGCGATTATTGTCTTATTTTAAAAGATCATATAGTAGAGACTCGAGAGATAAGCTTTACTCCAAATATATAGTGTGATGACTTTATATAAGTTACAACAAAGATCTTAAACGAAAGACCCTTTTTCTCACTATTGCAGAGCCACACTCTCTTCAAAATCATAACTCATGAAGCAAGAACATGTAAGAAGACGACAACAAGAAGAAGAAGAAGCTCACAAACCTCCCTTTTATTTGGGATATCATCTTGTTCAAATGGAGAGGTGCGATAGCCGTCATTGATAGTTGTCAATCAAGCAGCAACTTTCTTGGACGTGACTGAGTTCACAATGGTCGCAAACTCAGGCCCCTACAGTCACATCAAAGGTGGTTTACGTTATATTCATCAACCAACTGAAATATTCACAACAAAACTACTTTTACTAACCTTCAAGGAGGCACCACCAACGAGAAATCCATCAATGTCTTCTTCTTTGGCAAGCTCTGCACAGTTGCCTCCGTTTACAGAACCTGACATTTGTGTAGGAAACAAAAATAATCAACACAAAATGTTTTGATATTTTGCGGTGGACAAAAACTAAACTAAGGTTACCTCCGTATATGATTCTGGTTTTGGAAGCGACTTCCTCAGAGACATTCTTCTTGAGCCAATCACGGACAGCTACATGGACTTCCTGTGCTTGCTGAGGAGATGCAACTTTACCAGTTCCAATCGCCCATACTGGCTCGTATGCAACCACTACCTTGTCCCAGCTAGGCACAGCATCTAAAAACACACAAACAAATATAAATGAAACATGAATGTCTTGAAACATTAAAGGAACAAAAATAAAAACATGAGTGTGTAGTAATACCAGCAAAGGCCTTCAATTGCTCGAAGCAAACATCAAAAGTCTTGCCTGATTCCCTCTCTTCTAGCTTCTCTCCGATACAAGCTATTACTCCTAGACCTTCATTCAATGCGTAAGCAGCTTTCTTCCCAATAAACTGTGCTTGTATTGAGAGAACAGAACAAACACTGCCTTGACAAACCATCTTCTTTATAACAAACTCACTAGTTCTAGTGTTATTCTTCACTGACCTCATCTTTTTCTCCGATGACATGTCTCCTTTCTGAATGCCCAAGAATGACCCACTTGCATCCTATGTCTTTGAGCTGTTCCACGCTGTATATGGGGTTAAACGAGTGAGTTTTAAAGTTGAGATGTTACTTAAGAAGTTTCAATCATATAAAAAGAGAAGAACCTGATTTCACCGGTGAAGGCTCCACCTTTACCAACCCAAGAGTTCTGACCAGATATCTCAATACGGTCTGTCAAGGAAGATTTGACTTGGTCGATGTACACAAATGGAGGCGACACAACAACATCTACACATCATGGTTACTCAGTATGAGGATTGGTAGTTTGACTTCCATTTTCAAAAAGTAATGTCCCAATAAATACATAGAGGAAGAGTAGAGCAGAAAGTCTCACCTACATCAGCTTCCAATGATGCACTGTTGAGGTCGGAGACAAGCTTGGTGATGGAGTCCTTAGTCCCGTTCTAAAAGCACATTCCACAAGAGATTGCATGAGATATATAACAGACATAAGAAAGAAAATGAGTATGAAGATGATTCTGATTCCTTTGGAATATTGTACTTACACACTTCCAGTTTCCTCCAACGAAAAACTGCAACATAAGAGAGACAGACATAAACCAAGTAGCGTTCAGACACAATGTTAAACTCAAAAATATGCAAGTACAGTCAAAACTCCTAAAAACCAGAATGTTGCATTGAACACGTTCTTATCATCTGCAGAGTAGAGTTGCAAAACTAAAGCTACCAAGTTCTAAATCATTAGCATTTGCAAAACAGAGTAAGGCTTCAAGTTTTGGAATATTAAGAGTTGAGCGCGGACCTTTCCGGATCCGGCCATGGCGACAACGCCTCTTGGCGACCGGTGCTGAGAGGAGGAAACGATACGGATAGATGAATTGACTCGGTTGAGGAAGGACTGGTGGGAGAAGGAGACGGCAGCGTCTAGCTTGGGACAAGTGCGGCGGAGGCCGGAGAAAGAAGGGGCAGAGGGCTGAGTGCCACAGGAAATTTGGGCAGTGAGAGAGGAAGCCATAGAGACAGAGAAGGTTTGGCGTGTAGCGAGTACAAAAAAGGCGATAGAGACTGTGACTCTCTCCAAGTCTCCAAAGCTTAAAAGGCAGAGAGATAGAAAGACGATGAGGGTTGGTGTGGTTCTCCTGAGTTTCTGACTCAGAGGGTACTTTTGTCCTTTCCATTACTACGAAAGAGTTCACGAGTTTGGTATCAACCTCACACGCATCCAAAGACGTCTGCTTCTCACGCGCTTTTAGACCAGACCAGACCAGAACAGACCAGACCAGACGCCTTTTGCCAGAACCAAGAGTTATTGGTTGGTAAAACTGAAACTATGGAAGGCTCATGTTCTGTTTTTCTTTAACTAATTCTGAAACTTAAAAGGAAATAGTTTTTACAGTTTTTTTTATAAACAATACAGAATTTTTTGTGTTAACCAAAATTAGTATTGTTGTGAATGGAAAAATAATTCTCCTAGCTTATTTTGATGAGCATGCGCTAGATATAGATAACTTTGAAAGTTTGGATATTCTCTAATGATGTAAAGATAATATTCTTATGGGGATTTGCCAATAATAGCTTATAATCTGTTTAACATTCCAATCTCAACAATGACTTCAGAATCCTCCTTTAACATCGGTTTGTGAGTTCTGAACAAATACAAAAGCCGTTTACTTAAAAAAAAATGCAAGTTCTGATATGTAGTAAGAACTGGCTAAAAAGATTTGAAGCTTATGACCAAGGTAAATTATCCACACTATCATATATTTTAGGGTATCATGTTCTTTAATCTAATTAACTTCAAAACTTTTATATTTTCAAAAGATGAAATGGATGGTGAAGAAGAGACAATACCATTGTTAGAATCCATTGTTCGTGATGAAGTTGAAGAAGAAGAAACTTGATTTTTATTTTGATTTGGTGTTTGATTTTATTTACATTATGAATTTTGTATGCGCTATTTTTCCTTCTCGGGTTTTGTCCCAATGAATTTTTCCAATAAAGTTTTTAATGAGGCCACATTGCTAGAGTTGCTTACTTTTCATTTACATTAGCATTTGATTACTAAGATTTACCATTGTTATTTCAAAACACTTTAAGCTCGTTTGCAAAAAACACTCCAACTTTATAAACCTAATACTCATTTACAGTGACTAACGAAAATAACTTACAATTATTTGTTTGTTTATCATATGTTTGATTTGGATTACATTATTTACAGTGTTTTAGGATCTAATCTAAACGGTTTTGTAATGTTGTAAGAAGTAAAAGATACTGTTGTGTGTTGTAGAGTGAGCCTCATTGTTTTATTATCTCTATTGCTCTCTTCTTGCCGGTGCCATGAAGCTCAGAGTTCGGCGGGCCGACCCGGCCAAGGGCATGTGCAAGTCGCAAGTCGGGATTTGGTAACACTTCTCGGGAGTGCGTCCCGTGCGGATCTATACCGTTAAAACCCGCATCAACCTAGTACCGCAGCGGGGCGGGAGTAGACGAATAGGTATAACCTAATTGCCAATTCTAAGACCATATAATTACATAGAATTTTGTAAAAAAATATTATATTATTATTTTACCAATTTGTGTCATATTTTGAACCGATCAAGTTTAGAGCTAGGAAAATTTATTAATTTATTGAATATTAATTTATAAAATTTCTATTGTACATTGGTTTATATAATTCAACATCTTCTTTTAACACTTCACATCATATTTTCTCTCTTCCACCTAATTATTCAACACATATTTTTTATCATCATGATAATTTTGTTTAATTTAAACATTATATCCCACCATTTATAATTCATATATTAATTTTTTATAATTTAAAATTACATATTAACAGTAATTTTGTATTATATTTAACTTAAATAACAAAAATGACATATTAAAAAAAAAATCTGTGTATTTATATTTTAACTATTTTTTTAAAAAATAATACTAAAAGTAATACTATTAACTAAAAAGTTTAACATACTAAAATAATTGATTAGAAATTAACAAAAGAAATATAACAAAAGATGTTTTTTTCTATCTCCAAATGAAACGAGGCTAGTTTTTATTTATTATAAAGTTTTATGAATTTTGTTATATTTGTTATATTTTGAAAAACGTTTCAACTGAATTCGAATAATTGAAAAAAGAATCATAAAAATTTAGACAGTTAATAAATTTCGAACATATGGTAATATAGGTCCCATTTTCGTTGCTTTCAACTTGTGTGGATCCATATTCCACATCATTTTTCTTCCAAATCCAACAACCTCATTGCATCACTTTCAACTTTTGAATTATTTCAACTACTCCCATTGTTGATGGTCTAATAGTATTTTTAGTGGTACAACTATATGAATATCATGCACAAATCAAGAAACAAATCACTGATATTTTTATCACTTAACTATTTTTCTACAAAATCGAAGAACCTCTCGTGACTTGGTATAAATGCTTATTTACATTTTACTCCATCTCGTGACGTTAATCAGACGATACCCACGTGTAAACAAGAGAGAAGAAGAGATATCGGATAACACAAGTCACGAGATCATCAACCTCGTAGTAAGTTGTATGTGATAAACAAGAAAGAAAGAGAAACCAAACAAAAATAAAATTCTGAAATCATTTTTATAATATTACGCTAAAAAGGACAAACATAAAAAGAAAGAAAAAAAAGAGCTACACTATAATCAAGTCATCAACCAAACCACATGTCCAAGAAACTTGACTGATACTGAAGCAAAACAAGCAACAGAACTATAACCGCCGCTACTCCCCACGGCGAGCTTCCACCTTGATCCCCGGCGTTGGGACTCTGGTATGTTTGACGACGGTTTGAAAACATCCCTAGAAACGCGTCTGGGTTCTCCACGGTGGATAACCACCTAACCAAGACTATGAGAAGGAGAGGGATCAAGAGAAGAGCAAGATTCATCTGCTCACCCGCGGATTCTGATGCATCTTCGAAGCTCAAGTACCATGATGTCATTAGGAACACCGAAGCCACGGCTAGGATTAAAAGGACCGGGTACGGTAGAGGCGAGAGCGAGAATGAATCCAAGATGGACGGTCCTGATCTGCTGTCTCCATACGCCATGATTTTTTGATGATGATTATGATGAGAGAAACCCTTCTTCTTCTTTCTATCTCTTTTGCTTTTTATGTGCCGATGCAAACTTATAGAAACCACCCTTTAGGTTAAAATATAATATCTATATATGTGACCGACAGATTAAAGTTTGAACTTAATAGTAGTAACTAGTAAGTACTAAAATTATTATTATTTTTAGATAGTAAGCTCGGTTTCTTTTGTGTAAAAATATACTATATATATTTCCACTCCCTAATAACGATCGAGTTATATTTCTGAAACGTAAAGATAATAACTTCTAACGTGGATACTATAATTGGTCACTCGAATTATAAATATGATTTTTTTTTACTGTAAATATGAGTTTTATGTTGGTTTTTCTTTCGTGATGGGCTCCTCTTACACTACACCTATCCAATTGTTGGTGGGGCGTCACAATCTCATTTCCTTATTTTCTTTCGCTTTAATTGTAATTCACCTCTTCAATAAGCAACTCCCAAAATTCAAAGATGAGATGATCTTTTAACCTAGTTCCCACCTAAGCTCTTACTGCTAATCTATTCAATGACCGCAAACTAGCATATTAATTACACTCATGTAATTTCAACCTCTGTTTCATTATAAGTGTCACTTTAAGTTTTTGCACACGGATTAAAAAACAATTAATTTTACATTTTTTTAATATAAAAACACAATTACCTATACACCTAACTATATTTCAACCAATAGAAAAATAAACTGCAACATAATATTAATAAATTTTGCATCGAAAGTCGAAAACGACACTTATTTTGTAACAAAAAAATTTTCTAAAACGACACTTAATATAAACGGATGGAGTATTATTTAATCAAGAAGAGATCGATCGTAATTGATTTTAAATCCTTTTATTATTCTATCATTTCATATAAAATATATACCTGAAATTCTACTATTCAATTCCTTTGATTATTATTTTCTTTCTGGGTATAAGCTTGTTTGGTTTCAAAAAACTATATATCCAAGATGATCACACAAATATAAGTTCTGTAAAAAGCTAAATTTAACAGATCACGATCACGTTCGTCACCAAAGTCTATGATCATCATGCACATATATCCTTCACGTTAAAATCATCAATACCCTACAAAATGAAATTATTGATTGACATAAACGTAAACGCAACGACACTAACCGCGGTCAAAACTAGCTAGTAATAGCAAACGCATTTCCAGCGACCACATGGACAGTAGTAGACGGATCGCTTCGACGTTTCAAGGCAAGAGAAAAACTGCACGGCTAAGAGTAGAGCCAATGGAACCGCCGCTAGGAGGAGCCAGCTCAGCATATCTTCGCCTGAAGAGAGTGAAACCTCAAATTTTAAGGCTGAGGAAAGCGCCAAGAGGACGAGCGCCACCGTGATCATGACTATTACCGGCAACGGCGACGTGGATACACCGCACCGTCCGCAACAGCATCCGTGGTAATGCATATCGCCCACTCGTTTTTATTCTGCTCTAGTTTGTTTAGTGGTTAGTGATTTATGGAATGCTTTTTATGACATGGAAGTTGATAAAAACAAAAGAGGAGAGAGAGAGAGATAATGGTTTGTTAGGTATAGTGATTGAAATTATTGTGGTCCATGATACACTGCTTTAGAAAACCACTAGTAGGACTAGTGGGTAGTACATGCATTCCATATGATCATTTACATGTGTAAGTGAATTAGTCGGACCATTTGTCTTTTTTTTTTTAGAATTATATATGACCAAGAATGTATAATTATTGACCCTCTAAGCAATTTGTTTTTTTGTTTTTTTTTTTTTTGGTTTGGTTTGGTTTACATATAATCAAGCTACCGTCCCACAAAAATATGTAACCTTGTTGGGTAAACTTAAACGCGATTCCACATAACACAAAACATGTAAGCTTGTTGGGTAAACTTAAACTCACATTCCACATAAAAGTTTAACAAGTAACTATACTCTAATAGTTTTGTTATGCTAGTTAATTTATAACTTGTAAAGATGAATTTTCAATCAACATTTTAGCGTTGATTGGGAAGCAAAGATTAGTAAGAGTTGGATCTAAAAATAGGCAGATATTCACATATTGTGGATTTGGATGTGAAATGTGAGTTATTGGTGGTTAAGACATGAAAACAATAAGGAAGCTTATCCGAGTGGCCTACAACGAAAAAGACACTCACTCCACGTTGCTCCACTCATCTCGTATACAATAGACTCTTAAAGTCCTCTTGCCTAATGTATGTCTGTCGTTTCTAGAAATCAAATCGATCGTATTGCTAAATATTTTTTTCTAGAAAAAATGATTGCTATCTATACTAACTATAGCTATTATTCCCTCTTTTTCATATTAATTTTGTTGTAAATTTTTTTTTGTTACACAATAAACAATGTTTTTTTCTAGAAAAAATGATTGCTATCTATAGTAGCTATAGCTATTATTCCCTCTTTTTCATATTAATTTTGTTGTAAATTTTTTTTGTTACACAATAAACAATGTTTTTTTCTAGAAAAAATGATTGCTATCTATAGTAGCTATAGCTATTATTCCCTCTTTTTCATATTAATTTTGTTGTAAATTTTTTTTGTTACACAATAAACAATAAGTATCGTTTTCGATTTATGATGCAAAATTTATTAATTTTATAATGTAATTTATTTTTTATTAGTTAAAATATATATGGTTAAGTGTATAGGTAATTATGTGTTTTATATAGAAAATATGAAAAGTTAATTATTTTCTTAATAAATATGTGTACAAAGTTAAAATGACATTTAAAATGAAACAGAAAGAATAGATAATTACCCATCTAGACAGAAGTATTTTATCAAAAAATACATGAATTATATAATTATTCATAAATCATCATGTAATAAGTTGGTAACACCATAAACATCATTCTAATAGTTAAAAAATGGATTGGGTTGAAATCTATCAACATCCGATAAGAAATCCGCCAATCAAATCTTTAGAAACATATCATAATACACACACAAAAAATCAAAAATAAAATATGTACATAGCTCAAACATTCAAATGCAATCTTATACAACCGATAATAAGTTAAACATGTTCAAACATCATTAGAAGTTACTGAGTTTCAAATTCGAGCATTTTAACTATCATAATGATGTTGATGATGTTAACAACATGACATATAATAGCCCATGTAGTTTTGATACAATATTTTTTGTTCAGATGTTGTGATCATGTGGTATCATATCATTCGTGTAATTGACAATCATTTTTTTTATTCATCTAATCCAATAGTACAAGTTAATTAAGGATGTTGTGAGCATGATGGAAGTGGTTTAAGTGCAACTAAAGGGGCTAATACTTAATGGGCCTAGTTACCAATAATAAGCCCATTATAGATTATAGGCTCCCCACCCTTCGTCTCTCCCTCTCACTTTGAAGGATTTTTATAATGGGTGGGAAAGAGATGGAACCGACGGCGACCGCAGGAAAAAGCTCCTCCAGACGCCTTCTCTTTGACCGCCGTTACGGCTGGGTGTATATTCCCCTAAACCCCTTCTTTTTATTTTGTAATATTTCATCAGTTGTTTTATCATTTATCCTCAGCTTTGATGCGGTTGGCTTATTATTAGGGTCGACGAATGGAAGGACCCATCTGAAGAAGCTCTCGCCGGCGGGAGAGGAATGTATGTCAAATTCCTTTCTTCTTATCAAATCTTTGTAGAAACTCAAGTATCCGTCCAACAGGTTTTGTGTACTTCCTTTGGGGGAAACTCTGTTTCAGACAGCTTCCCTTTCAGTAAGTTTAAGCTTTTTTTTTTTTTTCTTCCAAAGTTTCCACTTTCTAAACTACCCTTTGCTCGCTTTTGTTTCTTGCAAGATTAACTCGACCGTCAAGTTTCTGGATATGAAGCTTAAGATATGGCAAAATCCAAATTCTAGTTTCGTAGACAAGTAGTTGAGATTCAGGATCTCTGGTTTGATATGCTAAAAAAGACAGAATCAAATGTTTTTGGCTGCACAACTAGACTAGTACATGTGTTTAGTCAGCTAGATGATTTGATCTTATCTACTTTGTTGAAGCTTGTATCCAAAGACATTGTATTCAGAGGGAAAAGATTGAAAAATGTATGTATATATTGTGTTTCTCTAGTACAATGTTTTCTCCGTTTGGTTATATACTTTCTCAGCTGAGAAGTTATAGGGATTGTCAAGCCACGGGTTGGATGATCAAACCCAAACTCCTCTCAGATAGTTCTTTGGCCTACAAGAGGTTACTGGGCATGATTTCTCACATGGTGGCTAATTCAAGAACTCCCTGTTACACTGGGCTTGAGAAGATGTGCACATAGGTTTAGGGTCTAGGATAGAAATTCCAACCGCTTCATTAGAATTAGTCGCTCCGTCTTGGTCTTCCAAATTGTTATTCAAATCACAAACAATGGGGTCACAAGAGAGTGTGGCAAAACTATTGCTACTGATAATGCATTTTGGGTGAGCTTTATAGACACACATTGCAGTTTACTATAACTCCTTAACTGATTAGGGGTTTAGGATTTGCAACTTTCGCTGCGTTAAATTATGTAGTTATGTACGATGCTCAGTGGCCAGCTCCTTTTTTGTGTGTGTTTTGGTAGACGAGCAAACCAAAGCTTATTTAGTTTCATTAGAATATTCTTAAAGTTCAGTTTGGATAAAATAACACAAACAAAATTAATTGAACCTGTTTTAAATTCGAATTTAGTTCTAATTCGTGTTTAGGTTATCCTAATATTTTTTATGACTTGAAAGCACATATTATAGTTCACAAACCTCGAATGTTTACATAATTTCAATTAACAAAAATTTTAGTGACATGATTAAGAAGTGTTTGTTAAGAGGAAAATATAAACAAATTTAAATTAGCAAGACAATTTTATAAACATAGGAAACATTATTTTAACTTTAACAATAATATAACATTTTTAAAATTTTCAAATGCATTTGTTAAAATTAAAAACAGAAAATTTTCAATATTAATCAAATTAATATCAAAAATACATTAAACTGAATATTTAAGTTAATTATTCATTTTATAAATATTTTTAGGTACTGATTGAGATTTTGAGTATTTTGGATATTTATTCATAATTAAGTTTGCGTTTGATATGAAATTTATGGATGTTTGAACTTTTTTGGATTTTAGATATTCGTTTAGATTGTAAAACTCAAAACCTAAAATATCTTAAAATATAAATTTAGATAGTCATATTGGATTCAGTTGAGAAGAAATATTGAAGCATCAAACTAAACCTCAGAAAAGAAAAACCTATATTTGCTCGTGATTCATAACAATCTTTATGATAGTGTAATTAAAATCCCATCCAACAAAATAAAAATAAAATAGAATCTTCAGCTTCTGGATAATGTTTTCTCAATGTTTTATTTATATCTAACCATTCATTAAGTATGATTTCTTCAAACTTAGGGGCAGTCGCTTGAAAGAAAGTGAGATTTATATTTTCTTCATAGTTTAAACTGTATTTATATATATTTTTAATTAAACACAATACAATTAAAAGTTATCAAAACTTTGATTCAAGAAGTTTATAAAACAGTGCTTCGGAAAAGGAAAATATTGTACAAAACGAGACACATAATTAAAAAAACATCTATTCTACTAAAAAAAAAGTACACAATAGAGTTAAGTTTTTATCTATGCGTGATTTACATAAAATGCCACAAAATTTAAATATATTTCTAAAATTTCAATAAATGTATTTTAGTCATTTTATGTACATTAAATCGAATATGCATAAGCTTACTGTAGCATTGAATATATTAAGCAATTGTAGATATTTATTCTTAATACAAAAAAAATCTTAGAAAAATCTTTTAATTTTTATATTTAAATAACTAGTTAAAATCATATCTATTATTACAATCTTATACATTTATTAGTTTAATTCTAATTTCAAAAAAAAATCTATAATATTTTCATATAATAATTAATTACTTATATATATGTCAATGTTTATTATTTTAAAATTCTCATTGTAATTTGACATGAAATCTTAATATTTGTATCCAAAACTTTGAGAAAATATAAATACTGAAAATCAGTTAAAACATATATTATTTTATTACATAGTGGATCAAATCACAGTTAATATTTTTACAGTTATAATACTTTCTTTAATTTTTACCAGACATGTAAAAAATTTTGTTTATAGAAAATTTAAATAGTTTTAAGCAATTAAAAATAGATAAAAAACTTAAGCGAGTATAAAACGATACAAACTAATATATATGTATATATATATATAAGTTTTTAAAATATATATAATATTTTAAGTCAAGGTAGAATGGGATCATTTTGTTTATAGAACATTAAAAAAGTTTTTTCTTCTTTTTATGTTTAATTCATATCGTCATTTTCAGTTCAGCTATTTATCATCATCATCATTCAATTGCATGCTTTAGCAAAAAAAAAAAATCATTCAATTGCATGTTCATATTAGCTTAGCTGATTTTAACTTGCAATTCTTTTTAAACAACTTTAACTCTTTTTTTTTTTGCTGAAAACAACAACTCTAACTTGCAATATTAACTTATTATTTGCAGTTTCTTGTCTACGCATGCAGGGTCCACATTCTTTGCTAATTTTCTGCAACCCATGTGATGAAAAAACATACCTTCATTTAGTAATTGTTTCAACCCACAAAAAAATAAAGAGAGTTCTAAAAGTTGAGTTTTAGGATCTATACAAAACCTGAAGGAATAATTCAAATTGTATCTTGAAAGTGTTTATGAATATATATGCTATGTTTTCTTCCCGAGCTTTGGAAAAGAAAAAAAAAACTGTCGATTATCTTTCACGTGGTTGAAGAAAATAAATTAGGGTAGTAGTCCTTGCTCCCTATTATAAATAGACATGAAGTTTGGAGGTTGAGATGTCTGGATCAAAGATATAAATGTCCATTCAATTGACATGGTATGCCCCTTTCTGATCTTTTAAATGGAAAAGAGTCGTACGAAAGCAGGACAAGTCTACGAGTTTTATATATTTATCTTTTACACGTAATTGGAGAAAAAATAAAGGTATTTTCCATAAAAGAAGCAGACATGAGTTTTGGGAGATAAGATGTGTGGGGCAATACAAAAAGAAGTCTGAGAGCAACTATGTTTATTGTTCTTTCAAAGTTTGTGTCAGAAAAAGGAAATATTGTAGAGACAGGACCAGCTCGATGAAAGATGCAAGACAAGAGTAACATGGAGTTCATGTGGTTATATGAGAGACTTGTCTTAGTCTTTTCTCAAGGCAATTTGTCCTAACATATGTATGTCACAATAAATCTCCTTCACAGAACATGTATATGCAAGCTTTTCTCCTAATGACAAGGACGAGTTCTACAGCAAAGTCTCTCTCTCTCTTTCTCTTCCTATTGTTCGAAAGATCTAAATGAGGAAACAATCTTACATGATTTAAGATGAAATGAAGTTTAGGTCTACAAGACGACTTGAAAATCATGAACTGAATTGAGATGAGACGTTTGAAGGCTGAAGATAACAGGCTAATTCGTGTTTGTTTGCCTTTTACTACCATAACTACGTACTATTGAAAGGTTCATGTTACATATATATATGCTAAAAATGACTACAACGACCAATGGTTGGTAACATAAAGCTATATGATGGTCACATACTTTGACAAGATTTAAAGGGAATCTTCGTATTTAGTTTTTGTTTGTGTTACAATTAATGTGTTTCATAGAGATTGTGTGCATCGGAGCACAAAAGACTAGCAATATACCATAAGCTACATATAACTAATGCAATTGCATGCTCTGGACATACAACTATGCACGTAACTAAAGAGGTGCAAGCAATAATATAAGAGCTAATAAATATATATTGAATAATGTTCAAAAAAATAATAGAAGAGCTAGTCAGTACATATTTTTTGTACTTTTAGTACATACAATATACATATTCTTACATTATGAAATCTACTTTACAAATGATATGTTTTCATATTCATGTACATTTTTATATTTGTGTTTTTTTTAAATGGAAGAGGAGAAGAGAGGAGGGACCAAAAGTAGTTGATATAATATATACACACGGTTATGGTTTTTAATAAGTTAGGATGATATCATTTACTCTCTAATAATAAATGGATTTGTTGAAATTTCATTCACATTCTAAGTTTTTTTTTTGTTGTCGACTAAAATCAGATTGATGCACACTCTTGAATTTTATTTTTCAAATATTTTACTTTTGATTTACATTGTTGTTACCCAATGTTTAATATATACGGTTTTCGTAGGATCTGATTTTACAATAGAAATAGAGTTTTCAGTAAATTCACAACACAGATAAATCACCAAAAAAAAATACATACATGGTCTATAAACATGTTTGCATCCATCCATAAAAAAATGAATTCAAGAGTAGTTGAGTTTACGACATTACCCTAAATTGTTCCAATCACTAGTACTAGCTAATACTAGACGAATCCATACAAATTGAACATATATCTAATTTATATTTGAATAAAAAAAAATTGAAGTATTGGTGTAATCAAGCAACCCCATCCCCATCCTCATTCTCAGCCATAAATAACCCTTTCAACATCTCTCTCTGTCATTTAGACCCAAACGTCTTTCTTCCTCAAGAGAACTTGTAACTAACAATGGTGGTAAAGAGATCTTCAAAGCTAGCACAAAACGCAATGCTGAAGCAAATCCTCAAGAGATGTTCGAGCTTGGCCAAGAATCAATGCTACGACGAGGATGGTCTGCCTGTAGACGTACCAAAGGGTCATTTCGTGGTATACGTAGGGGAAAAGAGGAGCCGTTACATCGTGCCCATATCCTTCTTGGCTCATCCTAAGTTCAAGAGCTTGCTTCAACAGGCAGAGGAAGAGTTCGGATTCAAGCACGACATGGGACTCACTATTCCTTGTGAGGAAGTTGTTTTCCGCTCTCTAACATCCATGATCAGATAAGACAGAGAGCGTGCGATTACTTACTATATATATAAATGTTTTTTTTTTTGCTACCTTTGGATGAATATTGTATTCAAAGGTTTTTTTTTTACAAACAAGAAGCCCTTAATTAAGATCCACCTAAAATGACCCTTTTTACGTGGATTTATGTAAAACCTGGGTTTAGTTTGTTAATTCTTAAGTCTAGCCCCTAAGTTTGTCTTTCATTCACTAGTTTTTAATTTTTCTTTTTCAGGCTATAATAAATTTAAGTAATGGCTTGCACTAATAAGAATCAATCCCTATTATTTATGGTTTATATTCGTGTTCAATGGAATAAAATTATTGATCGATTCTCTTTCTACCTCGAAGGAAATGTTTGATCAAATTGTTAAAATATATGTATTATATATGTATTATATATTCTTTTAAAAGAAAATTTGTATTATCCGTTCCATTGTTGAGAGAGTTATTTTATCACATTTCAGTTAGATAAACTTTTTTTTCCATAAATAAATATACATATTATATATGTGTGTGTTTACATCTATTACAAACTTGAACAGATAGTAATTTAGTCAACAGGAAACAGAGAGTAATAGGTGATATAACATATGGGACCATTCAATTAATGACAAACTCGATTTTTAATTTTATTGTATCTAGTGAGAAAGCATTGTCTCTAGTGTCTACTTGGTGTCATAAACCCATATGCATTATATATATGTCCACATTTCAAAGACCTATGTAGACATATTTAGTATATAAATCAAAAACATAAATTCAAAGCACTGAACTTCTCTCGTTTCCTTGCCCTAGTAGCCACCAATGGTGTTGTAGACGATAGCAACTAGTAAATATGTTGGCTTGGAATATATATATTTTGGCTCACATGTAAATATTTTGGCTTGGAATAAACTGCATCCACATGTCCCAATAATATCTATAATGTTAAAAGTTTAATTAAATATATATTTATAATGTCTAGTGACAAAGACATGTAAATATGTTATGCTGGAGTTGATATATACAATATACATCCAATCGGGCAAACATCTGTGAACTATATATTAGATCAATTTATGTGGTTATATTTTAGCTTTTCATGAATTTGGCTAAGCTTAGGTTATGTCACAAGTTTTTGTATAAGCAATATTGATTCAAACCGTAGTATTTTATATACATAAAATAAAAATAATGGCTGACAAAAGTATATAAATATAATGAAAATTGAAAATGAATGGAAAGAAGAAGAGCCGTAAAAAAAGGAGAAGGATGGAGATGAGTCAATCGGATGATGAGAGTAGCTACAGAAATGAAAAATAAATGAAAGAATCATTCGTTTTCGTCCCCTTCCGTACACGTCGCTTTTCTTTTTATGGAATAATAAATGCTTCAACTCAATTTCGTATCTCACTTCATTTTGAAGTTTACTCCATAAATGGAGTAATCTATTTTTTGTTTGTTCATGACTCTATTATGGAATGAAGAATAGAGTAGAGTTGAAACAATTTTACTCCATTCTAATTTTACTCTATTTTGGAGGAGAAAATAAAGATTGACATTGGAGATGCTCTTAGTGACCAGAAGTTAAGTTGTAGATATTTTCGTGACAATTCTTTTTAAGGTTATTTCTCTTAAAATATTTGGAAATATAATAAAAACGTTTTAAAAATATATTTAAAAATACTATAATTTATATAAAAACCTAGAAAAAAAATTTCTATAGAAAAACGTTTTTAAAATTTGAGAAGCCAAAAAGATTTTCTAAAACTAACAAATCTTAACACTAATAGTAAATACCACTCATAAAACTAACAAAATCAAACAAACAACAAAAATTCTTAAACTACAATTCAATCTTTAATTTAATTTCAAAATCCCTAAAACTCCAAATTACTTAAACAAACAATCTATCAAAGTTTTAATCTGAAAATCTCCATTAAAATAAAAATTTACATGATTTGGAATTATTTAGGGAGGGAGAGATTATGATTTAAGAGAAATTGGTGAGAGAGGTGATTATTATGTTTTTAGAGAGAGACCCACAAATGAAGAAGAAGAAGTTTTAGGTAAATATGTATTAAAAATTTCGACAAAAATAAACAATCATTTAGGAATTTGTAAAATATTTGGCGGTCTACTTTTCCGAATCTTTTTGTAGTTCTGGGAATTCTATATGGATTCCCGATTGAATTCAAATTTTTTATTTTTGTCGGAATTTTATTGGGATTTTCTCGAGATATCCCGAGGGATTTCTTCCCTTAGAAATTTCGTCAAGAATAGACTTGTTTTCTTGTAGTAATAGTGTGGGTCGCTTGCTGTCAGTTTGGCTATCAGAATCCTTGGTAGTTAGACGGTCCTCTCACGAAGGGAGGATTGTGTGCTTAACCTGCCCATTTGCTTTATATGGCCCTCTAGCAAAAGGGATGTACACAGCCCTTGTTTGATTTGTTGGAGGCAGTAAAATCCGAACGACGACATTGTCAGTTGTGGAATCCTCCACGTGCTTGTTGGATGCGAGTTGTGATTTGTGCATCTGTTGATTGATTGTAAGAGTCAAGGTTTGAGAGCGTCTGTCTTCCTCTGATAGTTCACCGCAATTGTTTTGCCATTCCACTCATGCCTTTGCTAACGTTTCTTCACTGCTTTGGTGTACGGTCTCTTTATGGGTCTATTCTTCTCTCATCTAAGCTTTTTTCTCTTGTCCAAGTGCTTTGTTCAAATTTAAATTTTTGCATTTGCACTTTTTATCTTTATTTTTATTCTGTCAAAAATTTAAAAACTTTTTTTTGAATTTTTTTTAAAAGCTTGATATAATAATTTAACATTTTAACCAAAAAAATGTTATTTGCTCGAGAAACCCAATTAGAACATAACACTCTAGATGAAGGGAAAAAAATTAATTCGAATGAGTGCGTGTGTTAGCTTAGGTAGGTATCAATAACAAAATATAATAATCTTTTCAAAGAAAATATAAAAGCGTTGCTGTTAGTTCATCAGCTAATGGCACGTCTCTCGTGACTTATTGTGACCACCAAAGAATAACACATTTCATAGCGGCTTTGGATCTGTTGTTAAAAGCGGAAAAGCTAATTGTTTGAGAGAAAGACGGATGTTAAAAATGAAAATCCAAGTCACAAAACTGTATGATGACCAAAATGACACAAGATCACGCTGTCCAAATCATGCATCAAATGAATAAGGAGTTATACTGTTTCAGGATATATGACCAAAATTAACGGGACATACTCTTTATATGTGTTGTGTAAAATATTCAAAAAAGAAAAAAAGAAATCAGACTAAAAAAAAGCTACGGATGGTTACAACGATTGATTTGATTTCATGGTGCTGCTGTTTGTAAGTAGCTAATACTAAGGTGATGCTGAAACATCTCCGGGTTTAGTGATGGCTTTGATTCGCTGCTGCGGCTGGGCTCACCAATCACCAGTCTCAATCGCTGGACTTCTTCAGTCAGTTTCTGAGAAAGAGCTGCAGAAGAAAGGGATATATGAGTTGTAAAGAAAGAAAACAAAATGTAACTTCGTTTAGGGAGAACTAAGAAAACGAAGTCATATATTGAAAAAAACTGACTTTGGTTCCATCGAGTTCGATACAAAACCAAACACTCCTCTATAGAATGAAGAGTTTTTGATCACGGAGTTGTGACTGCTGCTCCATAGCTTGAAGACGGAACTTGAGCTCATTGTTCTGGTTCGTCAACCCCATTGAATCTCTCTGAATCGTCCAAGAAAACAATATCAAAACAAAACCGACTTATTCAAAGCAGGATAGTTTGTGTTTATACTCACCTGCAAAAGCGTGTGAGCTGAGCTGATAATGAAGATGCTTCATTCTGCACTATAAGCACTCGAATTCCCTTCACCTGAATTGGTTGGAGATGATTCATCACCGAGATTCAGTTTGGGCATGAAACAACTATCCATAGAACCACTCCGGTAGTGAGCAATGTCTCCGCGGGCTCTCCTCTTCACATTGTCAATGCTCTCTCCATCAGAGTCAGTGCGCATCATATCTTTTTGGAGAGAGCTCCAAAAAAAAACCTAAAAGTACATAACCTCTTTTCTTCATGAAAACTAAAAGAGCAACGCACAGTAATTGATTTTCTTAATCGAAGAGGAAACAAATTTTGAACTGCAACCACCCCAAAAATGGAATGCGAATCTCTCTTTCTTCCTTTCTGACCAAATCAAAGACTTTGACTCGTTGACTTCTTAAATTGCACCCCGAGAAAGAGCTTTTCATGGTTTGTTTTTTTTTGTAAAAATTATTATATTAAAAAGAAAAAGAACAGAATCTTTCTTACTAAAACAGGATAAAAAGTACAAGAGAGATGATAACATTTTTGTCTGAAGCTCTTTTCAGAGCCTCTAAACCCGACTTAAAAAAAAAAACTATATATATGGACCAGATGATCTCATCTCTCTCTTCTCATTCGAAACCATAATAGTTTGGCTGTGGCTCCTCCTCATATAGCTTCAGTTGCTCCATTAACATGATTTCGTCCATTCTCTCCCTCACCTCTCTTCTTCCCTTCTCCTTCAGCCTATTGATTTCTCCATTATAATACTCCCTCAACGCTGCCACACCATATCACTCACTTATATATCAGATTCTTACAGATTTTGCAACGGTAACACAAGTCTAATAAACAAGCTTTTTAATTAATTACTACTATTATAATGCAGTCATGAGGTCATTAATGATCTAAAAATGCAAGTACCAACGAGTCCTAGAACACATTCAGTATAATATTGATTGAAGAACAAACCACTACCTACTCTTGACAGAAAAGAATAAAAGATGGTCGTTACCATTAGCACGTTTGGCCTGCTCCTCCATTTCTTGAAGACGAATCCGTATCTGCATGTTCTCCTCTTCCAGCCCCAAATTAATTATCTAACAACAGACAGACACATATATTTATACAGGAAGCGTGTGTGATAAGTAAGGTGGTTGGTTACTAATATAATATCTTACCTCCGCAGAGATGGTATGGGAAGTTACCATAGCAGCCTCTTTCTCAAGAGTGTGTACCGTTTTCTCCAGCTCTGAAATGCGCTGCGCCCTCTTCTCCGTTGTATGTTTTGCTGCTTCCCGGTTTGACAAGATTCTGAAATGATCTTATATGAATCTATACATACAACTATATATGTCTCACCCAACACAATCTATTTACTTTGTTTTTTTTTTTTTTTACCTTTTGACATACTTGGGATCAGTAAAAACGAGCTTTCTGAGTTTCTCACTACGGGCAATTTGCTTCACTTGAGATGCAGTAAAAAAATCTTTTTTAATCCTCAAAGTAGAGTTTCTCCAATTCTTAGAATATCCAGTGCTGAATCTCTCCACGTCATCATCCTTAATAGGAAAATCAAAAATGTTATCAAGGTCCATGTAGGCAGTGACGTACTGGTCATGAGACTCTTTTTCTCCCGCATGGCCAACGGGCATCTCTATGGGCTTCGGATAAATCATCTCCATAGCATCCAAACCAGCTGAGATGTGATCACTGTAGGCCGAGTTGGGAGGCCTCGTGAACGAAAGCGGAGGCAGTGCAGGACTCATGGGCGGCAATGAGAAGACAGTCTGAGGTAGCATTGGTCCGGGGTGCGACTCGAGTTGCGTACTGTTCTTTCGGACCATCGGAGGAAGGGGTGGGAGTGAGCTCTGCCGGGGAGGAGGGGACATGCTCACTCTCTTGCCACTGCCAATAGGACACGGGAATTGGGTGGAGAGGACGAAGCTTCTCTGTAGAGGAGCGATCTCGGCTTGACGCTTCATGGTTACGGATGAATAACAAACTCGATCTGCATTATCATATCGTAGTTAATACTTTTTTACCTTTTTTAAAACAATCATATATATATCAGAGTTAAAACTTCTCTCTCTCTCTCTCTCTCTCACTCATTTTGCTTGCGGAAAACAAATCAAAATCGACAGATAAATGAGCAACATAAAGAAGTGACAGTACACAATAACCCTAGCGGCTCGTGCTAGTGTTAAGAATAGGATTCATCAGTTCTTACGTTGTTTCGATGGAGGAAGATAATGATAATAATAATAATAATAAATAAGCAAAATAAAGTCAGAGAAACGAAAAAGGAAGTCAAGTAAGAAGGAGAATACCTCAGCAAAAGAACTTAAGCTGCTGATGTATATATCTTGGTTTTGCTTCTATCACTTGCACCCCCTTTTATAGAATGCAAGAACCACTCTTACATTTACACGTCTCATCTATTAGATATTTACATTATTTAATCCTCCCTTCTATTTTTATTTACCATTTTTTCTTCTAACTTTCGCCTAATTTCTACACATTTTTTTTTCAAAATCATTTTTATCAATAGATTAATAGTCAAAAACTAAAATTAATCCTAAAATTTTAGATAATGAATTAAATTCACTTATTTCTAACTTTCTCGACTTTCTACACATTTTTTTTTAAATGTTTTTTTATCAATAGATTAATATCAACTCTTTAGTGAAAAAAAACTAAAATTAATCCTAAGATTTTAGATAATGAATTAAATTCACTTATTTCTAACTATTTTTTCTGGAACTTCATTAAATTATAATTTTGTTACATTTTTATTATGTTAATATATTATTTAGTACATTATATATTAAATTAACAAATTCTTTATATTTTAGTACTAAATTTGAAATTTTAGAAAAGAAATATATCTTCAAATAAGTAATAAGTTATTCCCAAAAACACATATAACATCATATTTTTTTTTGCAAATCTGATAAACGGACTACTCAAATACTAGATTAGTTTGTGAAAAAATTACTCGGATAT
The DNA here is from genome assembly GCA_905132885.1 of Moricandia moricandioides. Lineage (NCBI taxonomy): Eukaryota > Viridiplantae > Streptophyta > Magnoliopsida > Brassicales > Brassicaceae > Moricandia > Moricandia moricandioides. The sequence continues at coordinate 804,452 of CAJHQQ010000013.1, read as the reverse complement.
TAGTTTTGTGAATCACAAGAAATGTAATACCTAAAAATAATTTTATATTAGGAAGATATATAATTATTATTCATAAATCATTTCCCAACTAAATGTACAGTAGTCTAATTTTTTTAGGAGGATTTAGGTTAGATTCGAAAAAAAATTCTAAGATTATTTAATCATTAGGTTATTAAACATTTTTATATACCAAAATCGTAAGTTACAGGCTTCGTTAAATTTAATATGTGCTTTATTTGAAATATTCCATATTTAATCAAAAAGGAATTTCAGTAAATTATAATAAAATATGTTATTTTTTATAATATTGACATAACCTTTAAATTCTTATGGAAATGGACTTTGAAAAAATATATTCACATAAATTAATATTAAATTGGTATGTATTATCTTTAATAAAATATATTTTATATGAATTTTTAAAAGCCCACTAGTTTCTCTTAGTCATAAACTTATTTTTACAGATTTTATATATTTTATTATTTAAATATCAATACTTTGTATTAAAGGGTAATGAATTGATAAAAAAATCTATTAAGTTGAGGATGCTAAAACTGTAGTTTAAAAGTTGGGTATTGTAATAAAAAAATAAAATAGTTGATGCACTTTGTGAGAAGAAAAAGTGTGTGTACTAAAATGGTAATGTATATATTCTTTATTGAATTAAATCTTCGTATATGGAAATTTTGAATAATACTTAATTTATTTATTTTAGAATTGTATTTCCTTTTATACATATCCTCTACCAATCAGTTTGTCCCCAGCTTACATTATCACTAACCGCATTAGTTAAACACTAAAGTAGTCATTATAATTTTCTACATACTATTGCGGGGAAGAAGCACTAAATTTTGTAAAATAAGAAAAAAAATATTTAATGCAGAAAACTTAAATACAATGTACTAGTGTGAATAATGATTTCCAGAAGACTTACATGTGACAGGAAAAAAGCTTTATACTTCTTCCAAAAAGAGATTTAAGTTTCTTAAGTGCTAAGTATATTCTGGAAGCCCACTTAGTATAATAATTTGACTAATGGTTCATTAAAATCGTATCGAACATGAATTTTATAGAACATTCACATAAATTTTTATAGGGTGATAGAATTATCAGAAGCAATATTATTTAAATAATATTTTTCATCGTTTGTAGTAGTATAATTAACTATACGTTGAAAAGAATGCAAAGCCTATTTGAGATAAATAAGTCATATGGTGAACGAATTTTAGTTGAAATACTAGATTAGGAATGTCGAATTTATCATTTAAATATTGTGATCATTCACAAATATTATAGTTTAAAAAAATACTGTAATTTAGATTCTTTCAGTCTTTAGCTTGTTACCACATCTTTAAAATAATTTTATCAGCTCATTACCGTCCGTATAGTTTGATATGTCCAACTCCAAGGGATCAGACAGTCAATGATGAATTTTTCTTTAATCCTGTTCTAAAAGCAATTTAATAAGTATCTCATCAATATAACATTATTATTGTTTTTGTTATGTAACTTCAAAAATTTATAGGGCAAATCTCTCAAAATTTCTCTTTAAAATTTTTGTCACAAAATAACCGTTAAAAAATATAGTAAAAATAATTATTTTTATTTAGAAAATTTTTATATTTATTTTTTATCTTTTAAAATTTTGAACATTATTTCCAAAATCTCAACCAATAACTCTAAACCTTAAGCTACGATTAACTAACCTAATAGTATAAGTGTTTATTTACACTCTCTAAAAAAATTTGTTTTTAGAAATATCCTAGGTATTTCTTGAGCTCTTATATTAATTTCAGATGTCCTTCGGTGAGAAACTCTTTTTAGAAATATAGTTTTATTATTTTCATTATTACTTAATATTTATATATATTATTAAACATATGTATAATGGTACTTGATAGATAGGTAATTTTAATTTTCATGTTATAAAAAATAATAAAAATTAAAAAATAACAGCATATAAACAATTTGTTTGATATTTTGAATTAGGATGTATTTGATTTGTTCTGAGAAAAAACCTCAGCCACTTATACGACAACATGTGTCTTGAAACAAGTTTCTTAGACAATCCTAAAGACGATTCTTTTATTAGTTTTCATTTTTAAAAAATAATTTTTTAATTCTTTAGCATTACTTTAAAAAAATTCATCTTTAGGGCATGATTAATGGTGGTTTCTTAGACTGGGTTTCTTAGGAAAAGTTAAGAAACTGTTTCTTAGTTTTCTTAAGGAAAGTTAAGAAACTGTTTCTTATTTAAGAGTTTTAAGAACCAATTTTTAACTTTTTCAGTTAAAAGTTAAGAAACAGTTTCTTAACTTTCTCTAAGAAACCCAACTTAAGAAATCATGGCCTTAGAGATTCATCCACAGTAACCCGTTGCGGATGCTCTAATCATTATCAAAGAGAATCCAGTCATCTCGCAACTAATCATTGAAAATGTCTCCGCACGTGTGGGGATTGTTGAGACAATGACGCGGACCCACACATGCTTCCTCCTCGTTGATTGGTCTCGACATGACACGTGACAATATTTTATGAACTTTACGATTTCGAGTTACGACTCGTAATGCAAAAAAACAGAACAGAACAGAGGAGAGAAAAGAGCTTCGATCATTGAAAATGATTTAAAATGTCAAAGAACACTTCATAGACATGTTTATTATTATTAATTAAAGTATTATTAGATTCCTGGGAACACTAAGCTAAACACATCTTTAAGTCTTAACGAGTACGACATGATCTTACTTTGCCATGAGACGGGAACGAAACGGCGCGTTTTATCGGCGGCGTTTTATCGTCTCTGTTCATCTTCTTCCTTTCATCAGAATCAACCACAACGGCTAGACTTCGGCAACTGTTTCCCTCCGTTTGGTGAGCTTCAACACACTCTTCTTTGGCTGCTGCGACTGAGTCGACTAGAGTCTGACTTGATGAGCCTCGGCTAGAGGAAGAGATGGCCATGAGGATACGGAGACCAATCAAGATGAGAAGAGGAAGACAGATTAAGAAGAGTGCGTAGTAGATGATCCACCCGAATCCAGTGTGGCTCCTTCCGTGAAATAACCATTCAAAGGCTAAGGCAATTCCTGATGTGAACGTAGCTGAGCTGCTTATCACCAAAACTTTGACGATCTCCGGGTTTGGAATCTCCAAGAATGCTTTCGTTTTGGCCACACACCCCATCTCTGCCATCTCCACCTGCGTCGCAGTGTCTTTCTCCTGATCTTTGTTCATTTTCAGATTGTTTCTTTTTAAGAATTAGACCACTAGTAAGCAAAGGGTACACGTTAAATACAAAGGATCACTTATTTGATTTTACTTTTTAAAATGCCACAAGATTCTGTAATCTTATTGTTAGAGATTTTTACTCTGAAATTGGGTAAAATAAACTCTTTTAAAGTCATAATAAACCATTTTAACCGTTCAAAACATAACTAACAACATACACAAGCACTATGGACAAACAATTAAACTTCTTGATGACTAAGAAGAGGCTTACTTCATAGTGATGTTGCGGTTAGTCCCGTGCCTACCCCAATAGTCTTTTAGGTCAACATGACACGACAGATCATATCCTTCTGATCCTAAACAGCTTAGTAGTCTGGAGAACACGTTCCCGCTCATTTTCCTACCGCCCACCCTAGAATGAATGTCTCTAGTTTGGCATCTGCGGTAATGGATGTTGGGACAAGGTGGTTGTGCAGCAAGACGATTGCCAACCACCATTTCCCCATTTGTAACACTGGTGTGCATGTGCACACAGGCACTGGCATTGTCCCCTCATCGAAGTTTAAACCGACGTAGTTGCTGTCCCATTCTGTTTTTTTACACTTCTTTGCAGGAGAAGCAAGGTTCAGATCTTCACCCACTTTCTTTCCTTTTGGTTTGTTCTCCGTCTTACTTTTGGTCACCTTGACTAACTCAGTCGGGAGAGTTGATAGAGGGAAGGCAACAAGTTTGTGGGTTTCACCAATAATGAAACCATCATCATCTCCGTTGAGACTGTGTTCATGGCGTTGAAGGGCAGCAAAAGCGTTGTCCCTCTCTGTGAGAGCTTTGTCTCTTTCAGTCAGAGCTTGGTCCCGTTGCTGAAGGGCTTCGTCTCGAGCTGCAAGGGATTCCTTTTTGGCAGAGAGAGATTGGTCTCTTTCGCGTACAGCTGCTGTCTCTTTCTGCGAGGATGGACATGATCTTCTTATTCATGACCAAGGCATTGTGTTGCTCCTTAATCTCATGCTGAGGCAGCATATGAAGAAGAAGAAAGTAGCAGAAACAAAGAGAGAGAGAGAAGCTCAATACTTCTACTTATACTCTCATTTTCTAAACTACCCTCATCTCAAATCCAAGGTAGAAACACAGATCAAGGGCATCTTCGTCTTTTCCAAGTTCCTCTTTCTGTGCAGATAACACGTTTCAAAAGGTCTTTCATTTGTGTATAGCATAAACAAAAAAAAAAACTCCAACCTTTTCTGCATCAAATGCGAGTGATATTAAACCATAACCTGTTCAACATAAGAGTTTTAATACTAGGGTTCACAACCATTGGAAGACGCTATGGCCTTCTTCTCTTATTCATTATAGAGTGACAAGAGCATGATGATCATCTTTCATTCAAGCGTAGAGATCAATCCCCCAAAACTTGGCTGGTTGGTTTGTACGGTACTTCCTGTCCATGCTCTTGATCACTTCCATGTCCTCTTTCTCCAGTTCAAAGTCGAAAACCTTGAAGTTCTCTTCCAACCTCTCAGGCTTCGATGTCTTTGGTATCACCACTGTGTTCCTCTGGATTCCCCACCTCAGCACCACTTGTGCCACTGTCTTTTTGTACTTCTCCGCCACTTCCTGTTTTGATTCATATCAACAAGAACAAGGATTCTTCAGACATCATCAACACCAACAGTCAAAAGGTTAGATCTTTCAAACTGTTTCAATCCAAGCTTAGAGGATGAGCTTACCTTGAGAGCTGGGTCATCTAGACATGACACGGTACCAAACCACTCGGCGTTAGCCGTGGCACCTCCGAGAGGAGTATGAGCTGTGACACAAATACCATGCTTCTGGCAGAATTTCACAAGAGAATCGCGCTGAAAGTAAGGATGTGTCTCGATCTGATTCACTGCAGGCTTTATCTTCGAGTATGCCAAGCAATCTCTCGTTAGAAACACGTCATAGTTACTGCAACAACCATATGGTGCAAACAAAAACGAAATATCAGAAATCAGCAAGGAGTGGTTAAGATATATTGTGAGAATTTGCATCATACTTAGTATTTAATAATAAAAAAAATACATATTTTAGAAGATTTTCTCCCTTGAATAGAAGAAAGGCTATACCTGATTCCAATGCTGCGGACCAAACCCATAGATACAAGCTTTTCCATGTCATGCCATGTAGTTTCCAGAGATATGGTGGTATCTATGTCTAATACCCCATCATCGCCCAAGGCACTGTCGGTGGTTCCAACTCCTGCAAGCACACATATTAAAGAGGGAAGTGCTTATCATGTAAAAGCTTATTCTTATTTGGTGTGCCAATTGAAAGAGACTTAGCATTTTGAGACTTATCATCTCACCAGTGTGCCTTGTTGCTACAGGGAAATGAATGAGGTAAAGGTCGAGATAGTCAAGTTGAAGTTTCTTGAGACTGTCCTTGCAAGCCTCAATAACATGGCCATGGTCTGAATTCCATAGCTGTAGAAACAAAGACAGATCAGAGCTCTGTCTCACTGAAATAGATTAAGATTATAGTTAAGTAGAAAGCGGGTGGGGGTGTACCTTGGTAGTAACGAAGAGATCCTCTCTCTTGACTAGACCAGTCTTGAATGCTTCAGTGAGAGCCTCACCAACTTCAGCTTCGTTCTTATAATCAGCTGCATCAAGTAAATGATAGTACATAATAAGTTGCAAAAGACTCATAAAACTCCTAACAACATCAAGTAGACATCAAGTCATAGAACAAAGCTTATCCCATTAATATAGAAAATCAACAAAAAAATATACTCTGTAAAATTTATATAACAAGTTTCTAAAACGAAGACTAAGATCACATTCATTTCATGATGGCAAATACTTGTAGCTGCATATAAATCCCAAGATCTACAGGGAGAAACATAGCTCAAGAGGGTCCGTTCACATCAAATAACAAGTTTAACATACTACAGTCTACTACAACTATAGAAAGCTCAAATTTTCAGACATTTCCAAATAAAAAATTCAAGCTTTCAACGAACCCAATACTCTAAACGAACCCGAAGCAACAAAAAAAGAGAGAGAAGATTTGAGAGTACCAGCACAGTCGAGATGGCGATAGCCGATCTTGATGGCGTTAATAACAAGGTCTCGAATCCCTTCCTTCTCCATTCTCCAGACTCCTAAGCCGACGATCGGCATCTTGTGGCCACTGTTGAGGGTTATCTCCATCTTCTTCTTCTTCCTGATAGGGTCAGATTGAGAGTTGTCACTTCACTAAAGAGTGTTTTTGATATCGCACCACGTTTAGATTTTATAACGTCTACTCAGATGATCAAAACCTAAGAGTTTATTACATTAAAGCCCAATGGGCAAGAAAATTTCTCAGCCCGTGATGTGTAGGCCCAATAGTAATACGCAGCGTATGGTATATATATATATGTATATATATATATAGTTTATCAAAGACGAGATTAGTGTTGTTAACTTTGCTTGGGGAATCAATTTACTTCTTTGTTTTCTCTCAAGAGGTAAACTCTCTAATGGCCCCGTTCTGTAGCTCTCTCGATTGTTCTTTTTTTTTTTGCTTTCTCTTTGATAATCTCACCGCCGTGACCTTTCGGTTCTAAGTCTTTTCGTTTTTTTTTGTATCGATCTTATCTCTCTTTATACGGAATAGCATATTTTGTGTGCTTTGTGGAATTCGAATTTCAAGGTGAGAATTGGTTTAGGGTTTCTAAGGATCTTAATCTTTGTGGGTTTGTTTCAAAAGTTTAGATTGTATAGATGGTTTCTTCAAATCTAGGTTTTTTCTTATCTCCTGCTCAGATTCGAATTGGTGATTTTTTTTTTCTTGTTCGTGTACTGAAACCCTAATGCCCTTTGTTATCTTTTTTCACTTAATTTATGTAAAGGATTATGCTTTCTCAGTGGTTCTTCTTCTAAGTGACCTTTCTGTTTTCGGTAGGTTGCCTGCGTTTAACTTACTCTATTTATCTACCAGCAACAAGCTAAACTATGGTAAGTGTCTTTTTCATTTTTTGTTCACAAAATAAAGGTTTCATCTTTTAACCGTTACTCACTCAATCAAAGCTTTTATTAATTAACTCTAACCACCCGTCGGTTTGTCTAATCCTTTTGGACTGCAGTTTTTCGATGGATATCATTACCATGGAACCACCTTTGAGCAGAGTTATCGTTGCTATCCTGCTTCTTTTATCGACAAGGTTTTTTATTACATTTGATGATTTGGTTTTTATTTTGTTCTGTAATGTTGAAATCATAGTCGTCTTCATCTTCAACTGACTGAGTTCTATAACAACGCTGAGATTCACAACTGGAGTTATGAATCCTTGAGTTTCTAATTTCTGTTTCCTTTTCTCTCTTTGCAGCCACAACTTGAAAGTGGTGACAAGAGTAAGACTTTCTTTCTTTCTTTTTTATCTAGACACTCATGTCTGGTTCCAGTCAATGTTTCTATTTATATTTTTCAAGTTCGACTTATGTTTTATTATATTTTTGCAGTTATAATGCCTCCATCAGCCCTTGATCGTCTGGGTATCCCATTACTTGCTCTCTCTCTCTCTTTTGGGTTTGTTTTAGTATTGTGTTATAATTATCAAGAGTGCTAATGTTGGGGAAACTTTACAGCCTCTTTGCATATTGACTATCCCATGCTCTTTGAGCTTCGTAATGCTGCTACTGAAAGTGTTTCACACTGTGGAGTCCTTGAGTTCGTTGCTGAAGAAGGCATGATTTACATGCCTTATTGGGTTAGTATCACTTTCCTCGTTTGATTGTCAATTGGAACACATGAGGCTGATTGTTTTTCTACTTTGATCTATTTCCAGATGATGCAGAATCTCCTCCTTCAAGAAGGAGACATTGTGAGGGTTAGAAACGTCACTCTTCCCAAGGGAACTTATGTTAAACTACAGCCGCACACTACAGACTTCCTCGATATATCTAACCCAAAAGCCATGTGAGTCCTCATGTAGTTGTCTTCTCTCTTCTTTTCTCAGATCTTGTTGATTATTGCTTGGATAATGTCTTGACTGATAGTATTTCTATGTACGATTCGCGTGGTCTTGTGCTGATGAAAGAATTAACCTTGCAGCTTGGAGACTGCTTTGAGGAATTACTCATGCCTAACCACTGGGGATAGCATTATGGTTCCATACAACAATAAGAAATACTTCATAGATATAATTGAAACAAAGCCTGCTAATGGAATCAGCATCATAGAAACAGACTGTGAGGTTGATTTTGCACCTCCCCTTGATTACAAGGAGCCTGAACGTCCCACAGCACCTGCTGCAGCTAAGGGTCCAGCTAAAGGTATGTATCTATTGTCCATTGACATGGAATCATCACTCATCTGATGGAGTTACTATTAGGTTCAAGCTTTGTTAGATTTTCATGGTCTTTTTTTTACTTTTCAAATTTAGCAGCCGAGGAAGTTGTGCCTGAACCTGAACCAAAGTTCAACCCTTTCACTGGATCTGGAAGACGGTTAGATGGGAGACCTCTTTCCTATGAGCCGCAACCTGTATCTTCTTCCTCCTCTAGCTCAAAAGACAAACAGCCTGCTATTGCTAATGGCAATGGACAGGCATCTGTGGCAAGTAGCTCAGAGAAAGCTGCTCGACAGGCTCAAGGAAAGCTTGTATTTGGGGGCAACGCAAACCGTACTCCAAAAGAAGCTCCAAAGGTACACTTTGAAGCTTTGTGCTAAATGAGACGCTGTAGTGGGAATTAAGAGAGCAAATACAATTGAAGGTTCCTCTCTTAAATTTTGGTCTTATAGGTTGGAGCTGGAAAAGAGACAAAACAAGAGGAAGAGGAGAAGAAAGAAGAGGCTAAGTTCCAAGCTTTCACTGGGAAGAAGTATTCGTTGAGGGGTTGATCACAGAATCAGTCTCTGCTCAGTTTATTTTGATGATCCTCTCTCATGTTGTGTATTATATAAGTATTCGTTGTGCTTGCTTGGAATCAACAAGGAAAAACAAATAATTTAATAAAGTTCTGCCTTCTTTTTTCTCTGGCTTGGACAATGCATACATCTGTAGAGTCTTACTGAAAAAGACGAATAGAAAAAGAAATCTTGTTTTTAGGTGAGACCAAATCAGATGGCATCTCGGGAGATGAGCTTGTAGTAATAGGGAGTCCAAGCCAAGTTGACAACAGCAGTAGAGCCTTGTACGCATGCAGTTTCTCCACGATATGATTTGATTAATATTATGTCTAAAGGGCCCATTTATCCCAATTTCTGGCCCATAAGTGAACCCCAAGTGTTGTTACTACTCTTTGAAATGTTTCTTAGAGTATGTGAGAGTGAGAGAGATGGCTGCGATGAAGCAGAAGATGATTGAGAGAATCAAAGAGAAGCTCGAGGTCCCCAGCTCCACTCCTTGCCCTCTCCCTTTCAAGCTGATCTCATATCATCATTCTCTAGGTTTTTCTCCTTTCCCGTTTATCAAACTCTTCTCTCTTTTTTTTTGTTTCATTACTCTTTTGGCTATATAATAAGTCTTAACATGTTTCTATTTAACAAATTCCAAACCTGAAACTTTTGGGCGCACACGTGAAGAGTGAAAAGAGTCCGATATCATATCACCAACAGGACTGACCAATGAACATAAAGAACATCAGATAGTCCAAATCAAAAGCCCCCATTAAAGCAAGAGACATCTCTCTTCACCTGTTCACAATCATCTAATTAATCTTCTTTTCATCATCAAACAACGAAAACAAAAGCCCTCCTACTAGAAGATATACAACCTTAAAACACCATTAACGTGGAAGCGTTTCACTATTAGAAAAGCGTGTTCATGCTTCTTCTCCAGTTCAGAGATCTCCGAGTTGTCGCAAGTGGGGGCGTGAAGCTTAGACCAAACATCTCCTTCATAGCTCTTCCTTGCTCCACAAACCTTACCAGCTTTGCTACAACTGCTGCGCTATCCACCGCGTGGGTTATGTCCTTGGGTTTACTCCATAGCTGGTTCGCCAACTGCAACCGCCGGCGTTTCGAGTTCACATCGATCCCAAACTTCTCATAAAGCCTCTTCCTTTCTTCTACTGAAAACCTCTTCCCAACCAGCTTGCTTAGCATCCGTCTCTCCCTCTGAAGTGCCTTCAAGCTACAACCGAAACCATTAAAAAAAAACACGGTAAAATAATCTAATAGATGATACAAACGCAAAATGCTAGATGTATTCTAACCTTGAAGCTACTGTGAGAGTCTGTCCTCTTTCAAAGGCTTGGTTTCCCTGAGAGAAGCTTTCTTTCATGAAGGTAAGTCTTCTTAGCTCTACTCCCATGTATATCGAATCTGCTTGATCTCCCGTGAAGAGCAAGAAGAAGTATGTTCTGTGCACTAACGAGACATGACATGTCTTCCAAAGTTCCACAATCTCTTCCCTTTGTCTGTTGAATTCCTCTGCCCAGTTCGTCATTGTCCCACACACCTCTTTCTCCATACCCTCCACACCAATGCCATTTCCCATTTTTCCTGAATTATCAGGATCCGTAACCTGAAACAACAAAGTTTTGACGTAAGAAGAAGAAGTTTCATCATCTAATTTTGAGGATCCAAAACCTGAACACAAAGTTTGGCGTCAGAAGTTCAATCATTAGTCGTAGCAAAAGAAAGAGGTGTTTTTACCATCTCCTTGAGCCCTTCAACAAATGACCGGATGCTGGTGATACCTCCATCTTCTCCCACCATCGGTGTTCCAACGCTGTGAGCCTCAGTGGAATCGCTTCCGCGAGAAGACATTGAATCATTCCTCAACAATTCCTTACCAGAACCAGACTCTAATTCAGGAAACGTAATACCATGAACCTCCGGTCGTCCAGGGTAGTCTATCTCCAGGGCATCAGGGGGAGTGCTTGTCCCCGGCGCAGTATCTCCGCGGCTCCAACTCTTTCTCACCCTCACGCTTCTAACACTTGACGGATTCCTATTTTGAGCAACACCTGTTCCACCGTTTGCCGTTGCACTGTGGCCCAAATGTGTTTCTGCGTCTGCCCTTTCTTCATCGTTGTTAACAATGTCACTCACTGATTCGTCCACCTCAATGCATTGTACTTCTTTGCAATATTCTTCAGATTGATCTCCTGAACGGCCAGGAGACAATACTTCCTCTAGATCCTCGTCAGGATGAGACCTAACAGGAGCTCTTGCAGTCGACAGAGGCGTTGACGTGCCATCTGATATGAAACTAGTCCTGTCTGGATCAACCACTCCTGATGCTTCTGACATTGAACCATCGCCCCACTTGTTGGTGCAATTACGGAAATGTGGAGTTCCAGCCTTCGAAAAAAGAGAAGAAAATAAGCAATCGGTTGAGCCAGAAATGCCATCATATCTACAGGTTACTAGATTACTAGATTATTGGATTATATTAAACTGCGAAACCTTCGAAGATTCATTGTGTTCAACCATCCTCATGTAGTCCTCTACACGAGATTGAGCAAGATCCCGCAGTTTAGTCATTTCTACGAGTTGCTTCTCCATCTGCACAACATCAAAATCTTAATCAGAGTAAACCCAACTACCTAGAAATCAACCAAACGCATGCCAAATGATCTGTGTAACTACTTTTGGATTTTCATTAAAGCATATACCCTTTGTATCTGAAGATCTTTCTTTCTCAGCACAACCCCACAGTCGCAACTTGAGGAGGCAGGGACTGGGTTTCTCAGCTCGCTTTCGAGCCTGGCTAGCTCACGCTGTAGTTGCTTCACCAAAGCTTTGTCTGACATAACAACATTGATCTGTGCCTTTGTGGTGACTTCCTTCGCACAGCAGGCAAACAAAAGTGTGTTTCTAGTTTGCTCCACATGGCTCCTTGCTGGGCTCAGCGTGCAGACAATGGCGGTTCTGGCATTTCCCCCCAAACACGGCTGAAGAATACGTGTGAGCTTGGAGTCTCTATAGTTGATGTGTCCTTGTCTTCCCATGCTGCATCATGTTGATAGTCTTTATGTTAATGTACATTATCTCTCAGTAAGACAAATAGAGAAGCTTGTAAGACCCCACTTTTGTTTCATCGATAATGAACACTGGCAAATGCTAAAAAAACTTTGGTATTGTCAACCGAGTATCACTTCCCCACCTGAGTTTGCGTATCACAGTTCCTAGAGTCAGCAAACTTCGATTGATATGACAACCCTCCTTAAGTCTTGTACCAGCTGATAAGGCCTGCGATGCGCGCTCGCTCCCGGCCAAATCAATGAAATTCTGTACATAAGAACAATGAGCACAAACACGATGACTGGGCAAAGTTTAGAACATTATGAACCAAAACAGATAAAGCAGATGAGTACATACCACACTCGCCATAAGAGTTGCTGAGTTTTCTTTGCCTAGGAACTCACGAGCAGAACTTTCAACTGTCTACAAAAAAATTAACAATTAATATAAGGCAATAAATCTTTGTCCCTTAGATCCAGTGACAGATTAGAGCTTTACTAGTTTAATAATTTGATGAGATCTAGAACTTTTCTGATTCAATGAGGTTTCGCCAATCTTCCGCTGCGCTGCAATAAGTTTCAACGAGGAAATGTGACAAGAGATCCTTTCAGACAACATTTAATACATGAAAACTTGAATCTCAAAGCATAAGCAAACTACACAACTACCAAATGGCTTGTAGTAATGGAAAATGGGTGGACTTTCTGAGGTCAATACCTTCACAAACAGAGATCAGATCCTTCAAATGGTTCCAGTCTCTCAGGATTTCCTCTGTTGTTTTTTCAACGACGGCACCTTTCTGAATGGCAGAAAAATAGGAGTGAAGAGTCACACAAGGTAATTAACTAAAAGACTTCTCAGTAAGGAGAAATAATCTTTCACCTCAGGATCATCTCGTAGCCTCAGTGGTGTACTATCCGGGCTGAGTAGATCTCGGATGGCCTCATTATAGATCTCTATGGCCGAAAATTTCACAACAAACGCCCTATCTTCATGCTGGAGCATCCAGTGCAATTAGTGAAAACGGTGAATACACATCTTAGTATGGAGAAAAATATCAGACTTGAATTTTTGGCAGTACCTTAAATATATAGTCAAATATGTCAGCCACGGCAAACTCGGTTATACCAGTCATTGTATATGTCTTTCCACTGCTCGTCTGACCATATGCGAAAATACTAGCTGGGAACCAATAATTATTTGAAAACTTAGCTTTTGATGCCATCGATATCTATAAATCTTCAAAACAATCAAAGAAGCTTACAGTTGATTCCTTTGACAACCGAGAGAGCAACTTCCTTGGGACCATCCTCGTAAACTTGTCTGGTTGGGCATTCACCTCGGTACACTCTATCTGTCATCAACATGTCAATAGAAAAATGGGCATTCAGAAATCAACTCACGGATATGATGTTTAAGCTTGAAATTCAAGGAAACAAGGCCAGGTAGAAATAAGTTTATGGAAGAGGTTAGGACATTGCAAAATATGTACTGTGAACAAAATATATATACCGCACAAGATAGTTTTGGATGCCAGGTAAGATTGTTATCAGACGCAGTATAGATACTGTACGGTGTTTCAAAGAAGTGGATTATAGTATATAGACGACATATAAACTATAAACAACACCGCAATCCTTACCGAATGTATATGCAGAAGGAAATGTTGAGCCTTCACGCAACGTGTTTCGATACAATACGGTGGTGTCATTGATGCATTCCCAGTCTGCAGCTTCATTATCCAAGATCTCTTTCTCGTTCAGAGGTCTCAGTCTCACCAGAACCATTATCTTCTCTTCCCGGGCAGCAGGCACCTGTGTCTTGTCCATTTTCTTCAGCTCTTCTCCAGCAATAGCTCCCATTGGTAACTTGTCAGATCACAGTGATGAACAGTGAGCTCTTTAAGCACAGGAATCTCGAGCTCGTTTTCCTGAAATAGTTCAAACGAGAAGATTGATGTATTTGCGCATTTCATTCATATTTTGACGACTGTTGAAAGCTATGAAGAGTAAATGGAATGAGAAGAGAACAAAAGAGTCCTTTATTTTCCAACTAACACAACCATAAAGTAATGATAAAGGTCAGACATCTCATCTTACCAAACAAAAAACAAGAGGTTAAAACAAAAGCATGCCTAGTAAATTCCTTTAGTGTTTTCAAAAAGAAGATAATATTTTGGACAGTTGAACAAAGCAAACTCATGATGTCAGCTAATGTCGATTTCACTGCAACTAAATGACCAGAGATTCAAATATATTTAAAAGACTACTTAAACAGAAAGGAAAAAAAAGAGACTGAAAGAGAGATTACTTATAAACAGGGATAAGGTTGTTATTAGAATATTAAAACAGAGTTTACTTAGAAGGTGATCAACCTTGAACTGAAGCAGAAACGATAAACAAAAAAAGGGAAGCGACCTTTATTGAGTAGTGGTCACCCACAATGCTTGAAAACGAAGTCATGCATCATCATCATCAACAACATCAATCCAAAGTTTCTTTAATGGAAAAAGAAGTAATAAATGGCCCCACAAACCACCCTTAATTGTTGAAGTGTAATCAGATTCTTAAGTAGTTTGATTGTAATCTTACACACGCAAAAGCACACAGAAAAATGAGAGAACAACATTCTTAATTATTGTATTCACAAGTCTATCTCTGAACTTGAGGTTTCTCTTAAACAATAAATGTAACTAAAGGAAAACAAAAGGTAAGAGTTAGCTAGCATTAAAAAAAAATGATGATAATGTAATACTAATAAAATATAAGATTTTGACTTGAATGCAAATAAAAATATCAAAAAAAGCATGTCTCCATCTAAAAAACTAAACCCTAAATCTTCTCTTTGATTCACATAGTGTCAAGATGTTTTGATATATACATTTACGTAGAGAGAGAGAGAGAGAGTGGCTTGTTTTACCTAATGAGTGGTTGTCTTCTTCCCCAAAGTGATGCGAGAAGAGAAGCTCCGATCTGAAACATCCACCGCAGAAATTAGCATGAACGGAAAGCCGATTTTAAGAGTGGAAACGGAGAATTTCATCAACCCAAAACATAGCCTAAAGCAAATCCAGAACCAAAAATAGCAAAATCGAAGGAAAAGTACTTAGAACGGAGTAAAATCTAAATCCCCGATGAAACAGTGAGTGTAATCGAGAACTTGATGGATCTCTAACAGTAGCGCGAAATAACCGGAGAAAATAGATACATACCAGAGAGAATCACCGTCTTCTTCCTCTGCTGCTCTCTAAAATTTCGCCATGGGAGAGGGACCAATGGGGGGGCATTGATTTGGTCCCGCAAATCTCGTCTCTCTTTCACACTGCTTTTTCTATTCGTCGAGCTGAGAGTGCGGTGGAAAGACGATACCATCTGAATTTCCTATTTTACCCCTGAAACGTTGTCGGGAATCTGAGAAAGCTGCCACGTGCATTAAAAGCAGTGGCCGTTCCTTTTCTTTAATGTTTCCATCTTCTCGTTTACTACTCTATTTGACACGTGTCACGAGGACCGCTGCTGCTTTATAGCCGTTGAACGGGTCCGGTGCCCAATGGTTTCTTTGTTCTATACAGAGTGAGACTCTCTCCAGGATACAGAGTGTTTCCCTTCTTCTTTTCTTTACTAACGATTCTTTTATTTTTATTTTTAGTTTGTGAATATGCTCATCGTACGTTTAAATAAATCAACCTAACTGAAATCCAATTTTACCCAACTAACGTGAAATAAGTAACATTGCGTAAATCACGGATCGCTTTCTTACTTTTGTCGGTCCGTTTACCATACAAAAGTTTTTGCAGTTAGTTAGATAAACCAAAATAAAATATTAAGTCAAAGCCATAATAAACAATTAGTTCATAGTAACTTTATTTTAAAAGGATAACCTTTATTTTATCCCTAGATCATAAATCAACTGTAATTAATAACCCCATGTGCTACCTCTATTTACAAATTCGTAACACATACTGTATTATAAATATTGACCCTCATGCCAATGTATCAAATAAATTGATATAAACACACAACACCATACAAATTTACTATCCTGTCCCAATTTATCAGTTCGGAACAATTATTATTACATCAAAATTATGCATGCAACAAGCGTTTGGGCTTACACATAAAAGCCTACTATTGTTGTTGAATTTAAACATACAAGCCCATTATTATTGGTGTGTTAAAAAGACCAAAACATAGATATATATAACGTTGAGAAAATATAAACTTTGCTCAATCTTTTATACAAAACATAAACTTTGTGCCCAAGTTCATTACTGTCGGTAGAATTAGGTTTAATTTGGGTCTAGTGAAATTTTGACCGGACCAGATTCTTATTTGGTTTAATAGACTATCTGCCTAAATATTGTAGATGATAAACCGATAAATTTAAATTTGCGGATAAATAGGTTTCTAATTTTATTTCATCCGTAAACAAGTTTCAATATCTTATTATCAGTGGAAAAATAAAATGTGATACGAACTTTGTATTGATATGCTCTTATAGGATAGGAGTTTTATTTAATATGCGAGATATAATCCGATCTGAAAAATCTGATTTCAATATCGATCTAATCTATAAAAATATTTAAATGGGTATTGAGTTAAAGAAGATTGGATACCCGAACATGATCGGATAATATTCGATATCCATATGGATATCCAAAAATATATATATATATATAGTAATACTAAATCTCTAATAGTTTATATCTATTTATTTCATCTTCTTAGTTCACGTTAAACCTAACTCTATTTTTGTTGTGGATTTTATGGTTCGTTTTTAATTTCTCTATATCTTTCTATTTTATTTGAGACTAATATCTTTTTTAAGTTGCTTCGGTGAAATATTGTTTTTCATCTTTGAATACTTAATATCCCGCTTTTTGATTAACAATCTATTTTGTTGTTGTTTGTTTAATATTATATTATTTTATCTTACAACATACATATTACTATTTAATTCAGATTTTTTGTATTCATGAATTATGTTCATTCTGATTTTATTTTTTTAAGTAACTTTAAATAACCGAACCTAATTTGAATTATCCGAACTCGGACCGAAATCTGTAAATATCCAAACGAGTTCTATACTCCTATATTAAAATATTCGTAGCATGCGATACTCGATCCGAATGCGAACAGGTATTCGAAGTTCTACCCAATGTTGCTATACAAAAATTTGGAAAGATGAATAGATCATTACTTCCCAAATTATTTTATTATATGATAGATGTCATGTGATGGCCATTGCGAATATAATAAAACTCAATAAATATCTAGGCCGACGCAAACAGGAAAAATCTTTTTCAAGTAGATTGGTGTTTAGAATTTAGTCAAAATCGAATATTTGGGACATAATAGGGAAACTGAAAAAAACAACAAAGCCTACTAACTTGGATACGACAATTACTTCTTCACCACCAGTCATTTCAATGGCTGTCGACAGTTTTGGCCCTACCTCCCTTCTGTTTCCAATTTTCTCGTGTGGTCCTTATTTTTATCTCATTTTAATATTATTTTCACTGTTATTAACTAAAACTATACAATCAATCAATCGTCCAACACTCTATTTCTGGTCAGATAAATTAAAAAGAAAAAAGAAAACAACTTGGAATTGACATAGAGACATTTCCATGGACGAGAAGAGACGAACTCGAACATTCTACAACAACGAAGGAGACAGCACTTACAAGTCTTTTTTGTCTACTGAAGTTTCTCATTTACCATTGGGTCCCTAAGCTTAGATTCATTTTTCTTTTTGTCCTTACCACTGACTTTTCAGTTATTTTATCAAGTTATATTGCTATGCACTTGAAACAAATTTATATATTGTAAAGCATAAGTTTTGAATGTTATTTTCACCTCTATAATAGTATTTATAGATTAAATTGATCCAACACACCTCCTTCCTTTGTAATAGAAATAATAGAGGAAAAAATAACATTTTTTTTTTACTTTATATTTGAATATTGTTATTTTAGAGAAATACATTGAAATACATCTAGAATTTTTTTATTTTAGAAGTGAAAATAGCAAAATACAATAGAAATGATCTTAAGCAAATTATATTAGTATGTGTGTTGTGGTGCTCTTAATCATTTGCAGTACCGCATGATTAGCTTCTTTAACGATACCGCAGTTGGAGCCATTCTCCAACCTTATTTCGGGGAGTCTAGTGATGTTTGTTCGTTTGCTCCCTGACAAGTTTCATGTCCTAAGCTTCTGACTAGTCGGAGTACCGTGAATAGAATAATCTACATATGGTGTTGTGGCAGTTGGTCAAGCACACCATTTTGATCTCATGGCATGAGCTGTTAAAAACTAATTAATGATAAATAAATTGGTTTATCTATCTTATATAAAAGTTCATAGCACACCATTGTGACTTTGTAGTTTTATTGGTTTTCTCATTTTAGGATATTCCACTTATGATTGGTTGTGTAATCTTAATTTTTATTAGTAGAATTAGGTAGTTCAGAACACAATTTATTTTGAATCATAAAATAAACTCGTTCTTGTTGTGGTGAAAGAGTATAATGGAGATCAATTGTGTAGCGCTCATAGACCTGTTGATAGGTAATACTAGATCGCTTCTTTTCATGAGTTTGAATCTCTTTAGATTTTTTTTTTTTTGTAATATCTTATTAGTGAATGATAAGTAAGATGTTGAGCCCAAAAATGTAACATCTCAGACTATACACTATTATATTTATTTACATTTTTATTTAATTGATAATTTTGTTTCATTCGATAATTAATATTTTATATTCATTTATTTATTTAGGAGTAGCCGCCAAGTATCTTCGAATAAATTTTCTTTTTTCAAGTTTGAATAAAGTATTTGAAATATGATTTTTAATGATTATAATTATAGAAAAATTACATTACTAATTCTATAACTGATAATTTTACATGTTTCATGAAGGTGTTTGTGTGATTATACCACTTTAACGTTCTTATGAAGATCTACTATTGATCGATTTTTCTTGCTTGATGTTGATGATTTTTTATAAACTTTTCCTCTTTTAGTCTACATAATTATTTAATAAATTGTTTTCTTCATAAATCAAAACATGGGGTTTTATGGGGTAAAAATATTAATAAACCCTTAGTAAAATCGTTGAACAAAATAACTTGTACAAAATATGATTGATGCTATGGTGTAGGTTAGTTTTGTCCAATGATAAGGGTTTTTGAATCTATTAGAAAATAATATAGTTAATGTATGAGAAAGAAACTCTAATAAATAAATATCAGACGTCGTTGTTAAAAAGAGAAAAATATCAACCATAGAAAAAATGAAGTTAAAGGGGAGAGAGAGCGAGTATACATAAAAACCATTTACTCTCAGCGTCTGGAGTGGAGGAGATCCATCATATTTTTAAAAGACACACAGCTCCTCACTCTTCTCTCTTCAAATATTGATAGAGATTTGATTCATTCATCCTCTTAATCTTCTTTCTTCTTCCCCTTCTGAATCTGGGTTTTACGAAAAAGATGCTAACTTTGAAAGTGATCTTCACAGTTCAAAGATAGCTCTAGAATCGTGAGTTTCTAAAGAAGAACAAAAAATGCGTATTTTGTGTGATGCCTGTGAGAGCGCCGCCGCAATAGTCTTCTGCGCCGCCGACGAAGCTGCCCTCTGCTGCTCTTGCGACGAAAAAGTAATACCTACTTGCTTGAAAACTATTTGCTTTTAGTCTTTTGTTTTTTTCTCGACCAATGCAAAAAAAAAAAAGAGTTGTTTTTTAGTTGTCTTTACATTGTAACTTCTATCTTGTTATGTTACTATGTATGTCTGCACTGAGCATTCATTATATGTGGTGAAACACTCTTATTTGTCTTCAGGTTCATATGTGCAACAAGCTAGCCAGCCGACATGTCCGTGTAGGTTTGGCTGATCCTAGCAATGCCCCAAGCTGTGACATTTGTGAAAATGCACCTGGTATTCTTATATTATTCCTTTCTTCCTCTCACTTAAGACGAAGTTTTTGATGAGATGTTTTCTTATTATCATTCCTTGGTGAACAGCCTTCTTTTACTGTGAGATAGACGGTACTTCTCTTTGTCTACAATGTGACATGGTTGTTCATGTTGGCGGCAAGAGAACTCACAGGCGCTTTCTCTTGCTCAGACAGAGGATTGAGGTTTTGATTCCCCTTCTTATACTCTTGTTATGTGATTTTTAAGCGTTTGTTACAATGTGTGTGTTATCTGTAGTTTCCAGGTGATAAGCCTAACCACGCAGATGACCTAGGATTAAGGTGTCAACGGGTCTCCTCCTCAGGTCGCGGTCAAGAATCAAATGGGAATCCTGATCATAATATGATCGACCTTAACTCCAACCCTCAAAGAGTACACGAGCCTGGTTCAAATCACCATGTACGTGTGTCTCTATAATCTTGACTCAGCTATTCTACGGTGTCTAGTCTAAACTCTTTTTCTTTTCTTTAAGGAACAAGGTATCGATGTAAATAGCACAAACAACAACCACGAGCCTGTAGGCGTTGTACCTGTTGGAACGTTTAAAAGAGAGTCTTAAAAAGTGATCACAGATACACAAAGATCAAGTAAGAACTATGTAGAGGCTTGCAAGAACACTATCTTTTGTGTCTCAGAGGAAACGAGAAACAAATAAGTTTTAGTTCTTCTGGATCTCTTCTCTGTTTCTCTTACTTTTTGTGGATTGATTGATTAGTTAGATTACAAAGCTTAGAAGAGATTGTGTATAAACGACTCTTCATAGTTAATGTCTCAAATGAAACTATGAAAGTCTC
Source organism: Moricandia moricandioides (assembly GCA_905132885.1). Taxonomy (NCBI): domain Eukaryota; kingdom Viridiplantae; phylum Streptophyta; class Magnoliopsida; order Brassicales; family Brassicaceae; genus Moricandia; species Moricandia moricandioides. The sequence goes on along the minus strand of CAJHQQ010000013.1, from coordinate 783,514 downwards.
TATTTTGTCACATTCAGACACCACTTTGATAGAGAAAGTAGTAGAATCTTTGATAATCATGTCAGTACGTGTAGCCATAGAGTCAAGAGATCATCGTGAGTCATTTATATTTAGATTGAGCCATTAAAGCACATGCCTTTTGGCTACAATCTGTCAATCTCCCATCACACAATATGCTCTTTTGATGTTTCTCTCGACATATTTTCTTGATTTTTTTTTTTTAAAAAAGAGCCATAATACTTGTTCTTTTGTTAGTTTCACTTTCTTGTATTAGCAGTTGTGGTTCATGTGGTCTAGACAGGGAGAAAAAGATAGAAAGCATAACTTCGTTATTATTATACAATAGTTTCATAACTAGCTAGCAAAGGCCATAGATTTTTTGAGTGTGTCTTACAATTAGAGCAGACGCAACTCAATTATTAGTAGTAAAGGTGGTGGTACAAAGCATCAGAATCAAGCTCAAGTTTTGATAGACGGAAAACCATTCATACAAATATAGCTTTTGATAGGTGTATCCTTTTACAAACATACCTCCTTGGCATCCTCAAGTGAGTTGGCTTTGGCTCGGGTCAAGAGTGTCTCCTGAGCCGCCTTCACGTTCTCTTCTCTGCCTCCCCATGTCTTCAAGCAAGTGTTCTGCAATGAACGTGCATATGAGAAAGACACGTGCCATGGGTTGGGTCCTTGGTTCATTGCGTTCAGGTTCAAAGTCGCCTCCAACTCGGACTGTCCACCAGACAGGAACTGCACACATACGTAGATGAAACAACATCTAGTCTTGTTTTAAGAAATACTATCTTCAGCTACAAAAATAAAGTTACCATGATTCTGTTGCGAAGTAGCTTAAGAGTGTAGGAAGCAACTTGGTCGGGAGTAGCTCTGTCTTTGGACTCAGCACCAGAGGTAACCATGCTCGGCTTCAGGAGTATACCTGTCACCGAAAATCTTGGACTGTTTACATGAAACCACAACCTTGATCATCAATTTATAACAAACATCAAGTGTTACCTTCGAACATGACGTTGTTCTGAGCGAGGTAGAAGAAGACTTCAGCCCAGACTTTCTCTGCAACCTCGTATGCCCTGTCAATGTTATGTTCTCCGTCCAACAGAATCTCTGGCTCCACAATGGGTACCAGACCGCTGTCCTGAGAGATAGCGGCGTAGCGGACAAGCCCCACCAAGCAGCTTCTTGAACAGCCCAGAGGGTCCATTTGGAATGCTCACAACAGTACGCCTAATGTTAATAGTACATAGAGTCCAAATAAAAACACTTCTTTTACTTCCAATATGGCATCAACTGTGACCAAGTCACTATGCAATGATAATATAAAACATACCATTTTGGCGAAACGGGCACCTTGTTGGTAGTATACGAGAGGCCAAACAGTCGGCACCATGACTCGTCGTTAGAACCAGCAAAACCCTGTTTATGTAACAACAAAACTCATTAGCCACTTTCATCATCACACTCAGTCATAGGTTCCATTCAAACTGGAAACTTAATCAAAATGGGCTTACGGAAAAAAGGCCCATAAGTCTCTCTTTCTCGTTGATGGGAAAATAGCAACACGAAATAAACATTTGCATGCAAATTGCGTTTTGGAAGTTAGGAAAATACAAAAGGTAGTAGGGCCGCCATTAGTGACTGGATGCATATTAAGATCTTCTTGTCCTCTTTCTCCGACACGACAACAACAACACTTGGACTGGTTTACAATCACACATTTGCCTTATCAAAATTTCCTCTAAATCATTTTTGGTCCTCTTTGCTTTTGGGCCGTCAAATTTTTGCTTCTTTTCTATATTAAAAAAAATCAAACAATTGGTTTGGTTCCAATTTCGTTAACCGGTTAATTGTACCAATGCCAGACCGAATGCTTACAAAAAGTGATGGGAGTTGTTGTTTTTAATCAGTTAAGTAACCTGAGAAGCCGACATTGAAGCATTTTTCTTTCTTGTGATTTTTGACCAGTAAGAAAGGGAAGAAGAAAGTATGCAGACTCAATGCAAAACCTTAACTTTCACAGTTTCATCCATTTCTTCTAACCCTAAGCTCCCCTTCCGATCTTCAATCACTATACGGCCTACTACACTCCCGAGTTTCAGGAGCTCTGTTTCCGGTGCAAGGTCTCTGGATTTGAGAAGCAGGTTTATAAGAAACTCTTCAAGTCCGAATCAGGAGCTGGTTGTTGATGGAGTCAATGGAGTAGGAGATGCAATTTCTTCTGTTAAAGTGGAAGAGGAAGAAGAGAAGAAGGGAGATGATTTAGCGAATCAGAGTATTTGGGGTCAGATGAAAGAGATCGTCATGTTCACTGGACCTGCCGCTGGACTCTGGCTATGTGGTCCCTTGATGAGTCTCATTGACACTGCTGTCATTGGTCAAGGCAGCTCTCTCGAACTCGCTGCTTTAGGTTATCTTGTCTCTTCTCTAACCAATGAAAGAGCTTTCTCTTTCTTTCTTTTATATATCTTTTGTATCTCCTTGAAACCCGAAGTGGACCCGTTTGTGTTTTATCTCTGCTCATGTGCTGGAAAAGCACTAACCTTTCTTCTTTAGCTTTCTCTCGACTGAAATTACTTAAGGTAAAGTTAGGATCTTTAGGTTCCACAAAGCAGTTCCCATTTTCTGAAACTAAAATGAATGTACAGCATCAGGTTTTAGACATGTCTGTGTTTGATTACTCAAGGCCTCTGTACATTTCATTTTGAACATGCGATTGCGCCTCTTCCCTTTGCTATGTTCTAACACTATTCCTTATCTTCATTATGGATGAAAACAGGTCCTGCAACCGTCGTCTGTGATTACTTGTGTTATACTTTCATGTTCCTCTCCGTTGCCACTTCAAATCTTGTTGCCACCTCTCTTGCTCGTCAGGTTACTTTATATCGTTATTCTTTTAACTTAAACTTTACCTTTTTGTCATTACTCTAGCAACTTCCTAATTAAACAGTGCTTATGCAGGATAAAGATGAAGTACAACATCAGATATCCATCTTGCTTTTCATCGGCTTGGCTTGTGGACTCATGATGATGGTTTTTACAAGATTGTTTGGTTCCTGGGCGCTCACTGGTAACATGAAGATATTTTTAGCTGCTGATCAGTAACAAGTTTGAGACTTGAATTAAACCAACAGTACTGTTGACTTTTTTAGTCTTCTCTCAGCTTTTACAGGGGCAAAGAATGCTGAGATTGTCCCGGCTGCAAATACATATGTTCAGGTTCATACCTCTTATCTTGATGAACCCTCTTGTGCTGTAGATTTTCAGATTATACAAGGTTTTTTAGTTTTGGTGAGTATGTTGGCTCTATGCGTATGTCTGTTCCATGTAAACCTACCTAAAGATGTACTACTTATACTGACTTCGACCCATGCTTTAGCCTTGAGTATTCTTAATTTTCCAAAACTTTCCTCTGTCTTCCTTTGGATTGACGACTTTTTTTCCCATTCTCAGATTCGTGGTTTAGCATGGCCAGCTGTGCTCATTGGATGGGTTGCTCAAAGTGCAAGGTCCCTTTATACTCCAATTATCCTTTGGATATTAATAGTACTGTATCTCACTGTTGTTGTTTGATCTACCGTTTTCCATTTTTATTTGTCTCAGTCTTGGTATGAAAGACTCATGGGGACCTTTAAAGGCATTGGCAGTTGCTAGTGCAATAAACGGTGTAGGTGATGTGGTCTTGTGCACCTTTCTGGGATACGGTATAGCAGGTGCAGCATGGGCAACTATGGTCTCACAAGTAAGCTGGAAAGATTCCAAACGAAGTTCGATATCATCTCAGATGGCAATATGGTGTTAATTCAAAATGTATTAGGTTGTTGCAGCTTATATGATGATGGACGCATTGAACCAGAAAGGATACAGCGCGTTCTCACTCTCTGTTCCTTCTCCAAGTGAACTCTTGATGATCTTTGGGCTTGCTGCCCCAGTATTTATAACTATGATGTCAAAGGTTACTACTTCAGACACTCAGTTGCAACCGGATGTCTCTTATCATATCTGATAATTTCTGTTTTCTTCCCCTTAGGTTTTGTTCTATACGCTCCTTGTGTACTTTGCTACATCAATGGGTACAAGCGTCATAGCTGCTCATCAGGTAATATAACTAACTGTCTCCTGATTTGAGTATGTTATATAACTTCTTTGGCTCTTTTGATCTCTAGGTTATGCTTCAAACATATACCATGTGTACGGTTTGGGGGGAGCCTCTGTCTCAGACTGCACAGTCCTTTATGCCTGAGTTGTTATTCGGAATCAATCGCAATTTGCCTAAAGTAAGCACGCTGTTTGTTTCAATTGAAACCATTGATACATTCTTTAAGCACCTTAGTTTATGTCTGTTTACGCTGTTGTTTGTAGGCTAGAATGCTTCTGAAGTCACTGGTTATCATTGGTGCTACACTGGGAATAGGAGTGGGAACCATTGGCACAGCAATTCCATGGCTGTTCCCTAGCATCTTTACACATGACAAGCTTGTCACGTTCCAGGTATTTTACTTTCTTCTTTATAAATTTTCTCATCTGTTCCCTGGCATCTTTAAACACTTTTTTTGGTTACGTATCGTGACAGATGCACACAGTCATAATACCTTATTTTCTTGCTTTATCCATAACTCCGAGTACTCACAGTCTTGAAGGCACATTGCTAGTAAGTTTAAACTTTTATGTCTCAGTCTCGTTCAGATATTCCTTGTAAAGATTCTATTACGTGCAGACCTGATCCTAAAAACAAAAATAAATCTAAAACTGTTGTTGAAAAATGAAGGCTGGAAGAGACCTTAGATATATCAGCTTGTCAATGACTGGATGCTTTGCCATTGCTGGGCTTGTAGCTATGGTACTCACTCACTCTTTGCTTCATTCTCCTGAATTCCAAAATATATATATTTGTAACTCTCTCTTCTCTTTGCATTGACCTGTTTACAATTGATTAAAAGCTTCTGAGCAATGGAGGATTTGGTTTGAGAGGTTGCTGGTATGCTCTCGTGGGATTCCAATGGGTAAAAAAAAATGCTACACCTTTAGTATAATGCCATATAACCCAATCCACATCTTTTGCTCTTCTTAAATCTTAACATGAATTGTTGCAGGCTCGGTTTTTTCTAGCCCTTGTACGTCTTCTATCTCGGGACGGTGTGCTTTACTCGGAAGATACAAGCAGATATGTGAAAGCTGCTTAGCTTAGAAAAAGTCACCATTGTACCTCAAAAAGAAAAGTATTGAGGGAAATAGAAAACACCTTCATTCATTCTGTTGTAGATCAATCAAACTCTATTTGATATTTGTATTCTTGAATAACAGAAAAAAAATGGAAAAATCTGTCATACAAAATGGCCATGCATTCAATCTTTAGGCTCCCCTTAATATAAAAGATAATACAAATCAAATATCTTGCTACTCAACTGCCTCCTCTTTGCTATCAGTTAGTCAAATAATCCAATTGCAGCTATGCACCCCTTCTCTATTTCCTGAAACTTATGGGGATTATCATATCATTTGGTCAAATAAAATGTTTTGTTGATGTTATCAAATAGGGTGTTTGGTCTAGTGGTATGATTCTCGCTTCGGGTGCGAGAGGTCCCGAGTTCGATTCTCGGAACACCCCTTATTTGTTTCATTTTAGTTTGCATGCAAAGGCTACACTCATTTTTTGCAAAAAAAGCCCTTTGAAGATTTAACGATAACAATAAACAGCGTCAATAATGTAACTCTGTACTGAAGATACAACAATACAATCGGTACCACACTATACAACGTGAGAGCAGAAACATATATCCCTCTTGAAAATGTGTGTTTATTGACAAGCAATCTGTTCGCAGAAACATATTCTCTAGTCTTGAAGATGAGTTGTGTCTCACAAACCCCTCTTCTGTTGTGCACCCTTCAACGCAAGAAGAGAAGCTCCATAGGAAGCTTCCGTGTGGACGGCTTTGCTCACAGGCAAACCAAGAACTCGCTCCCTTATCTTTATCCACTTGTCGTTCTTCGCTCCACCTCCTGCTGTCAACACTTCTTCGGCCTCTGTTGCTCCCATCTCTTTCAACAACTTGTACCCTTTCCCCTGTGTGATGCATAAACCAAAGTTACTTGGTTAAAGCTTTTATACTCTCCACGATCTCTATCGGGAGCTAAATGCTATACAACCCAAACTTGTTGTGCTGGAGGAGCGAAATGGATGCAGAGTAACCATTTTGTTCTGAGTGATAACTCGTGATGTAGCAACCGCCTAGAGAAATGATTTGTACCTCAATACGTGCGATTGATTCCAAGATACCATGCAAGTATTCCACATCGCTATTTGGGCGTGGAAGTAATCTGCAACATTTAACAATGCACTTTAAGTGAATCGACGCAGATTAAAGTACACATAGATACCTGTGAAAACATGAGAAAGGCAAACAAACCTGGGAGCCAAGTTAGGGTCAGCTATGGGAAATCTCTCGCCGCTGCTTTTCAGAGGATAGTAATCAAGAGGAGATGCAACCGCAGGATTTATTTCTCGGCTCAGTCTCTCTAACTGTTCGTCACTGAAGAGCTGTCTGAGAATAGCTCCACCAGTGTTGGAAGCTCCTCCCACCAACCATTTGTCATCTAGGCGATGGCTGTAGACTCCATACCTCGCATCATCCACCCTTTTGGTGCTCAGAAGCTTGATGGCTAAGGTAGAGCCCAATGAAGTTACCTTTGGAAAGGAATTATAATTAAAACAAAGAATCAAGTAAACATCAAAATGTGAAACCGTAATTATACACTTGAAAGGGTTAAGTATGTAGCTGATAGATAAATAACATTCGGAAAGCATTGCAGAGTTCTTACTGCTTTCCCAGGTTCAGTTGCGCGTGCTGCAAGAAATGCAGCTATGCTATCAGTAGTACCAGTGCAGACAATGCAATCATCTGGAAATCCTGGTCAAAGCCAAAAGGAAAACTGAATCTGTATGTTGCTTTTCACTGATTGTTTCTTGGATTAAAGAAAAGTATTTACCGAATTGCCTTCTAATGCTATCTCTCAGATTGCCTATTGATGTTCCAGGAGCTTGCACCACAGGTAATAACTGAGAATAAGGCTGACTTATCAACCATGATGGATATGATTCACTCTCAGGATCATATCCCACCTGCATTCAGATCCAAAACAGAAAAAGGCACTTATGAGTTAGATTGTCTTGTTAGAATTTGATGTTTTGTGTGAACTACTCGACATCTTCTGCGTGATAAAGAGAGTGCTTCACGGCATTACCTTCAAGGCGTTATTGTAATCTGACACTCCAAGTCTGCCATGGAGTAACCACAACAACCAATCAGCCTGATGCAGCAATACAGCTGATTCTCTGTTGGGAAGCTTAAGATTCCACCATGAGACGAGCTTACACAAGGTAGAGGAAGCAGAGCAGACAGTGTGGTTAGCTGGCGCTATAGACTTAACCTCAGGGAGAGCATCAGGACAGCTCTGGTTGTAGAGAAAAGGCTGACACAGAACTTCCCCATTCTCACTGCTAGTCAAAATTGGAAATTTAAACAACACTGCAATGACTTCATAATAGCTATGATGATAATGAAAAGACAAAAGAGAGAGAGACTAAAACAAGATGAATCACAAGCCTGTTTAAGATGAGAGTAGTAGCAGAAGTTCCATCAAGGGAAATGGAAGAGACGAGGGAGCGAAGAGTAATGGGAATGTCTTCAAGCAAGGAGAAAAGAGTTGACTTCCATGAGCTAACCCAATCCATGCTTTCTTCCCTCTATCTAGATGACAACCAAACATACATACATCTCAACCTTCTTAATCCTGTTCATAGGGTAGCTCAGATTTTATAGAGTTTTGGTTTACCATGAAAGGAGGATACTCGCTTTTGCCTTCATCTCTAATCACTCCTTCTTCATCAATGAGTGTAAAACGAGCACCCGAAGTACCAAAATCCATACCTAGATACAGTTTTTCACTCTTGTCACTACCACCCATAGCTTTTATCATACCAGATCGATTCTTGTATAACCTAGTTCTTGGTAGAGGCACACTCCTTGAACTACAACACCCTGAGATTTAACATCACCATGATTGTAGTTCATCTCTTACCAAAATCAAATTCGAGAAAGTAATCAAGTGTACGCACATTCTACCTGGTTGTTTCGGAGATTGGAAGAGCTCAAACGAAGAGATCTGAACCTGACGAAGCATCAGCATCTCTCTCACTCTCTCTGTGGCTCTCGTTTCCTTCTCCCAAACTCCCTAGATAAGGAGTTCGTGACCGTTGGATTGCATGTCATTTTACGATAATAACCTTTAATGTTCATTTAAATTTCAGACCAAAAGCAGTTGGGCTTGCAAGTTTTCGAATGGTTATGTTAATCCGTGTGGTTTTGGTTTCCCATTTTCAGAATATGGGTCCACACTAGGCCCACGTTTCTTGCGGCCCATACGTAATAATGATGACCAACTCCCTCTCTTGATAATATTGAAATTTACATGCGAATGCTAAATAATACTCCCTCCGTTTTTTTTTATTTGACGTTCTAAGATTATGCACACAGATTAAGAAACATTTAATTTTTTTATCATTTTCTAAACAAAAACATCATTAATTGTTTACCTAACCACAATTCAACCAATAGTAAAATAGAAACTATAATATCATTGGTCACCTAACATTAATTACTAATAAATTTTACATAGAAAATTGAAAACGTCAAATAATTTGGAACAAAAAATTTTCCATAAAACGTCAATTATAAAAAAACGGAGGGAGTACATACTCTCTCTTTTGCCAAAAATAGCTATTTTTATCTGTCTTAGCGTAAAATTTTCGTCTTGATTTAGATTAGATTCCTACCATTGAGTAATGGTGTAATAATACATCAATAAAAGGTTCTATAATTTAAAAATAACATACAACACCACATGACACGTGAGGGAAGAAAAGCATGCGCGTGTGAGGTGAGCCAGTTGTGCGGTGGAGCTCAAAAAGTGGGAGATATGGCAACTTTAATTTTAGCTTCGAGAAGCAAACACTCTCTCTATTTTATAGTATTAAGCTCTAATGGACCCACCTACTCATTTTAATGTGTAACATAAGCATATACAGATAGAAATACGATCTACGTGCTTGTAATAACTCCATACTGTTGGATTTTTAAAATGTATTTATTTTAATTTAAAGTACATAATACGGTATTTGTCTTTTTGTGTGTGGATTTAATACGCAATCTATTTGAGGAAAATGTTTCCTTTCATTTTAGTATCATTATTAAATTTGAGTACTGAATCTATTTGACATGTTATATGTTTTTTATGTCACTCTTAATAGAATGCCAAAACTTAGATTTTTACTGTCGATTTCAGTTCTGATCGGTTTGGTTCAACCGGAACAAAATGTTTTGAAATGTAAACAAAGGGTAAAAAAAGACAAAAAGATTATTTTTACTGACCTATCTTTTCTTCCCGCTCGTTTGGCTCCTTCGGTCTTATTTCGAAAACCTTTTTCTTTACCCCGGTTCGCGGTTATTTTTAATCACTCGACCACGTTCAATTTTAAAACCTCCAAACTGGTCTTTGAGCGAGAGCCACGTCAGCATGCAGTAAAAAGTACTTTAATTAATCAGAAATTCAAAATCTGTAAAAAAAATATCTTCAAAATCAAACGATCTCTCTCTCTCTCTCTCTTCACCACCATCGCGTGAAGAAGACGAAACAATCGCTCTCTCTTGTGGTCTCACTATCTCTTTCTCACAATCACAAAGCTCAACAATGGAAAAGTAGAGAGAGAGAGAAGAGGAAGAGAGCATAATGCTTTTCTCTGACCCAGCCATGTGAGCTTCCACTGACACATTCCTTGCATCTTCACATTTGGAAGTTTTTTGATTGATTCTTTCTTCTTCCACAATTTTTCACCGATTCGAAATCCGAGTTCAACGAGTTCATTAATGTATGGCTTCATCGTCATCTAGAACAAGGAGCCGTTCTCCTTTCTCTCACCGAAGACCTCCGAGTCCTTACTCTTCCGCTTCCTCGACTTGTTCATCTCACATGAACAACCGTGTATTACCTCGTTCTTCTTCTTCTTCCACATCTGCTTCTACATTCTACAATTCCGCCGGCGTCATCGGATCCCGATCTATGACGACTAGTCGTACCGTCTCCGATCCCGGTCTCATCGGCGGCTCTGGAAACTATAAACCTCCATCGCCCGTCCCTTACTCATCGGATGGGTTGATTATCGAGCCTATGTCGTCGACTACCACCTCTGATCGCCATAGCATCTCCGTCACCGTTCGGTTTCGTCCGATGAGGTACGCTAGATCTGGGCGCCCCAATTTCAGATCTATTTTGATTCAATTTTTAAAAAATGATTTTTTTCCGCCATTGTTTGTTTGATTGCAGTGAGAGGGAGTATCAAAGAGGAGATGAAATAGCTTGGTATCCCGACGCCGATAATATGGTCAGGAATGAGTACAATCCCCTCACAGCTTACGCATTCGGTACTGAGACGAATTTATTGCGGAGATTATTCTCAATTTAGTCATTTACTGTTCATTGATTGGGGCTTCTGTAAACGTTTCTTGCAATTATGTTGATGCCAGATAAAGTTTTTGGACCACAAGCAACTACTATAGAGGTCTATGACGTAGCTGCAAAGCCTGTTGTCAAAGCAGCTATGGAAGGTGTTAATGGTAAGGAGTATGGCTGCGTGCGTTATCAACTAAAGTGGTCTTGTGCTAGTAACATTGCTTGCAGGGAAGTTTCTGAGACTGTGTTGGCAACTTGTGACAGGTACCGTTTTCGCTTATGGTGTTACAAGCAGTGGAAAGACACATACAATGCATGTAAGTTCTCTCTCAGTGTGGTTTGTTTCCTATATGTTGCAAAAAGATATGGTACAAAGACCGGGCGACCTTGATTATAGTTGCTAAAAGTGTTTGATTGCCATAGGAAGTACAAAAGATATTATGATTTAAGATTAACCAAAATTATCTCCTATTAAGCCATAGGAAGTGCATCTTGGATTTCCATTAAACAATCAGAGGTTCAGATGTACATGTTGAAAATGTTCATATATGATGACAATTTGCTTTCATTTGCAACATGCTCAGGGTGATCAAGACTTTCCTGGAATCATACCATTAGCAATAAAAGACGTGTTCAGTATCATCCAGGAAGTAAGTGATCTTGTTCTACTTATAACCTATATGGTCCTCTACTGATTTACAGTTCTTCATGCACCTTTTCGTGCAATGAAAGATAGGCTAGTTTCTTATATAATTCTTAATTTCAGACTACCGGAAGAGAGTTCTTGCTGCGTGTTTCATATCTTGAAATATACAACGAGGTATGTGAAAACATCCATCCATCATATAATACCATTTTCTGACTCCGTAAATAACCCTCTTGTTCAGACTTTTAGCTTCAGATATAGTTTCATATATTCCTCGCGCAGAAGAATATCCCCCCTTGTTTAAGTAACTTGTCCGATAACTCATCATGTCTATGGTTTTGGCAGGAGTTATATGTCCAATATTTGACAATTGATAAGTTATCTTACTTTTGTCCTCTTTATCAGGTGATAAATGATTTACTGGATCCAACAGGGCAAAATTTACGAATAAGAGAGGATTCCCAGGTTTAACCTTGCCCTCTCTCTTATACACACGGAGAGGCAAATACAACTGTTTTTTCAAACAAGAGCATTTGCTTGTTTGTCTAATTTCATATTTTCTTCCTGGCAAGGACTAAAACGATGAAACAAATGATGAATTGATCATGTTGCATCCATCCTGTTTCTTGTAAGATATTGGTTTGATCTGGAGTGGATATTGTTTTTAGGGCACTTACGTTGAGGGTATCAAGGAAGAAGTTGTTTTATCTCCAGGTCATGCGCTATCTTTCATTGCAGCTGGGGAAGGTAATTGGAATAATTACTTCCAAACCATGTTTTCGCAATATCAGATAATCTTAATTTGCCTTTCCTTATTATTGTTTTGTTTTCGACGGCAGAACATCGTCATGTTGGTTCAAATAATTTCAATTTGTTGAGCAGCAGAAGTCACACAATTTTTACACTGGTACATCTAGTGAACATCTCATATTTTTTTCCTAATTCTAATGGTCTTCTACAATTGTCCTTGCTATGCATTAAGGTTTAAGGATTGTTTGTTTGCAGATGATTGAAAGTAGTGCTCATGGAGATCAATATGATGGTGTTATTTTTTCTCAGCTAGTAAGGTTTCTTTCTTCCGTGATTGCATAAAATCGCTCGTCTTTTAGACACTTCTCTCACAGTGTCTCTCTTGCTTAGAATTTGATTGACTTAGCTGGGTCTGAGAGTTCCAAAACTGAGACAACTGGACTGAGGAGGAAAGAGGGTGCATTCATCAACAAGAGTCTTCTCACTCTTGGAACTGTAGGTGTCTTTCTTTCTGCTTGAGCTATTTTAGTCTATCGACTGTTTTATTTCATTTAGTAGCACTAGAGGCTCATGAAGGGAATTCCAGCTCCTATGGAACACAATTCTTGCTAAATTTATTCTTCAGTGCATGCTGTAGTAATGCTAGTGTATCCTGATGATCAATGCCTCTATTTCTAAGAAGTCTCTTCTCATTTGTGCGCGTTTGTGTGTATACTATATGTTAAAGATAGCATCTTTTGTTACCTCGAGGTCCTACGAGGTACCCACTACTTGGAGTACCCTCTCAAAAGGAAAAAGATATCCATTAAGATGAATGTTTAGTATGTTATGATTATAGCTATCTCTTATTGTTTCAACATGTAGGTCATTGGAAAACTTACTGAAGGCAAAACAACTCATGTCCCATTTCGGGACTCTAAGCTAACTCGACTCCTGCAATCTTCATTGAGCGGGCATGGGCATGTATCGGTACGACTCTTCTGTACCTGGTGAATATTTTCCATTTCACCACCGTCCAATGTTGATTTTCGTATTGTTTCCAAAAACATAGTTAAGGCAATGTTAGTTTGTTTTATATTGGCTATCTGTTTTAAACTGCATGCACGCTGATGTTAATTCAAATAGCAATGAGCAGAAGCTAATTCAGTTTTTATTTCCTTAAAAATTTATAGCTCATATGTACAGTTACTCCTGCGTCAAGCAGTACTGAGGAAACTCATAATACATTGAAGTTTGCCAGCAGGGCAAAGAGAATAGAAATTAATGCATCACGCAATAAGGTGAATTCTCATTCGTTTGGTTATTTACTTGGCTTTTCTCTAGGGTATCACCTAAACCCTGACTAAATCATTCTTGTTTTTTTTTTTTCCTCTTGAAACAGATTATAGATGAGAAGTCATTGATTAAGAAATATCAGAAAGAAATCTCGACCCTCAAAGTAGAACTTGAACAATTAAGAAGGGGTGTGATTGTCGGTGTCAGTCACGAGGAGTTATTGAGCCTAAGGCAGCAGGTTCTGACCTCCCCCAGACCTTGTTATTGCATGAACATTTGACTTTATTCATATTTGGTGAATAGAACTACCAATTCATTAAACAGTTACAAGAAGGTCAAGTGAAAATGCAATCCAGATTGGAGGAGGAAGAAGAAGCTAAAGCAGCTCTAATGAGTAGAATCCAAAAGCTTACAAAGCTCATACTCGTCTCTACTAAAAGTTCCATTCCCGGATATATAGGTGATGCACACAGTCACCAGCGCAGCATTTCAGCTGGTAAAGATGATGTAAGTTGTCCATTCAAATCAGATTATTACTATGTGCCTTTACCTACTAATTGCATCTTGGTACCTGAACGCACAAGATGTTTCACACCAGAATTACTAATTCTTTTTTCCTTTTCCCTTCAGAAGTTGGAGTCTCTGCTCTTGGATGGTGATAATCTGGCGTCTCCATCTTCGACGCTGTCTCTTGTATCAGATGCTTCTTCAGGCATTAAGAACCGGCTGTCTTCCAGCAAGTCGAAGGATGAAAATTCTCCGGTTGGTTCTGGGGCAGAATTATCTCAAGTGAGTTCGGCATACTTCGTATCGGATTTCGTTTACTAGAAGTTTCATGTATTCTTCTTCTCAAAACTAATTAGTTATAGCCTATGGGAAAGGGTGTTTCATGATTCAGCGTCGCATGCAACCATTTTAACCTTTATTTTAATTTTTGAGTGATTTTTTCCCTAAGGCACTTCCCAGAAAATGACATCTAATAGTTGTGGCTATTGTAGGGTGGCATGACTCCGGATGAAATGGACCTTCTTGTCGAACAGGTTAAGATGCTTGCTGGTGAGATAGCTTTCAGCAAAAGCACCCTAAAGCGTTTGGTGGATCAGTCCGTAAATGGTCCAGAAAACTCAAAACCCCAAGTAAAGATTCTTCTTTATATTCCTAGAATTCAATATTGCAGTAGGATTATGCTTTTCCCAATTCTGACCCCACTCGACAAAAAAGCATGTACCCTTTCGTAAACTTTAATAGAGTTACCGCATTGTGTAAGCATAGAACTTAACAATGATCTGCATGTAGATCCAGAGTCTAGAAAGAGAAATTCAAGAAAAACAAAGACAAATGAGTTCTTTGGAACAGCGAATAACTGAGAGTGGTGAAGCTTCAATTGCTAATGCATCACTGGTTGAGATGCAACAGGTAACTTAATCTCCTCATCCGATCATCATTATCCTTTATCCTGTTAAGGTGTGGGCAAACGTGGATCAGCTGAAGGTATCTTGATTATTTGTTGTTTCCAGAAAGTTATGAGATTGATGACACAGTGCAATGAGAAGAACTTTGAGCTAGAGGTAAAATATGTGTCTTCTCTGGAATGAAACGTCTTGTTTTATAGCGAAAATGAAGATTGCATAAAGTCAATGTATATTAAATTGTGTTGTACATATGGATCAGATCATATCAGCAGATAATCGTATTCTCCAAGAACAACTAGAGAAAAAGGTCACTCCTAAGTCACTGCCACATCCTTCTCTTTTATTTTATTACATGCTTCATAGCATTTTTTTCTGGCTTTAATCTCACTCATCATTGTTAATTCACTCCTGCTCTAACAACTGCAGTGCACTGAGAACAATGAATTACACGAGAAGGTGCGCCGTCTAGAGCAAAGGCAATCGAGTCAGAAGCCCTCACCGTCTTGTTCTGGTAATGCTGTCAGTGAAGAGTATGTAGACGAGTTGAGAAAGAAAGTACAAGCTCAGGTAAATTATCTAAATCTCAGACCCTCTTGCCAAATTTACTATTGCAGATATTCACAAATATGCCTGCTAAATGTCTGCACGGGTAGCTAGGAGATGTTGAAGAAACACAAAAGATAATATGTTTTCTGGACCTCTGGTTATATTGGTTGATGTTTTTATAATTCAGGAGATTGAGAATGAAAAGTTGAAGTTAGAGCATGTGCAGAGTGTGGAAGAGACGAGTGGATTACGAGTGCAAAATCAAAAACTAGCTGAAGAAGCTTCGTACGCTAAGGAATTGGCCTCTGCAGCTGCAATTGAGCTGAAAAATCTGGCTGATGAAGTAACAAAGCTCTCGCTTCAAAACGCAAAGCTGGAAAAAGAATTAGTAGCTGCAAGAGACTTAGCGACGGCAGCAGCTGAGACGCGTAACAATAACTCCATGAACAGTGTGGCAAATCGAAATGGGACAAGGCCAGGGAGAAAGGCAAGGATAACAGACTCGTGGAATCTCAACCAAGAAGATCTAAAAATGGAGTTGGAGGCGAGGAAACAGCGAGAAGCAGTTCTCGAGGCCACGTTAGCGGAGAAACAACGTATGGAAGAAGAGTTTAGGAAAAAGGCGGAAGAAGCAAAGAGAAGAGAAGAGGCGTTGGAAAACGATTTAGCCAACATGTGGATACTTGTGGCCAAGTTGAAGAAAGCAGGTAATGGAGTTATGTCCGGGCCAAAAAGTAACGAACCTGCAATGGAAGACGAACCTAGAGAAATAGAGAACAAGAGTCAAAACAATGGGATAGTGAAAGAGAGACAAGTGGTGAATGCACCTGAAGAAGTAATAGTTGCCAAGAGTGAAGAGACATCAAAGGAGGAAACCCTCGTTGCTCGTCTTAAGGTACCTTTGCAAATCTGCCTGGTATTTTCTTTCAGCATTATTAGTTGTCTATAAGCCTACTACGCAGTCTGCGGTCTGGAAAAATACCTTCAAATTACCCAAAAAGTATATGCTTGAAAAGGTTTTTTTTGTTACTGCATTTAATGCTTTTTTTGGGACATTAACAGGCAAGAATGCAAGAGATGAAGGAGAAAGAGATGAAATCACAAGCGGCTGCAGCTGCCAATGCAGATGCAAACTCACATGTCTGTAAAGTTTGTTTCGAGTCGCCAACAGCGACGATTCTCCTCCCTTGCCGCCATTTCTGCCGTAAGTTTTATTCCCTCACTACTCCCCTGGGGATCGTATCTTCGTTATTTTTGAATCACAATAATGAATCACAATATCTGCATTTTTTTTTGACACACAGTTTGTAAATGTTGTTCACTTGCCTGCTCCGAGTGCCCAATCTGCCGCACCAATATCTCTGATCGCCTGTTCGCCTTCCCCTCTTGAGCACAAGGTAATTTAGTTTTGTTCCACCTTCACAAATCAATAACATCCGAAAATTCTTTAGTTCAACAAGATTAACTCGCTTTTGACATGCGATTCCATGTGATTTTGCAGGTGTCGAGAGAACTATATAAGTGTCCGAAGCCTGTTTGTTTGCTAATATTTTCCAGGCTTGAGTGAATGCTTTTCGGTTTTTTATTTTGTGTCTTTCAGTCACTGGTATCTCGTTCTCTTAATACTGGGACGAAAAGAGGAAACATAACATATTACACACACGTCTGCTCATTGCTAAGACAAAAAGGGTAAGTATATATGTATAGATTTATATTTTCTAACAGAAAACTCTTCTTACAAGGACAAAAAAGTCTTGAAAAACTGAATTATTCTGTACATTTCCTCTCCACTGTGTGATGTCTCAAGTAAAGAGGGCGGCCAAAAGAAAATGCGTACATGTGAAAAAGTTAAAAGTAAGATTGTTACCAAAAAAAGAAGTTAAAGTAATATGTGAAAATTCAAGAAACAATAAAGTGCAAATGATCTTGGTCCTTTTTGCCTTTTAATTTTCTTTCAATCAAATCAAGATTACAAAATTGTAAGCAAATCATATAACCAATTTTTTTCATAAGTTGATATTATAACTATTAATTGAAAACAATACAATAACTATCTTACTAATATACAGCGACATGTTTTCTTAGCATACATTTTAAAAATCTAATTTGCATAACTGAGGTCCATTACTTTTAATGTTTACTAGCTTTTGACCCGCGCGTCCGCGCGGATGTTATTTTTTGTAAATGTCTAATATATTAATCAATTTGTTTGATATAATTGTATATATGACTTGAAGTTAATATTCAATATCCGTTACCCGATTCAGGATCTTATTCTCTTCGAAAAACGGATATTCATAGATCATGATAATAATTTTACGGATTCGATTGATCCAATTATAAATTCGGATGCAAAATTTTAAGTCTGAATATTCAGATCCATATATTAAATATTTAAAATTTAGTTATAGTTATCTATGTATATTATATATATTTTAATATAAAATAACTAAAATTTTAATTTATTAAATTTTAATGATTTTTAAGCTTTTTAAATAATAATTTTAAATAGACTAAATAGATGGTTAATAGTTAGTTTTTAAATATTTTAAATTAAAAAAATAGGTTCGGATGTCTGCGTGTATTTGAATTTTAGTATGAATATTCTAACCCCAAATATCTGAATCTGGATAACAATTTTACGAATCCAACAAATGCCTATCCGAATCCGTATATCCTAAAATACCTTAGATATTTGATCCGTCCTAGACCTAATTGTATATATGTATTATATGGTGATTAATTTTTTTTAATTTATAAATTACATTAGTATTCTTATTAGTATATATATCTTACAAATGATAATACATTGTATTTGTTTGTATATAATAAATATTAGTATGTATTTTAGTCATTAAATTTTTATGGAAAGTTACATGATTTTGTTATTGTAAATGAATAAGTTTAGATTATAGTAAAAAATTATTAACATTATTATCTTTTTAATAGTTCAAATATAGTTGGTAGCTTATATGAATATGAATAAAAATTAAACTAATTTAATGCTATATATATGTATAATTTTTTTTTATTATAATTTTTTGAATAATACATATTCATTTTTATATGAAAATTCTTCAATTCTAATGACAAAGATTGTTAATGGGCTTAGCCCAGATTTATTTTTTTCTTATTAAAAATTAGTGTTTGGATGCAGAGATAATATCAATGGCATTCAATGGTAATTATTTAAGAAATGTTAGGGTTAAGTACTAAATGTACCAGTTTTAATAGTATAGATTTTGTTAAATCTTTGTGATACTAATTAGTTTATATCAATGTAATTCTTGATATAAACTTTCTCTTTAGCATGCACTAGAGTTTGACTTATGCATTTGTGTGATGTTTATTTTAATATAATAGACATGAAATTCTTCAGAACACTAGAATGTAATTGTTGCACAAACATATTTCTATACGGATGTTTGTTCAATTTTTAATATATAATAATTATAATATATCGACGGTTTTTATTTGTTTGTAATTTGTTAATTGTTCATATTTTGGTTGGATATTCAAATAATCAACATGATATACACTATATAAAATATTCATCAGTTAATAGTTGTTAACTACATTAACCATTTTCTGGTCTATTTGTTTATAAATTAAAACACAAATTAGTATGTTTATGTATACTAATAAATTTATCCTTACAAAATTAAATATTTATGTTAAATAAAATGTACTTTTATTTTAATAAGATAAAAATATGTTTTTAAACTTTTAATATGCCATATAAATTCAACTTTAATGTTTATTTTTGTGAAAATATTAAATTAAAATTTATTGGTAGTATTTTTATAACTAAAATATATCTATGTAAATTATAATAATAAGAAAATTATTCTATATATATGTTAAAATAACTTTATATTTTTCAGTTAAAACATTATAGTTTATATATTGTACATGAAATGAAATAATATACATGAACATATAATTTAAGGTTTATATGTATTTGAACTAAAAAAATTATATAACACGGTCATCATTTTATTTAAAATTAAAAACAAACATAATAAGAAAATTAATTTAATTTAGTTATGTATACAAATTATATAAAATTTATAAATTGTTAATAAAATTAATACTTTACTAAATAATATTATATCAAATAAATAATCATGTTTTTTAAAATATGGGTAAAAAATTAAACAACAAAAATATTAAAAAGGAAAATTTTAAGAAATCAATTTTAATTTTAATTTTAAACATTTAGATTAAATCGCACATCATAAGTCATAATTCTTCTTAATACTGAAAATCTCAGTCTAACTATAAAAATTGTTAAATAAAATCATATACACAAATTTAAAATACTTAAACTATGTAAAAAATTATAATTTCTAATAAATAAATTTTTATCAACTGAAAATTAATTTTGCGTTTCAAAACTTTGATCAAAATCTAGTTTTGTATTTATTTTTAAAAATATAAATTTATCTGGTGAAAGATTTGAGATTTACTATGTAGTGTGTAAAACATAAACTTAAGCCAAGATTTGCAACCCAACCGCATAATTTTCGTAAATATCAAATTATATTGGAAAAATAAAAAAATAGAATTATCTTTTAATTAATGGGTAAATTTTCATTCCGACAATCATTGTCAAATTCACCTTTCTATATCATCATCAATATATAGTGTATATATTTGCCTCTCCAATAATTTGTTTTGAGAATTTTTATCTATTGATTTTAATCATTTATTTACTCAAACAATGTATTTTTTATTTTGTAGTTCTAAGACAAATAAAAAGCTTAATTGGTAACTATAATAGGAATATTAAAAACGGAAGAAAAAATGAATATGAATAAAATAATTGTTCTTTTTGAAATTTAGTGAGAAGCAAGCCTATAGACTTAATGGACTTGAAAGAGTAAATGTTTGGGCCCGGTGATGGATAAGAGCCTAATTAATGCAAAAACGTGTGCCCGAGGAGGAGGATTTAGTAACAGAGAGTTTGAACGGTGGTGAGAATACCAGGTGGAGAGCTTCTTCACTTCAATGGCGTCAGTATCCTCTGTTCAATGCTTATCCAATTGCCATTCTCACTATCATCATCATCAACGCGCCCAGGTTACGTCTCTGTTATCATCTCAGCTTAATATTAGAGAAATTCGACTTTATTCCTCTGTTTTATTGTTTGGTTTCAAGCAGAGTGGGTCGCGTTGGAGATTGAGTTCTAGGGTTTTAGTATCTTCGAGTCTGTGGAAGATTCCTCTGTTTCCTGGAGTGGATTTGAAGCGAAGGTGATTATAATAGTTTTTGATTGTTTATTCTCAGTAGAGAAAGCTATGGTAATGATTGTATCTTTTCTAATAAAACAGGAGACATTTAATCTGTGCAGTGAAGGGAGGAGCTGCAGAAGGAGCGTTTAAAAAGACTGTGGAACTCGATCGAATGATTGATGCTCTTAAGGATGCAACCCCTAGAGAAGTTAGTCTCAACCAAATGTTGTGTTTTTTTAATCTTTTCTTCAAGTAATTGAGTTTTTTTTTTTGGGTGCTATTTCCTTTTGAACAGCTTGAGAAGCTTGTTGTTGAAAATATCCTTGCTTTTGATGAAGTTTTTTGGATTAGACTCGCTGCCAGGTCGGATACTTGCAAATCTGATGATGACAAGGCAAGCATTTTCTATTGTTGTTATTTCATTGATCAACCAGATTTTCAAGCTCTGTCTCTTGCAGAAGGACTATGAGGAGTTAGCTGCAACTGTGATGACCATTGTTGACTGCGTTGTCAATAAGACTCGGGTTTTTATTTATTTTCCCATTGCCTTACCTATCCAGTTTTCGTTTTGATGACCATAGTTGACTGTATCCATGTAGGAGAAGATCGAATCGTCTACTGATGTTCTGAAAGGGATATTAAGACCTGTTGTGGAAGGAGTGGAAGAAATTTCATGGCCTCCCAGAGATCCTGATGGCATCTATCAGATGGAAATGGTATACACTACTTGTCTCCTTTGACCAAGACATGTTCAACCTCCACCACTTGTGTATAGTGTATGCAAGGTACTGATGATATCACTGTATTAACAGGAAATAGTACAACGGGAAAAAGAAGGACAATTAGACGAAGGGTTTCTTTCAGAAGTTAGTGCTCAGCTACGGCAGGTAAGTGCTTTGATTATTGTTTTAAACAAAGAAAAAATGTCTTTCCTTTATCGGGTTTAGATGTACTTTTATGATTGTTTGAGAGGCTGAAGGTTTTTTCCAGGCAAAGGAAGATAAAGACAAACCAGGGCTTGCGGCTATGCTACAGAAAGTTCTACAACTCTATGCTGCTACCATCCTCTCCAAGCGTAGCTACGCTAAGAAAGGTACATTGCTCAGTTTTGAAAAGTCACTCTCTTACTCTAAGGCTTCCATTACCCACAAACACAATCTCATCACGTTTGCATTATCAATTAGAAGTCGTGGTTGTTGTCACAGGGAACGAAGTTGTAAAGGCCGAGCAGTTTCTGGAAACTCTGATCAAAGGTCTCTTCTGCAACCCTTTTTTTAATGTAGTCAACGCAGAGAAGTTCACAATTTGGTTTATGTCCTTTCAGCTCCTGAGGAACAATGGAACAAACTGTTCTTGGAAGGGTTAACACTCGGGAAAGGTGAGGTAACACCTGATGAGCTATCTGCTGTTACAAAGAAACGAGTTGAGCGCACTCTAATCCGAACTGTAAGTAACAGAAACTTTGTTATATGTAATGAATGTCTCTACACAAAGCAAGATAACCGAAAAAAAAAAACAATGTGAAGAGGAGTCTAACCGGATTTGATTTGGGTTTAAACCAGATGATAACCGCCTTTTTTGATCCGGGGTTTCAAAATTGCCAGACTTAACCGGTTTAATGTTGATGGTACCAGGAAGGAGGTTCATACCAGCAGCGAATCTTGATTGAGTATCTCAAAGGGATCGAGTCCAGAGCAAATGAAATTATGAAATTACTTCAGGGTTAAATCTACTGCATATATCAATTCATCACTCATTATGAATTATTTTTGTTATGTTGACTGACTCTTCCTTTGAAAATTGAAACTACACACATTACTTGAATAAAAGTATTAAACTCAATAGTTTTATGGTCAAATCTCTTAAAAAATCTCAAAAATACTTTTGTAATCAAAATAGTACACCAAAATAATGCCACCAACTCCCATCATGTGTGGTGGTGATTGGGCTCTTCTAAGAGTGATGAATGGAATATTTGAAAGTGCAGCCAGAGGAGAGGCTGTTCATGATGAAGAAGACGAAGATGTTGGTGGTGATTGGGGTGAGGGACTTGACATGGTCGAAGCCATTTTGGAAGAAGAAGGTGAATGGGGGGAACTTGAGGGCTTGGACCTCCCACCAGAGCTTGACACTGCACGTTTCGTGACACCTACTCAAGGTATGCCCGTAAGTCATATTTGGAGCCAGGAATCTTCTCTTGCTGTTGAGCAGGCTGCAGCGGGAAGCTTCGACACTGCAATGCTGTCTGCTCAACAGACAGCTTGGCATAAAGAACTTTGCGCCTTTGAGATCCATGTTTCTTGATTTGTTCAGTGGCAGCCATAGCTACCTGCGTGCTTTTGCTTCATCTCCTGTGGTTCCACTTTCCATTGAGCGTGGATGGAGCCGCGAGTCTTCCAGCCCCAACGTCCGTGACCCACCAGCTCTTCTTTATGATTTATCTCAGCAAGAAGAGAAGCTCAAATCCTATACAAAGCCACAACAACTGTGAAGGATAAGAAATTGACTGCGGCTCTCCGGCACTTCCTCTCTATCCTCCACACCATCCCTCTAGTGGTGGTCGAGTCAAGAAGTGAAGTCGATGAGGTTAAGGAACTGGTCATTATCGCTAAAGAATATGTCCTCGGTCTTAAAATGGAGCTCAAGAGAAGACAGATGAAAGATGATGATCCAGTGAGGCAGCAGGAGCTTGTTGCTTACTTCACTCACTGCAACCTCCAACCGCTTCACTTTCGACTCGCGCTGCTAAATGCAATGACCGTCTGCTATAAAGAGTTGTTTCTTTGTTTATGATGTAATAATAATTACTTTTTACAAATTCTAGATGATTTTAAGATTTTGCTCTCCATTTATATTTAGAGGGACATGGCTTCTCTCTTTTACTGTTTCATTATGATATTCTTTAAGAAGATGTCTTCATGTACCTGAAGATGTGTCAGCATGTTCTTGTTTTTTTTCTGTTTGATTTTGCACAAGGTACAGGTTAACTAAATCACACAGAATAAAACCATAGTACATAGATATTAATATGATTTACTACTTGACTTCACTCCTAATTGTTTGATTAATGTTTGGATTGTTTGCTTTTGTTGATTTTTATTCAACGGCAAAAAGTAAAAGGTGAACTTGCTGTGTATATTAATAAGAGAAAAAAAAAAGAATATATAACGATGCTACAGTGGTAACTAATAGATGAGACAATTTGAGCACCACTTTAATTTTTTCTCCTTGTAAGCGTCCAAGTGACACATATTATGCTTGGGAAGTGCTCTAGATGTTGTGGACAACCATTTTATATGTGTAAAACTATTTTGTCAAGTAATCATGCTTTAACTTAAAAAATGAATATAGAGCAGAAAAATTAGAAAATGAAATATGTTAATTTTGAAAATCAATTTTTTTACCGTTTTTATTTAATGTTTGTATTACAGACAAAGACTGTACTATATTTATTAAGTAAATAATATAAAAAATCCGGTCTAAACAATAATTTATTTCTCTTTTCTGTACACAAAGAGGAAGCTAACAAAGAGAACAAAATGGTAGGCCTCTTCTAATAATTAATTGTATATATATAGAGAGAGAGAGTATGATGAGCAGAGAGATGTAGTAAATGATGATGATGATAATGGGGAGAAGATGTGAAGACTGTGGGAATCAAGCGAAGAAAGAGTGTGTGTATATGAGATGCAGAACTTGCTGCAAAACCAAAGCCTTTCATTGCCAAACTCACATCAAGAGCACTTGGGTTCCTGCCTATAGAAGATCCCAAAAACAACAATTGCAAACGCAAACGCAAACGCAAACGCAGCAGAAAGGGCTCTCTACTATTAACCCTAAACGTCTCAGAGAACAACACCCATCTTCTTCCCCTTCATCATCAGGTTCTTTATCATCTTATTTCTTTTCTTATGACACATATGTATAAGTCCATGAGTGTTTATATATATATATATATATCTGATGAGGTCCCTCACCATATAACATCTGGGTATTGGAGATTTTCATGATCAAGGTCTTCTAGCTAGTTTTTTTTTTTGTAATCGTGGAGTTAATCGTGCCAGGCATATCGGATCTTATGAACATATGATATAACCAGCCAGTAAGCAAGTACTACAGATTGGTTAATATGCTTAACTATGATTCTTGATATATATATATATATATATATTGTAAACTTATGATTCTTGATATTTCTCATACTTTTTTGGTTTCTTCTTGATTTTTTAATCTTTGTAAAGTTTTGATCTATATAAGGCTCTAGTAAACTGATTTGTAGTTAGTGTATAAGCTTATAATGATGATCTTTGGCAAGATCGAGAAATGTTATCTTGTGTTTGTTAATAATTTTTTTTGATGGCCTATTATATATTTAAGTAAAATTACTAAATAAAATTACCTATTATCCAATTTATCATATTGAAAACATTCTTTTTTTTTTTTGGTCATTAGGTGCTATAAGAATCCACACAAGTACTGGACATTTTCCAGCGGAGTTGAGGTCTGTAGCGGATTTTCGATGCGTAAAAGTGAGTTCCATCGACGACGGAAAAGAAGAATACGCTTATCAGACGACGGTGAACATCGGAGGACACGTTTTCAGAGGCATTCTTCACGATCAAGGCCTCGAGAAAGTGGTGGTTGATCATCATTATGATCACCATCATCTTCATAGTAAGCATAGTAAGCATCATGATCAAGAGTTACTTCCTCCTTCTAGTTCCTCATGTCCCTTTACTGATTTCATGTCCGGTACCAGATTTTCTCCTCATC
Organism: Moricandia moricandioides; assembly: GCA_905132885.1. Classification (NCBI taxonomy): domain Eukaryota; kingdom Viridiplantae; phylum Streptophyta; class Magnoliopsida; order Brassicales; family Brassicaceae; genus Moricandia; species Moricandia moricandioides. Next base: position 758,366 of record CAJHQQ010000013.1, on the reverse strand, counting down.
AAAAGTCTTAGTTAAAAACAACATTTAATAAGTTTATTTCATTGTTAGTTAGTTAGTTAACTTTTAGATGAATGTAAATTATGTTCTTGTAACCTTTGTTATTTTATGGAATGATTATATAGTGTTGTTACTCCAAGTTAGGGCTCAGCGTGGTTCATATGCACCATAATAATTGCTATTTTTGCTGCTCCAGTATTTTACTTTATTAAAATTACAACCATATTATATACTTTAATACTTCTTTTTAATTACCTCAATTGTTCATTCATATATAAATGTATTTTTAATGTTACACTAGATAATGATCCGTATTTTAATGTGCATAAATATTTTTTAACAAAATCTGATTTACAATATCAAAATGTTTTAATATTTTTGTTTTAGTGCATTTAAAAGATAGATATTTATTTTATTTTGTATCTATATTAAATAGGAAAATTATATAAAATATTACTTAATTTTATTTTAAATTATTCTAACTGTTTCGTTATAAATTTTAAACCAATTCTCTGTAATCTATCTGAGTAATTGTATGATAGATATTTTTGATAAATTTTTAATTATAAAAATTATTTGATTCTAATTTATTGACCTTAAATATTTTATTAAATTAATATAAAAGTTTATTTAATTTTAAATGAATGTAATTTTTATTTATGAAAATATGAATAAAATAATTTATTAACATAATTGATTTTATATTAAATGAAATTATTTTGTAGTATGAAACCTGTAAAAATATAATTTTACTTATTTAAAAAAATTATTTGAGTGTCTTAATCAACTATTTGATTTGTTAAATAATTTCAAAGATGATTAATAAAGATTATTAAAAATTGAAATTTAATATTTTATTGTTTGGATATAAAATTAATTATTGTATTGTTTGAAGATAGTATAACACTGTTTCATAATCACCTTAATGAAATTAGTGTTTTTATTAGTTATTAATGATATTTTATATAATATAACATATGAATAAAAGTTAGAGAGATTTAAGGGATTAACCCCAAATGAAAGTCTAGATTTGAAAACTACTCATGATTTGACTCAAGGAAGTGGTTTCATACAATTTGTGTATCAAAAAGACGAAAATATCTTTCACTCTCTTTCTCTTTCTCTTTAACCCCACATTTTTTTCTCCTCTTTCCTCGCATTATCTTTCGTTCGACCCCATCTCTTTCTCACACTCCGCCTTTTTCTTCTTACACTATCTTCTTTCTTACATTTTCTTCTTACCTACAAATTCTATGTATAATTCATTTTTTCAGCATAAAACAATGGTTAATATACTTACAAAAGATAAAAAAAAAATGATAGATTTGCCATCAAATATGATACAAAATATGTTGGCGAGTTAACAAATTTTGTAACATGATACAAAATTTATTAACATTAAATATTACTTTTAAAAGTGTTACAAATTTTGTTATCGAGTATATTTTGTTATAATTCGTTAAACAATCAATAACTCAATAATAAATTTTATAATTCAGCATTAGTTACTAATCTAACATAAAATTTAAGAATTAAAATATAAAGTTAAGTAACCAATTTTAAAACTAACAATCCAAGTAAAAAAATTAACATGTTATAAATAAGTTAGCATGTTAGCAATAACATTATTCTATACAATTATGTTTGTAGTGTCAAGAAATCAGAAAAGTGAAACTGTTTTATCACTGCTAAAAATACATATAGAAGTTTTTGTGAGGTTTTAGCAGCTCCGCCGTTGGATCAGGCAGCGTAGAAGTATTTTTAACAAGTTCTGTTGGAACAAAATTAATCATTTTAAACCATCATTATTCGATCAATCTCATGAAAACACTTACAATACAAAAAGAAAGAAAAGGCTTGTAGAAGAAAAAAACTATAAAATGAAAAAAAAAAGAGAGTATTATTACAAAAAGAGAGTTTTAGGTTTACGATGAACAATATTATAACTAATCGATGATTAAAAAAGAGTTACACAATGAAAGTCTATTCATTAACTCTATAAGTAGCTTGTCTCGGGGGAATGCATACGCGAGCCAGTACTGACACGGCTAAGATTAGAAGCGATTGTAGTTCGTAGGGCTAAAAAGGTCAATAATTTAAAAATGCCCATCAAATGTAAGACGCTAATTACGGCCACTAATATAGGCATGTAGGCCAATTAAGTCTAACAAAATATTTCTATTTCAGTAAAGAGATATAACATGTACATATATTAAAAAAAATATAACTGAGACTATTGAGGGTGATATTCGTATCTCCTTCAGTATATATATATATTTTTGCAAAAAATGTAGGATCTAGCACCAATATACCGAACTTAAGAACATTAACACCAAACTCATTATGTTAGTGCATCTTCCAAAGTATGAACTTGTATAAAGTATTTGTCCATAATATAATATAGATACAAAAGTAAGTTAACAGGTGGCCCTTGAAGGGATTAACGTTTGTCTTGTTACCTACTAACCTACCTCATTTACTCAGTTACATCTTTGTCCTGCTTTAATTGAGCATAAATAATTATCATTCTTTTAAGGGATTACTGCAAACTGATCTACCTGTCCATAATGTAAGTATCAACAATAACCAAACTATCCACAAAACAAAACAAGGCATCTCTATTATATACTCTTTTTGTTTCACAAATTGTGTTACTCCTAAATTTTAGCACACATATTAAAAAAATATCAAAAATTTCTATTTTACCTTTTGTTCACACTAAATAAATTTTTCTTTCTAATCAATGTATTAAAATAATAGGGATAAAACTAAATTTTTATTTAAAATTTTACATTGCAAATACAGAACGACACTCTTTATGAAACAAAAATAAATTCTTAAAAAAACACTCATTAGAAACCAAGCGATGACATATACAAGACATTCATGATGCTCTGCCCACATGTTTATTCATGAGAAAAACATCTAGAAGTAAATTTAAACAAAGAGAAGTAACCTAGAAGTGAATCACCAACTTGCATTCTCTTCTTTTTATTAGTCTTGCAACATTTATGAAAACAAATTAGTTTTGATCTAGTAAACAAATTATCAGATTTAAACCAAAATTTATATATTTATGATTAAAGTACATTTATTTCTTGTTTTATGCTATACAAATAAAATCAAACTTGAATATTCTAAACCTATTGAACCGGTAATGTATAAAATAACATATGCTTAATACTAGTTTGATAAATATTTATATCAAAAGAAAAAAAATCTGAAAATGGTGTTTACTATTATATTTACAATCATAAGTTGTCATACATAAACAATGTGGAGAGAAGAATTCATAATTTAGTTATTCAGAATACTCAGTTTTGTCTGCGTGTGTCAGTTTGAGTGTGTAAACAAAGTTAGGTCTGTGCCTTTACTTAGATGTTCTTGCTTAGTTTTTTCTTTAATCTGAATTATTATATTTAAATTATCTCTGCGCTATAGTTATAGATTAGTGAATCATTCGTTATCATGCCCTTTTATCTTAATTAAATTCCCTAAACAGGTGTCGAGATAGTACATTTTATGGTGCGATTTCCTTCTTTTTTTTTGTAACATTAGCTTTTTGGAATTATTCCCTCCCCTAAAAGGTGTGATATTATTGTACTAACAAACTTAAGGTTTTAAATTAAACTAATTATGACGAGTTAATGGGAATCACACCCTATGATGTGCCTATGTATGTAAAGCTAGCTATCGCCTTTCAAGGTGAATAGATAAATAGTGTTTGGCTCTTTTATAGTATAATAAGACAGTGATTATTGATTTGGATAATATGGACCGAAAAACAGATAATGGCATCAACATGTATGTAAGCATGCATGCTTTCAGATAAAAGGAAACAAATTTAACATTCATATTAAGTACTTATTATCAAACCTTTTTTAAAAGATGTATTAATTAACAATATGTGTCAATATATGAAATGTTTTAAGTTGAGTTTAAATTTGACACATGTAAAACACACATTTTCTCATAAGAAAATGGTTAAATATACAATTAAAGAAGCATAACATATATAACAAAGAGAATTAAAATGATAAATTAGTTTAAAGACTTTAGTTTAGTGAGTGTCTATATAGTATATTAGTGCTTTTTTACACAAAGAAGTTTAAGATTAGTTTTTGGATAATGCAATTTTTACATATTAATGGAAAAGAGTTTTAGAAACTTTTGAATATGGTGCAAGAGAGTTGCTTGCCTTGGTTCTGCATATTCTTTAGAAAAAATGTGAAATGCCATTGTAAAGTTATTCTTGCAATTATTTCATGATTTTAAATCATCAAAGCTTAATTGAAAAATATATACTTCAACTAAAATTTTTTTTTTTTTGAAAATATACAAAATAAAAATTGTAATTGAATATATAACATTTAATTATTAGTTAAAATATTTTAATTTTATATAAAGTTTGATGTTTTAAAGTTAACAAATAACATGATCAATGACAACTGACACAATATTATAAATTTGATATTTCAGATTAAATGTTGAATGTTTTAAACATGTCAAAATCTCTAATCAACTGAATGACATTCATTATACTTATGTTAAATACTCTCTCTATTTCACAATGTAAGTAATTTAGGTTAAAAGTATTAATATTAATAAAGTTGTTATATTTTTAAAGTAGCATTTAATCAATAAATTCAACTAATTATAAAAACTGACATTATTTGACTGATCATAATATATTCAATAAATGTAAAAGTTATTTAGATATGTGAAAACTATCTACATTTTTTTAAAAATTCCCCTGAAACTACTTACCAACAGAGACTACTTTTCCTTTTGTAGATTAGTTTGCGGACTCTGCAGTTACTTATTGCTACTATATATGGTTCAAACTTGGAAATTTTCTTTGCAAAGGGACGTTGATAAAACAAAAGATAGATTATTGAATCGATTCTCAAACACAAACGTTGGAATATATATAACGATGGCCTAACTCAAAATTTACACATTAATCATTATGGTATCGTTTTTCCATAATTGGTTTACCTTTTTGAAATAATAGTGTAGTGATTACATTTCTCGAATGTCAAATTAAACTTTTCCTACAAAACTATGATGAAATACTACCACTTATTCCCACTTTGGGGGGTGGGTTCCTATCATTTAATATTTATACCAGTTATTTATTTGTTTGCATAGTATAATACTATATATATATTCTTAAGAAAAAAAAACACCTTTCACATCAGTTCTTGAAATAACTTGAAAATTAAAACTGACAGAGATTCTTATCATCAAAACCAAAATTATTTTATAATAGTAGTCTTTGGTATCACAATAATTAAATTTTATAATTACAATAGCTAATGTAAAAGTTAGGTATGAAAGTTCGCCGTTCGAGTTATGACTTAGATATTTTAGATTTTTGAGTATTTCAATGTAGAAATCTAAAATTATTTAAATTATTTTATATTTTGGATCAAGTTCAAGTATTTTAATTTCGAGTTTAGTCCATTGTTTTTTTTTCTGTCAAATCATGAACTCTTCTTCTCAGATTCTCTCTTACAGTGGCTTCAATCTACCGATAGTTATCTTACCTACATTGGTTTTCTTCTTCAGAAGCTTTATCTTCACGATATACTTGTGAGATATCAAACAAAGTCTCACATTGGAAATTTAGACAAAAATTGTCTAATATATAAAGAGAAGTCCAATTCTAATTAGTACGAGGTCTTTTGGAAAGAAAACCAAAAAGTAAATCCATGTGAACTTGCCTAGTAAGCCCAAAATGGACAATATCGTACTAATCGGATAATAAAGAGTTTGACATGAGCTTTAACAAACCCAACAATACTCCCATGCCATGGAATCGCCTTCGTCCTAGCTCCAATCTATGTCTTCCTTTTGCACTTCCTAGACCATACATCAATCTCTTCAGCGACTCAAATAATGGAAATGGCAGGAACTACATCTTCGCCATTAAGTTTGAAGACTATCCCAAATTATAACCATGTTAGAATCCCATCATATATGCACAAAGTCAGCTAGACTTAATGGAAGTAAAAAAATTAAGTTTAAGGTTATATATGATCGGTCGGGTTATAAAAGGTGTTTTTATATTTTAGTTCGGGTTTTAGATCAGGTTCGGATTCTAATATGGATATCAGGTGATCAAGACAAAGTCTAAAGGTTTTGTCACCCGAAGAGATGCAATAGTGTAGAAGCTCTAAAGAAGATAACAATAGTACAACATATCTCATAGAATTGGTGTAGACATAGAAGGCGAAGAGTAAAATCTGAAAGCAGTAGTATATTATTCATGTAAGAGTGCTGATGATCCAATATTAGTTGCAAAAATGTTTTAAATGTGATATATATTCCACTCCTAATCTCATCAAACATATGTTAATTAGTCTCTTTAAACAAGAATCTGCGAGGTATCAATTTCTCCATTTTTGGTTGTAACGCAAATTCCTCTAGAGAAGAATCTGAGTAGTTAATAGTCCAATTCTTAGCATGACCAGGAGGGTCTTTGTTGTTTAAGTTTGGGACCATTGTTTCTCGAAGGAGTGTTGAGCTGCTTCTACACTCTTGGTCTTGGCAATAAGATCCAGAAAATGATCTCGATACACAAAAATATCTCTAAAAAGTTCAGTAAACCTCTAATAAAGAAATGATAGATCCATCTAAATGGTTTGTGTTTTAACAAATGGGTACATGTTTAATCGTTGGGGATAGTAAAAGAATAGATGGGCTGTACCAGTTTGATAAAAAAGCCCGATTTAAATATGGCCCGTCACGGTGAGACCCATACTTAAAATGTGGAAACGAGGAGAAAGCGGTAATTTCATATAACTGGCAATCAATTCATATGTGTGAATGATAGATATGACCACCATGAATCACATGATCAAATCTCATCTCTACATAATTCATAAATATAATTTATATATAGTACAACGTGGCAGTAACTACACGAGACGAGAAGAGAATCTTGTCTTTAAGCTCATCGATCCACATCACACTCAGAGAGAGAGAGAGAGGAGTCGCGAATCATCATATCGGATCTCGTCATGGCGGAGATTCACGGTGGTGGGGGTTGCTGTCCGCCGATGGATATGATGCGCTCGGAGCCGATGCAGCTCGTTCAGGTCATTGTTCCTATGGAGTCTGCTCATCTTACCGTCTCTTATCTTGGCGATCTCGGCCTCGTCCAGTTCAAAGACGTACCTATTCTCTCTCTTTACCAGCTATACTATACTTATGACTGTGGTTTTTTTTGGTGACTGGAACGATTGTTGATGTTGATCACAGCTTAATTCTGAGAAGAGCCCATTTCAACGGACTTATGCTGCTCAGGTAACTTCATGTTTATTATGTTGGAAGAAACAAAGTGTATCTTATCTCTTTTCTGCCATTATTGATTTTTGTATGTGAAGATTAAAAGATGTGGAGAGATGGCACGAAAGATCCGTTTCTTCAAAGACCAAATGTCAAAGGCTGGAGTTTCTCCCAAACTTATCCTAGACAAAGATATTGAGGAGGATATTGATTTCGATGATGTTGAGGTCCAACCCATATGCACTGTTCTTTTTTTGGTACAGCCATTGCTTTCTATTGGCTTCATGCTTACACCTTTTCCTTCTTTCTCCTTTTTCAGGTCAAGCTTGGAGAGCTAGAAGCTGAACTTGTCGAAATCAATGCTAATAATGACAAGCTTCAGCGCTCTTACAATGAACTTGTGGAGTACAAGCTCGTTCTTGAAAAGGTAATCTTTGTAGATGCCTTATTACTCAGAGAGTTCTGATTTGGTTTGTAACTAATTTGACAGCTTTGGGGTTCTGTATATATATATTTACTTGAGGAGAAAAGTTAGTGCTACCACACTATAGATGATCTTTGTTTTAATGACTGTAAAGGGATTTCCATTGTGAGAATTGCATATTTAAAATGTTGTGGTTAAGGCGTTGGATGTGCATCTCCTGCTATATTCATGTGAATGTTTTTGTAGGCTGGTGAATTTTTTGCGTCAGCCCATAGAAGTGCTACCGCTCAACAGAGTGAGATAGAATCACAGCAAGTGGGTGAAGACGTCCTTGAGACTCCTTTGTTGCAGGAAGTACGAAAGCTATGACTGTTCTACTTCTTTAAGTTTTGCTCTATGCAAATAGCCTTACATTTTTCATTTTAACAGGAGAAGTCTGTTGATCCAACAAAGCAAGTGAAGCTTGGATTCCTCACTGGGCTGGTGCCTCGCGAAAAGTCTATGGTGTTTGAGAGGATCCTATTTCGTGCAACTAGAGGCAACATCTTCATTCGACAGTCTGCCATTGAAGAGTCCGTTGTTGATCCCAACTCTGGAGAGAAGGTTAGCTACTTATGTTCTGATGCAGGAGTTTGGCTGCTTACTTACTGTTTATATTTTTTTTCCTCATAGGCTCATGCAATTTTGAGTTTGGATTCTATATGTAGATTCTAAGTTCTCATACCCACATGCTTTTATTGGTCTACTAACATTGACTTTTGATCTAAAAAATGTTACAGGCTGAGAAAAATGTCTTTGTAGTCTTCTATTCTGGGGAAAGAGCAAAAAGCAAAATTCTGAAGATATGTGAAGCTTTTGGGGCCAATCGCTATCCTTTCAGCGAAGAACTTGGCAGACAAGCTCAAATGATGACTGAGGTATGGATTTTCTTTCGATGTGTCAGTGATTTTGGTGTATTATCTTATTTGTCATAGTCATGTGTTATATTTTTTTTGGTCAACCGTCATGTGTTATATATGTAGTATTTTTATCTGTACAACTGTTAGCTTTGTTTCTGGGCATGAACTACAGATGATAGATATTTGGATAAAGGATTTGTAGTCGGTTGGTTCTTTACAATAATAACCAAAACTAAAGATTTTTGTATGATATCCTCTCCGCATCATGTTTATTTGGGGGGTTCATTTACTGACTTTAGCTTCAACTTATTAGAATCTTTATCCAAACAGTAATCAACCTGTGATGCAAAGGAAGCTTTACGACGTTGAATGTTTACTATACCTTAAGGGTAGGGGTGAATAGGTCTCAGAGAGTTTACTTGTTAAGGAGGGGAAAATCACTTTAGGGAAATTCCTGGTACCTTTTTATCTTTCCTGTTAGTTTCAAGTGATCGTTGGGTGGGTTATGTTTGTGCATACGCGGTTAGCATCCATGGGAGAGTGAGTTGTAGGCCAGTGATTTATTCTGTTGCCTGCAGTGATGATGGTTTATTCTTAGAAACTATTAACTTTGTCTAGTCTTCTCATAATGTTTCAGGTTTCGGGTCGGTTAGCAGAGCTTAAAACTACCATAAGTGCTGGGTTGGATCACCGCAAAATTCTTCTGGAGACCATTGGAGATAAGTTTGAGCAATGGAACCTCAAGGTCTTATATTATTTGGAACTTTCTTTTCGCTAGTAGAGTTCTCACTGATGTCCAATTTCAGATATTTTGTAGCTGAGATCAATAATCATCATCAACCTTTACCCATGTAGGTTCGCAAAGAAAAAGCCATCTATCACACTTTGAACATGCTTAGTCTTGATGTGACTAAGAAGTGTCTTGTGGGTGAGGGCTGGAGTCCTGTGTTTGCAGCGACAGAAGTGAGTAACTTGCCATATATTTGAAATTATTGCATATATACTGGTGCTACAGTGATTTAAAAGTTCTGCATGTGCAGATTCAAGAGGCGTTGCAGCGAGCTGCGGTTGACTCCAATTCTCAAGTTGGATCAATTTTCCAGGTTCTGAGGACCAAAGAGATGCCTCCGACATTTTTCCGCACAAACAAATTTACCACTGCGTTTCAGGAAATTGTTGATGCATACGGGTAAGCACCTCTTTCTGGATTTTCGTCTGCTCTTTGGGAAAGAGGAAACTGAAAATAACTATAAGTAACATTTGTAAGATGAGTTTTAAGCTTCTGCCTTTTGCATACTCGTTAAGCATAAATTTTCGTTTTGGTTTCAACTGCTTTTAACTTTAGATTGGCTTCATTTTCTTGCTCAATCTAGAATATGCCTGAATTTTCTAGAATCAACTCAACTTTCTTACTTTATTTTTTCTGCATGCAGTGTCCATTTAGTGTTTGTCTCTTGAATTTCACTGATCTTATTTGATCATTACTTGCAGTATAGCCAAATATCAGGAAGCCAATCCTAGTGTATTCACAATTGTTACCTTCCCCTTCCTGTTTGCTGTTATGTTTGGTGACTGGGGTCATGGAATCTGCCTGCTGCTTGCAACTATGTATCTAATATTGAAAGAAAAGAAACTTTCGAGCCAGGTAATATCGCTAACTTAAGTGGCAACATTTATGTTCCTACTGAACTCAGTATCAGATTGGCAAAACTCGCAGATTGTTTTGTTGTATGTTGCTGTTTTAATAGTTGCGTGCATATGTCATATTAAACAAATTCCACTTAAACGTTCCAAAAGAGAGTAATATACTTATAATATGTCATTTCCTTAGTTGTTACTTTGGTTAGTCTATGTTTTTTCCCTTGCAATTCCAGATGCTAACCAATGAATCCTTGCTTCCTGACTACAGAAACTTGGGGATATTATGGAAATGGCGTTTGGTGGCCGTTACGTTATAATGATGATGTCACTCTTCTCAATATACACTGGTTTAATCTACAACGAGTTCTTCTCTATACCATACCCATTGTTTGCTCCCTCAGCATATGAGTGCCGTGATGCCTCTTGCAGGTATGTCGATTAGTTCTCGAAAGCCTTCAATAAACAAATCTTTACGCTTCTGAGTTTTTGTCTTCTGCTTTCGTGTTCAGTGAGGCTACTACAATTGGTCTGATCAAGACCCGAGACACTTATCCATTTGGTGTGGATCCTGTGTGGCATGGTACCCGCAGTGAGCTACCCTTCCTGAACTCGCTTAAGATGAAAATGTCAATCCTTCTTGGAGTTGCCCAAATGAACCTTGGAATCATAATGAGCTTCTTTAATGCAAAATTCTTCAAAAGTTCTGTAAACGTATGGTGAGTTTATTCAATTTACCTTCCCCGGCCAATACATACACCTTCTAGTTCGTCATACATCCTAACAAATTAAGCCGGTATTAATCATAGTTAAGTGTATGATCTCACATGGTTCCAGGTTCCAGTTCGTTCCCCAGATGATATTCTTGAACTGCTTGTTTGGTTATCTCTCGGTGCTCATCATCATAAAGTGGTGCACTGGTTCGCAAGCGGATTTATATCACGTAATGATCTACATGTTCCTGAGCCCTATGGATGATTTAGGAGAGAACCAGCTTTTCCCTAACCAGAAAACAGTACAGGTTTGTATCGATATCTAAAAATGCTCCTTCACTGTATTTATATCTTCTCATCTCATTCCTTTTCTGTTTCAGCTCACTTTCCTCTTTCTGGCACTGATTTCTGTTCCGTGGATGTTGTTGCCAAAGCCTTTCATCTTGAAGAAACAACATGAAGCTGTGAGTCCCTTTCCTTGTCAGTTTACTTTAAGAACCTCAAATTGAATTTGTGCTTGAACATAACTGAAAATTTGATTTTTGCTTTTCTTCCTTCAGAGACATCAAGGCCAGTCATACGCACAGCTTGACGAGACGGATGAGAGTCTTCAAGTAGAGACAAATGGGGGATCTCATGGACACGAAGAGTTTGAATTCAGCGAAATATTTGTGCACCAGCTCATTCACACCATTGAGTTTGTGCTTGGAGCTGTTTCCAACACTGCTTCGTATCTTCGTCTCTGGGCTCTCAGGTACAAATTGTTGCTTCTCTCAAAGACACCAAGGACTTACTAGTTAGTTAGTTAGTCATCTATGATCTAGATCCATCATGTTTAATTGTCATATAACAAAAGTCTTATAAACACTAGCACTAGTTACTATCACATAGCAGTACTATTTATTCTGGTAAGTTCACCGGTTCTTGTATGGTTTTATATGTTTAAGTATCGGTCTAATTCTTACATTGTCCCAAACCTGAGCTTGTCTAATCCATATGCTCTACTTGTTCAGTCTTGCACACTCGGAGTTGTCGTCAGTCTTCTACGAGAAGGTTCTCCTTATGGCATTTGGGTAAGTAAATGCAGTTACTTTCTCTGCAAATATTAGTTAAGAAAGTGTGTCAATAACAACACAATCTCTCTTCTTCTTTCTTTTTTTTTTGGGTCCGGGCAACAGTTTCAACAATGTATTCATCTGGGTGGTTGGGGTCTTGGTCTTCATATTTGCAACGGTGGGAGTGCTTCTGGTGATGGAGACGTTGAGCGCGTTCCTTCACGCACTGCGTCTTCATTGGGTGGAGTATCAGAACAAGTTCTACGAAGGCGATGGCTACAAGTTTGCTCCCTTCACTTTCACCCTCGTCGGAAACGAAGACGAGTGAGTGATGATTCATGGCTATTCTTTGCGTGTGTGCTTATAATAAGATTAAGGTACGTAGAGGATTCGGAGAGTTCTCTATTTCAGTCAAATTGTTTTATTTCTTTTTATGTAAGAAAAAAACCTTTGATACTTCCCATGTGTTGTTGTGCTTGTTTGTCAAGAAACTAAACTATTAGTAAATTGAGCTGATAAATAAATATATTTTAAGCAAGCAGAAGAAGAACCTATATTTCTTTCTTTTTTGTTCAACTGATCTAATCTTTGTTTGGGTACAACAAGCAAAGAAGATGTCCATGTTTACCTTCTAATCACTCGGTGTTGTTCAATTGTGGATGTGGCACTTTAGAGCTCTTCACCGCCAGTATAGTTAGCTCCAAGTAGTAATAGACACAAACATAACAAAAGAAGTAACAACACTAAGAATAGGAATCAAGCAACGGCCGTAAGTCCTATGCTTCTGAATGATATAAACACTTAAGAATGGTTGTTCCAGCAAGTCCATGAGAAAAGCTATTAGACGTTTTCTAAAAGCTATACTTCTCATGTCAATGCTTCATGAAGCTAAAGCCTCCTTATCCTCTCTAAACCCAAGACCGCTAGAATGAAGGGAGACATGATTTGGCAAACAAACCTGTGTTTTAAATTTGGAAAATTTTACACGGTTTTTAATCTTCTAAAACAACACTTAAAAAAAAACTAATTCACTAAAATATATTTTTCTGAATCTGAATAGTAATTTTTATTTGCAAAAAACCTTGGATTGGATTTGTTTTGCTATTTTACTATTCATTTACTGAAAATACAAATCAAACAATCATGTTAAAGAATTCACAATATAATCTTTATATTTTACTAGTTAAAAAGGAAAAAAAAAACAGTAAAGTGGGTCTAGTGAGATTGTTTCATGTATATGGGTCAAATCCAATAAAACATTATTTTAGGATTGCACTAAAAATATTTTTGTCATAAAATTAGTTTAAATAATAATTAAAAGAAACTTTATGGAGTAAATTTTGGGATGAATTTCATTTTTTTAAAAAAATTAAGAATTTCAAAACAAAAAATGTTATTTTGATCATTTTTGAGAATTTCTTTTAGTTAAAAATAGTTATTTGAGAGAATTATTTTTTTAACCCCTAAATTCTCAAATCGAGATTTGACAGGTTAGTTTTGTTGGATAGTTCCTTGGAGAATCGAGGGGTATGCATGGACCCTTTCTTCTTTTCTCTTTCATCTCTCGACATTTGGATCCCTTTCTTTGTCCCCATTTCTAATTTTATTTTTTTTGTGAAAATTGAAGGAACTACTTTGACTCTCTCTCTCTCTCTCTCTCTCTACTTGGTGGTGGTGGTGGTAGGGTTTCATTTCATCTATTTAGTCGGAGCAACAACTTTTATATTCTCTGATTAAAAAAAAAAGATTCGCCCTTTCCCCGTTTATCAACGACGATCTTCCCCAATTTAATACTATTTTTTTTTTATTAATCTTTCCCAAACATTCTCTTTCATTAAACTATTCAGTGACACATTTCTCTTATGTTGCAGGCTGAAGCCTTTTTTTTTGTGTGCTTTCTCACTTATCCATAATGGTATTAAAATTCTGCTCCTTTCTTTCCTTCTTTTGCATTTAGTTTCTGAAAATCAAATCTTGCAGGCTGGTGGAGGTTCCCAAAGGAATGATGAAGAAGAAGAAGAAGAACATATACTCTTTCCAAAACAAGAGACTTTAGACTTCAAAGACACTTTTATTGTGGTGTGTTATTAAGCTTTTTTGCACCTATAAGACACACACTCTTGTCTACATGTTGTTTCAGATCATGAGTCTCTTCTTGTTCTCTGCCGCTTGATTGAGTACTTGGCAAAAGAACAAGTTATAAGTTGTTTCAGTAGGATTCTTATTTGTTTTCATGTGCAGGGGGACAATGCTGCTGCTGCTATTTCTTCTGCAACTAGTCATGTGAAGTCATTGCTGATTGAGATGGGATTCAACTCTTCTCTTGTTCAGAAAGCTATTCATGAAAATGGTATTCCAAAGTTTCCTTTAGATTTTTTAAAAATTGTCATCTTGTGAAAGGTTATTTGTGAATTTTAAATCCTGAGGTTACTTCTTTGACATGCAGGAGTAGATGATCTTGAATTGTTGGTAGAGATTCTCACTAAGAGTGTTGTAACAGTAGAGCGTATTGAGGAACCCAAACAGGTATATCCATCGTGTGATGCTTCTGTCTTGTATTTTCCTTCATGATCAGTTTTATTCTTAATTTTCTTTTTACCTTTGATAGGAGGAGCCTGATGATATTCAGTATGAAGTTGATGGCACAAGGATGGCGCTTCTAACAATGAAGTTCCCGGAAAATCTAGTTGACTTTGCACTAACTAGACTTGGTAATGTTTTCAACTAGACAATGAATCTATTGTTTAGATAGTGATTGTATTTGTAAATTTCTTCTATACTATTTAGAACTTATGCTTAAATAACTCCCACTTGGCATGCTTTTCTTCATAATTGTCTTTGTGTGTGTGATAGGTAAAGACGTGCCAATTGATGAGATGGTAGACTTCATTACAGCTGCTCAATTAGCTGAACAGTATGCAGAGGATTCCCAAGACTTATCTGATGGTATTGAAACCAAAAGAGAAGATGATGATGATGATGATGTTGTTCTACCAACTGAGGTTTTTGTTTCACTACCTTCATTTTGTTAGTCATTCATGTTGTGTTTGTCTTTATTGTTCTTAGTGCTAACCTTTATTTCATGTATTATTCACATCTAGGTTCCCAGTGAATTACTGCTTGACAAAATGGACAAAACTTCACAACTGCTGGAAATGGGATTCTCTCGTCATGAAATCTCAGTGGCTATTGAGAAGATAGGTGAGCAGCTGAGGCATTTAGATGTTCATTCAGTGTATTGAATGTGAATGAGAGAATCACTGAGCCATTTTGTACATATGAATCCTAGTCTACATAACCTTACTTTGCTCCTCTTCAGGTAAAGAAGCTCAAATTTCTGACCTAGCTGAGATAATCATAACTGGTGAAGTTCCTGATGACGTTGAAGATATAGAAAAGGTATGTTACTTTGTATTGTGTTCATAGACTCACGCACGCAAACGCTACTCATCTTGAAGAAAAATGCTGAAACTAGAGCTTTTGCTACTACTACATTACTGAAACCATCTCACTCTCTTCTCCTAATTATGTTAAGATATTGTTGGATTTCTACTCAATGACGTTTGGTGTTACTGCAGAAAGTTTCAGCGATTCCTTCAACAACTCGTACATGTCCTTCAAAGAGTTGGAGATTTGTTGGCGTTGCTTCCCAGGAAAAGGATTGTGGTGAGGGTTCCTCAAGTGTCACTGCCAAGGTGGGAAAAAACTCAATGAGAAAAAGAATCAAAGATGAAGATGACGTAGAGACTGACTTTGATAACAGAGGGAAACGGCTAAGACCCGGATTTATGGGAGGAGGCTCAAGGTCAGTTATGGAAACACTAGGGATGCAAGAAGAGCCGAAAGAGAGTTTGTCCCAGAGACTTCCCTCAAATGTAGCCAAGCGACCTTATGTTTTCTATGGAAACATAGGTGAATTATCTCCTCAGTTGTGGTCTAAGATCTCAGGTTTCTTCTTCGGCATTCAACCTGAGCGTGTAGATACTCGGTTGTGTTCAGCGCTTTGTAGGACAGAAGGTTACATGCACAATCTCCCCATTGAAAACCGGTTCTCTATACTCCCCAAGCCAAGTCGGAGTGCTCCAAGCATCATCTCACCTGAAAATATGGAGTGCGTTATGGGATATCCACCAAACCACACGAACATTGGTGGTGCAAGACCGGCTGAAAGATTGAAGTTGCTTGATTATTGCTTCCAGACAGACACATTGGCTTATCATATCTCTGTGCTCAAGCCTTTGTTTCCACAAGGGTTAAGAGTTCTATCACTCTTCAGTGGTATTGGTGGTGCAGAAATTGCATTAAGCCGCCTTGGGATCCATCTGAAAAGCGTATACTCTGTTGATCCTTGTGGAATGAGCCGTAACATACTGAAGAGATGGTGGCAGACATCGGGACAAACTGGAGAGCTTGAGCAGATTGAAGATATTAGGAGATTAAGGACAAAGAAGCTGGAGACTTTGGTGAAGAGATTTGGGGGCTTTGACTTAGTCATATGTCAAAACCCACCAACACCAGCTGATCTCTCAAAAGAAAGCTCAAGAAGCCAAGCATGCAAGTTTGATTATATGTTGTTCAATGAGGTTGTTTGCGTCTCAAAATGTGTCAGAGCTTTGATGGAGTCGAGTGTCTTAACAAAGGAGAATGATTAACACACTTGTTTACAAAAGAAAGGCTAAATACATTGTGGTCCAAAGTATGAGATAATGTAGATCTGTCAATTGTATTGTTTGTGACTCCATTAACATTCATGAGCCATTTCTTAATCGTCTGATACAATTGACTCTTCTCTTTTGTCTTGAAAACTATCCAGAATGTTTAAGGTATCACTATCAAGATGACTCCTCTAGACGGAGACAGGGAGGTTAGAAAGTTATTATGGCCAGCTAGAGGACCGTTTTTGACGAGATTTGCTGCGATTTGATCTTCGTTAGTAGTTGAGATAACACTGAAGTTGAACACAGAGGCAACAATCTTAGACTTGTCAAACTTGCAGATCAGAAAAGTGTGTAACACTATGTTGAGCAAAAGGATCCATCCTCTGCTTACGCGTCGCTCTCATAAAGTTACTTCTGAAAATGCCAAATCTGTGTTGATGCTCCTCAGGAGAAGACAAACTGAGAAGATAACCCTTAAATGATCCATCATGAGTATCTAAAGCAGAGAGGAAAGTATGTAGAATCTTATGAATTGATATTTAAAATCAGACTACTGAATTTTAAGCCAATGATAATCTGACACGTGACACTTGTAGTGTGTATTTTAAGTTTTCCCGCGAGAATGGTAGTTGGCACACACGCATAATTAGAGATTCTGCTTCTTTGGTGATCAACTGTTAATGGGCTAAGATGCAAACATGCTACCTTTGCTGCTAATCCGGTCCGGTTTTTAGTAATGTCTGTTCAAAACAAATCCCGAATCTGTATGGTTCAGATCCGGTCTGGTTCTAGGGATCAATGATACAAAACAAGAACATTGTTTGAAACAAATAAGATTATGGAGAATTTTCAGACAGAATCAAGAACAGTAAAATGAAAAACAAAACGTTAATAAGACATCTCGAGGTCAAATCTGCGTAAGAAAATTGACACTTTTAAACTCTCAGGACTGGAACCATCTCCTGACTTGACCGGAACTTTGTTTTTGTGGACCGGTTTTGGCTGAGCTCTGAGTGAACTTGGACCTGTACTGCTCAATCAACATATCGAGTTTGTCCAGAACCTCGGGAGGTCCACCTTGCTTCTTCTTCTTCTCGTTCTGATTCTTTCTCTTCCTTTGCCCGTTTACACTCTCTCCACCTCTAACCTCCTCAAACTTTCTCTTTCTTGGTGCATCATCGCTCACATCTTTAGATATCTTCTTCTGATCTGGTTTCTCAGTGGTCTCCTGCTGTCTCTTCTTCCATTGCCCTTTCTGGTTTGAAGGCGGTTCTTTAGTATTTTCTTGTGTACCTGTAGGCCTTTTGTTTCTCTGCTTCCCTGCATCTTCTTTCACTGAGAGACTGCTGTTCCCTTCAGGTTTTGATTCTTCTTTCCTCTGTCCACGTGGGCGCATAGGTTTCTTCTTCTTAAACCCGTTTGCATTCTCTTCCACTGAACCAGTGTTATCCCCATCCCTCCTTCGTTTTAAATCATTGCCAGGATGAATGTCTTCTTCCTGCGCCTCACCATTCTCCCGCTGCTCCTTAGATTCATTGTATCTATTGCGTTGCTGCTGCTGGTTTGCTTTGTGTACCTTTAGCTTCTGGACGTTATCAACCGCAAATTCTATAACAGGACGGTGTTGAGGACCAAATGTCTCTGCGTATAAAAGACAAAACCGATGATCGTAGTATGAGATTGTGATTCTGGAATTTACTGAATACTATATATTAGGATTTAGCAATATTTACCAGGATTGTTGTTAAGTACTCTCAGGGCCACAAGAGCATGGTCAGGCTCTGTGAACTCTACAAACGCAACTCCACGTGAGTAGTTCTTTGTATCAACTTTACCCTTCTTCTCGTTTTGTAAGAACTTGATCTGCATCGAAAAAGAAAGAAACCAAATTCAGATAATAGAACTATGTTTCAACTGTTAGCACAAAGGCCGCGAATATGTGAGTGACCTGTCGGATAGTTGGCTTCTGCTTTGTAGCTCGTGAGGTAACAGCATCAACTAAGAGCTTCTGTAGTTGCTTTTCATCCATGGATTTTGGTAAATTATAAATGACAATCCTCGTTTTAGATACATGGAAGTTAGGAGACTGAAGCTTTTTCATCTTGTTTTCATGCAATCTGCAAAGCGCAACCACACATGCTCAGTTCCCTCTTATCCCTGTACAGGGGCATACATGTATGAGAAAGTAAAAGTTTACCTTCGTCGCCTGTCCATATCTTCTGCAGACACACCCTCAGCAGCAGGTGTACCTTCAAGGATCTGACCTTCCTGTGAAGTCAAAACGGGATCAATATTAATGAATGCTAATTCTGATTTTTCCAGAGATTTTGTGAGGATTGAGAGAAGTGTGAACCTTAGCAAGATAAAGATTCCGATGGTCAACATTCTTCTCCTTTGTCTTTTCGAGTCCTATGTCCTTTGCAGATTTCTTATCCACAGCCCTCATAACGCTCAGTTGCCTTCCTTTTAGAAGGACACCGACACCTGAGGCAGTACTGGCAGCTGAAATGGCTGCATCTGATGCATCTGCTGTTTTGAACTTGAGAAAAGCAGTCCCTTTTGGCCGTCTGAAAAAAAAACACATAAAGAGACAAAAATGTGAAGATTTGGGCTTAGGGAGATGTCAAGCCTGACTTTGAATGAATTTCTAAAGCATAGAAGGATGCTTACTTTGTGACTGGGTGGAGAACTAGGAATAAAGATTCAACATGCCCAAATACGGTAAACCTTTGTGTGAGTTCTTCCTTGCTAACATCAAATGGGATGTTGCTTATGAATACAGTTCTCTTAAAATCATCATTTTCTTGTGTTTCTTTAGGAGCCGCCTCTTTGGTTTTACTGGATTTCAAAGGTTCAGAGACATCAGAAGATTCAACGACAGGCTTAGTAGATGAATCCTCGAGATTGCTTTCATCTGACTCCTTTGTCTCTCCATCATGAGAAGCAATGGCTGCTTTTGAAGATCCAAGCAGGTTCTTAAGCACCTTTCTTGCAACATCGGCCTCCTTTTCAAAATTCACATCAGTCCCAGTATCTTTCTCCAGTGTATCTGATTCACTCGGTTTGTTACTGCCGTCCTCCTCCTCATCGGCAATATCATCTCCTGAAGATTGGTGGCTCTCAGCAGCATCATCAACCTCCTCCAAATCAACACTACTGTTATCACTGTCCTCATCACTACCATTTTCTTCACCTGCCAAGGTTGAAGCCAAAAAAGTATGAATATACTGTTAGGAAGTGGTAAAACAAAACTTCGGCCATCGCCAATGACTCCATCCAATTTTATCGTGTCAATACCATATCACATATACAAAACAACTACAATTGTTTTTAAATCACTAAAATCACTAAGTATGTTATTAAGATTCCCCGCACTAGAAAACAATCCGGTAACTTACCATCTTCTGGAGCAGTGACGGCATCAGCGGCACCATTATATTGATTCTTAGGTACAGCCCAGTCTACAGCTATAGGTCTTTTACTGAACATGTGCCCATTGAACTTTTGTATTGCCTAAAGATGCAAAAATAAATAAGACAAATGATCTGAATGGAAAATGACTAAATCAAAATAACCATGTTTCTAGATCTTACATTTTCTGCATCTCTCTTACACGTGAATTTGACAAATGCAAAACCCTTGGGTAGCCTGCCAAAAATCCACTAAATGAGAATTGTGTACATTCCTTTAGTCATAATCAAGAAAACCACCCAGACGAGTTAGAACATACCCAGTTTCAATATTTTTAGGAACAAAGACATCCCAGACAAACCCTACTGCTGAAAAGACCTCTTTAATTTCACTAGGTTTAGCCTGCATGTTCCAAAAAGAAAATCCATGAGAAAAACATACATAGTTTACTGTATGAAACTGTAAAAATAACATAAAATCCAGGTTATCACAACCTTGAAAGGAAGATTTCGAATAATAAGTTTCCACTTCTGAGCCTTTGAGCCCTGCCTCCAACAAAATACCAAGAGATCATGAACTGTCCCGAACGCTTAACAAAATTAACTTCATACATCAGCGAAAAGCAAATAATGCTCACCTCACCACCTAGCTGACGCGCCCAAATGAGGTTTCCCTTTATCTCTGTCTGATGTAGTGTTGCAACAGCAGCACACGCAGATTTAACACTTGTAAAGAGAACAGCTGATGCTTCTGCCCTGCATCCGTCCTGGGTAAGACCTGACAAAGATAATAGTCTAACGCTTAATGAACGCATCCTGAGCACAAAAAACTGGCATGCTCTTATAAGAGAATCAAATAAGCTTATAACAATATGCTCACAGTAGTAATTAGCAAGTGATACGGTGTCTTTTAAACTTTCAGATACCAGGAAAGGCATGTGCACACAGAAGCTCTAAGAATTTATGAAGCGATATATATATATATCTACTATTTATGTAGATACACATGTGTGTACTATATCAAAATATATAAAAATAAGTATAGATATGCAGTCATAAGATATTGAAACAGGAGGCAAGAAGCACCAAAAGATAACTTATTAAAGGAAACCATAAGCAGGAGATGCATTTCAACAGCAATACTCCAAGAGCTAACCTAATAAACCTCGAGTAGTGAAAAGATGTCTATTTTTATACATATCTTCACTGCCCAGGAATATTGATATGGCTAACAAAATCTAGTAATTAATGGAGATTCATTTCCCAGTAGTGTTACTTATGACTCTTTTGTCATTTTGTGTGGAGCCTGGAATAACAATGTCGTTCTCTGCTACACAGAACCCTACATCAAGCAGCTCTGATGGATAATCTAACTCATATGTTAATAACATTTAACTCTAAAAAACCATGTACTAATAAACATAACTAAGAACCTTGGTTGGGGTCATGCAACAAAGAAGCATTTGACTCTTACAAGATTCTTACCATTTTGTTGAAGCTCCTCTCTAGGGAGGGGATATCTGACGGAGCACACAGTGCCAATCTTTTTGACACGAGTATGTACTGCCTCTGCCATCTCAGCATTAACAAGGCCACCAAAGATTACAGTTCTTGCAACTCTTCACCCAATTGAAAAAAAAAAGACACCATAAATATAAGAAAGAAAAACGAGGACCCAACGTATAGAATAGTAGATATTTTTCAAATCTTTTAATCATGCTTAATCTCGAATGAAATAGTCATCCTTACAAAGGCTATACAAAAACCAGCTCGTTAATATAAACTCGTACCTTTGTTTATCTGAACAAGTCTCTTTATCAGCTAAATCAACAAGAAGCTTTGTAGGTTTTTTGCGCTCAACTGGCTTCTCTATTTTTTTCTCAGGTGGAGGAACTGATGCAGCAAATACAAGTGTTTCGATAAAGGAGACCAAATAAAAAACTTACAAAAGACCCGGAAACTAAATCTAGCAAAGTTATACCTTGCTTGTCTGTCTCAGTCTCAGTCTCAGTCTCAGTCTCAGGGACCAAACTGTCCTTGGTGTCACTCTCTGCCTGTGAACTATCAGGTAACGAGGTTCCTAATTACAAAAAGAAACCGATGTCAAACAAACAAAATACTAAAGAAATGATAGATTCCACAAGATAACAAAAGCAGCAGCCAACCTAGTGCTGCTTTAGTACGACGTTCTTTAAGAGAAGGCCTGTGAGTGGCCTGTTTAACAGTAATCCTACGTCCCCCAACAGTAGAACCGTTCTTCAGCTCAATGGCACGGTTAGCATCTTCTGGCAAAGCACTGCAAAAGGACCCATTATACAAGAAGCAATATCACTTAGCAATAGAATCAACAAGTGGGGTTTAGCTTACAATTTAACAAAAGCAAAGCCACGATGTTCATTTGATCCTGCAAGCAAAAGAGGAAAGATGATGATATGATTATTAGAGAGATAGCTTAGATATCAATTGTGACCTAACCTTTGTTTGTGACCATAAAGCAAAGCCTGACGGGACCAACGTCACTAAAGGCTTCTTCAAGCTGAAACAATTTGGAGAAATCAATACAAGGAAGAGCTCAAACATGGATTCTGGGGAAGTTACCTGAGCATTGGTGAAGGAATAAGGCAAGCCAGAGACGCAAACAGTGGCAGCAGAGTGTTGAGATTTTTCATCTCCATCTTTCCTTTCTTTCTTGTTATTCTTCCCCATTGATTTTGATTCTCTGCTCCTTCCTTTGCGAGACTACTGGTTTCAAGAGGGAGGCGGTGGAGAAGAAGATTTATCTAGGGTTTACTACTTAACCGGCTTATTAGGATTTTTACTACATCGAGAACCAAATCTACACAATTTCGGTTCACTTCCTTTTTTTTTATTTGTACCACTTCTTCAATCCCCTCCCACCGGGGATGAGTTTTACCCAGGTTCCCAATTCCTCAAATTTTGTAACAATCACAAAAAATATTATAAATTATTTTAACTCAAAGTAGGTTTCAGTTAGCATCTGCAGTTACAAAAAAGTTAAATAAAAATACTTTTTGAAAAATTTACATTAAAATAAAATATTAAACTAAATTTAAAAATCTAGACAATATAAATACTTAATATTCAATTTTAAATTTTATTGTAAAACTTTAAAACATATATGTATATATACTATAACTTTTAGACATTACTATATAAATACATATATATATAAACCAAAAAAAGTATTTTATTATTATTTAAAATTATGATTTTATAAGTACAAATTATATATATATAATACTATGATTTTAATATTTCATAACTATATAAAAATATTAATATTGTTAATTTAATAATACACTGTTGTTGCATTTGGTAGTCAACTAATTGTAAATATCTTTGCAAACGCATTAATTTTTAACAGTTATACTAATCGTATAAATCATTTAATAACACATAAATATCGTAGATTACCTGCATCCACGGCCACATTTACAACTGATGCATTTACACCAGTGACCTTTGATGCAATCAAACCCACGACCAAGAGAAACCTAGGTCTAACGTTCATTTCGTTTTCTATAAGGCTTATTAATCATTGCAACATCCAAAGCTGAATAGATACAAATACTCTCCTATTTTTATTTGGCTCAGCAAAAGTTTTTTTTTAGGGGAATTTCAAGTTTATCATGTGTATTGTTTGAAAATATGTATAACAATATAAATAAACAATTTTGAGAAATATCGCTAGCAATGTAAAAAAAAGTATATTGTCCTTTTAATAATTTTATTAATGTGAATACATGAATTATCTTTTAATATTTCACTCAGTTTAACAATTTCATTAATTATATTACTTTAACAATACATTACATCAATAATTATATTACCATAATAATAATTGTACATAAATTTATTTATTAGTTAATCAACATTATGCCAATTATAAAATCAAAAATATAAAATAACTAGATTTTCATATGGTTAAACGTTCGGTTTAGTTTATTTTACTAAAAAAATATATTTTATTTTAGTTTCAACTAGTGGGAAATTACAAAGCCCATAATTAAAAGACATGTTTTCTGATTATAAAAAATATTACATTTATTGTTACTTAATATTTCATTCCATATAATTATTTTACTAAATAAAAACTCTTTATATTTCACTTAATTTAGTCAAACACATAGAAAAATATATTTTTATTAGTTTCTAAAATCAGTTAGGCATGAATATTAATTACTCATTTAGGTACGGGTTATTCCTTTTAGATACTGTTTTTTTTTTTTTTGAAATTAAGCCTCACTTAAATATTCTAAATTTATGTGTAAGTTTTGAGTTAGGTTATTCTAAATCTCGAAGAATTCAGTTTTGTTATATAAGAACCTAAATATATCTAAATAGCAAATATATTTGAAATGGATTTAGATATTTGTACTAAAAATAACATATTACCGATTCGGTTTGAATATAATTAGTTATATTACGACACATGTAAAATATATAACATTAATTATGAAAAACAAATATCATTGTATAAAAATGTAAGAACCAATACTGCGCGTGTGCACGGATCTTTCTCTAGGTACTTGTATTATTGTCTATGTTTACTTTAATTAAAGAGATATTTTTACAAATATTTTCTTCATTAAAGAAGCAAAATACATTTATACATTTGTGTTATAGATATAGAAATATAAATAGTTATTCAAATAAATAATAAAAATAATCATTTTATTTTTTTTGAATTTCATATGTTTTCAAATTCATACTTTTATAATTTCTTAAGAAAATTCTAGTTGTACCACAAATTTGATATCACTTTCAAAATTTACCATTGTGAATACCTATTTTCAAAAATACCCTAAATTATGATGTAACTAAATTAAGTTTTCTAAATATTTATAAAACATTTAAAAACTTAATTTACCCATTTAACAATAAACCCTAAATAATAATTATTAAATATTAATTCAAATATTAATATATTTTTATTGAAAATATTTGCAAAGTACTCCATCAGTTTCGTAAAGATAATTTGAATCACTATAATAAATGTATTGATTTCTGTAATTTTTTCAATTTTCAATAATTTTGGACTAATAATAACTCAATTAAATCAATTAATTTTTTAAAAAATTGCAATATTTATAGAAAACACAAGAAAATCTATCTTTATGAAATAAACTTTTTTCTAAAATATGAAACATAATGAAATGGAGAGACTATTACTTAATTGTGTTATTCTTAGCAATTATTCTTACTATTTTTTAATTTTAAATAATAATCTCAAAGGTTCATTGAATTGGGTAAAAAACAAGTAATTTGTGGAAGAAGATGTAAAGATAGTTAAATGAAAAGTTAATGAGGAAGAAGAGGTAACGACAAATATATGAAGAATAAACTTATCCAACTTGTTATAGACTCTCACAATCATTGGTTACCCCAAAAAGATAAATAATCCATTGGTTAGTTGATGCGGTAATAATATAAAGTCAACTAATAATATTCGAAAAAGAAAATTACAAAAAAGCCCCCACGGGAAAGGGGTCTTTTGTTATTATTATTATTATTTTCACAGTAGAGAGAGAGAGCAGAGTACCCCGTGTCTCTTCCACATTTTCAACATAAACCCTAATTTCTAAATTCGCTACTCTCCGTCTTCTGCTCTGAACCGTCGCTTAGTGAATTGCTCCGTCTTGTCACTTCTCCTCTCCATGGATTCTCAACAGCAGCAGCAACAATTGGCCATTAAAGTAAGCTCTGTGAAAGCTACTCTTTTTTTTATTTTTTCAGTTGAAGAATTTTGAAAATTTCTGGTATTGGGTTTAAGGGGGCGAAGGTGCTAATGGTTGGAGCTGGTGGGATTGGATGCGAGTTACTCAAGACTCTTGCTCTCTCTGCTTTCCAAGACATTCATATCGTATGTTAATTCTACTATTCCACAAGTTTGTGTGTTTTCAGATTCCGATTTGATTTTAGGTTTAGGGTTCTTATTTTATTGATGAATTCTACTTCTTTTTGATTGGTATGGTTCATGAGATCACATCAGTATTCTACTTTTGAACACTAGGAAACGTTGCTTAATATGTTTTCCGCACAAGGACTTTTCGTTTACCTGTCTTCAAAGGCTCTTTGTCTGGATAGTGTGGGTTGTCTGAACCTAATTGTCATTGGAAACCAAGAATATAATTTGGTTTTACTTCTGGAATTGTAGTTGCACAAATGAATGGTGTTATAAGATTAACTTTTCATCCTATGCTGTTTAAGCTAGTTACTGGCTTGTGTTACAGATTGATATGGACACTATTGAAGTCAGTAACCTCAATAGGCAATTTTTATTTCGTCGCTCGCATGTTGGGCAGTCCAAGGCCAAGGTATCTTTCCGTTCATGAGCTAACTCCAAGGATGATTCTAGTTTATAATAGTTAATATATTTTTTACCAGGTTGCCAGAGATGCAGTCTTGAGATTTAGGCCTCAGATTAATATAACATCATACCATGCAAATGTGAAGAATCCTGAGTTCGATGTTGATTTTTTCAAGCAATTTGATGTTGTTCTGAATGGACTTGACAACTTGGATGCAAGGCGTCATGTCAATCGCCTCTGTCTTGCAGCTGATGTTCCTCTTGTAGAAAGCGGGACAACTGGCTTCTTAGGACAGGTTCTTATTTCTCTTAAGCAAAATCTATGAGATTGATGCACTCTAATGCTAGGCTGATAGCATTTCTCTCTATCTGACTTTGAAATACTTTTTTTTTGTGTTTGAGTCAGGTTACTGTGCACGTAAAGGGAAAGACAGAATGCTATGAGTGCCAGACCAAACCTGCTCCAAAGACATATCCTGTGTGTACAATAACCAGCACTCCAACTAAGGTACTAACACTATATTGTTCACCCTAATTTTGTGAATCTTGAAGAAATCATTTTATATCTGGAATAGTTTTTCCTATGACGTAGTGCTTGATTTTGATGTGCAAATGAATTTTGGATTGATTCTACAGTTTGTGCACTGTATCGTGTGGGCAAAAGACCTGCTCTTTGCGAAGTTGTTTGGCGACAAGAATCAAGATAATGATCTTAATGTGCGTGCCAACAACGCTGCTAGCTCATCCAAAGAGACAGATGATGTATTCGAACGCGCAGAAGATGAAGATATTGATCAATATGGTAGAAAGATATATGATCATGTGTTTGGTTATAACATTGAAGCGGCGTTGTCCAATGAGGAGACATGGAAAAACCGTAGACGACCTAGGCCTATATACAGTAAAGAAGTCTTGCCTGAAAGTCGGTTTCAACAAAATGGGAGCACTCAGAATTGTTCTGCTACTGATGATGATTCAACGGTCTCTGCCATGCCGTTGCTTGGACTGAAGAATCCACAGGAATTGTGGGGTCTAACACAGAATTCTCTAGTGTTCATAGAAGCATTGAAGTTGTTCTTCGCCAAGAGAAAGAAGGTCTGTGTAGTCGTTTCTTTGAAGTTGTATCAGTTTAAGTGTACTGATTAGCTTATGGTTTTATCTATATGCTGCCACAGGAAATAGGACACCTTACTTTTGACAAAGATGACCAGTTAGCTGTAGAATTCGTCACTTCTGCTGCAAATATCCGTGCTGAGTCTTTTGGAATTCCTTTGCACAGTCTTTTTGAAGCCAAAGGTATCGCTGGGAACATTGTTCATGCTGTTGCTACGACTAACGCCATTGTTGCTGGTTTGATTGTTATCGAAGCAATCAAAGTGCTGAAAAAGGATGCGGAAAAGTACAGGTTTGTTATTTTCAAGTCCATATTTCATAAGCTTCAGAGTCCTTAGTATCTTATTTATATCATTTTTTATGTTGGACATCTCTCTGTAGAATGACATATTGCTTAGAACACCCAAGCAGAAAGATGCTTCTAATGCCAGTGGAGCCATTTGAACCTAATCCTGCTTGCTATGTTTGTTCCAAGGTATAAACATTACTTCTGTTTAGCATTCTTTCTTATTTTTTCTTTCACTACCAATCATCCGTTTTTTCTCCTTTTTATATTGGCAGACCCCTTTAGTACTTGAGATCAATACTCAGAAATCAAAACTACGAGATTTTGTTGATAAAATTGTCACAGCCAAGCTTGGAATGAACTTACCATTGATTATGCACGGGGCATCACTTCTTTACGAAGTTGGTGATGATCTTGATGATATTATGGTTGCCAACTACAATGCTAATCTTGAGAAGGTTCGATCTTAGTTGTTCTAAAATTTGCTCTTCAAACACAGGCTGGGATCTTGCAGTTTCTCACATATTCATGTTTTTCTTTCAGTTTTTATCAGAACTTCCATCTCCAGTTATCAATGGAAGCATTATCACCGTGGAAGATCTTCAACAAGAGCTATCTTGCAAGATTAATGTCAAGCACAGGTTCCTTTTCTTACCTTTTGAATCCTGTTTCAGTATTAGTTTAGTTTTCTCAGATGGGTTTTGGTCAGACATCATCTCAGGATTCTCAAAAATGTTGTGTACTGTCACACAGGGAAGAATTTGACGAGGAAAAAGAACCTGAAGGAATGGTTCTCTCTGGATGGACACAATCTCCAGCTACCAATGGCGAGAGCAGCGCATCAACATCAAACAATGAGAAGGCTGTTGATGTCACAGAGAGTTCCTCAGGACTGGAGAATGCTTCTAAGAAGAGAAGACTCTCTGAGAATGATAAGAAAGAAACAGAGAACGTGGAGAGTGATGATGATGATGATGTCATGGAGATTGAAAATTCGGTGATGGTGAGCAAGAAGAAGAAGAGAGCTGAATAGGCTTATCTTAAAAAAGCTCTGATCTTTTGAATCATTTTGCTGTTTATGTAATTTCTAACATTTTCTACTTTCTGAGGAGGATGTGTCACGAGAATTACATGTACGGAATAGGGGGATTCTTTGATGGACAGGCATATCCTTTTGGAGGAGGAGCTCAAAGAGAAAGCAATCTTTGCTTTTTCATAGATTCTGTTATATATTTTCAGTTTTCACTAACTATAAGAGAGAGCTCCCCTTCCCCCCTTTGTATCTGTTACCAAATCTCTTTTCATCTTGAAGAAATTTCAGTTACTTCTTTTTCAATTCATATATGATATGCATTTGTTGTCGTCATAGTCATACGCATGTAAGAATTAAGGTTATGTTCATCTTGCATATCGTAATCAATGTTGTTCGTTTTTTGTTGTAGATTTGTTTCGAAACGACCAACCTACGATTTGTCTTAAAAAGAATCAAAATGTCTTAGCGTCAAAGGGAAGAGAACCTAGGACCAATGATAGTAAGTATATTTGGTTTTCTTCAGGTGACCTTTGGATGGTTTTTAGATTTTTGATTTTGATTTTTAGTTTTGGTTTTTAGTTTTTGCAGTAAATTTTAGTTTTTAGATAAGCACGAATGGTGATTTTAGTTTTTAGCTTTTAGTTTTTGCTAAAAATTAATAAAGTATTTTAATTTTTTCTGTGGTTTAAATTTTTAAAAACTTAAATAATGACTTTTTAATTTTACAATATTTTATCAATAATTTTTAATTGAAATTGAAATAAAAATAATTATAATATATTATTGACTATGAAAACAACAAATAATACAAAATACTTCTTTTGTTTCACAAAAAGCCAATTAAATATTTTTTCACACATTAAAAATCTCCTAAAAACTCATTTTTTTCTTTATGTTCACATATGAAATATTTTTTATTTGTAATTAATATATTAATAAAATGGCATTTTAATTAAATATTTATTTAATTAAATATTTATTTAAAATTTTACACTGAGAACCCAAAACGACACTCTTGTCAAATAAATAAATAAATATTTATTTAAACAACACTTTTTAAGAAATATATGGAATATTACCACTTAAAATACTTTTTTGATAAAATTAATTTAAAAGAAAAAATAATGCAAAGTAAATAGATGAACCACAATTCATATATTTATATATATGACAATACATAATTAATACAGTTCAAATGTCAATACATAATTAAAATTTAAATAAAATAAATTTATATTTTAAAAAGCTTCTATAATTCAGATATTATAAACAAAAATATCAATAGTTAAATTTTAAATTACTATTCAGTTCCACACATATTAAACAGTATACAATTGATAGTTAGTTTATTATTTAAAGATACTATATAAAATTTAAATATATTTGTATATGTTTAGGAAAATTTATAAAATTATAAATATATTTTGAATTCTTAAATTAAAATTTGTTTACTTTTTTGGTTTTCATAAATTTGATTAATAATTTTTTAATCAATTTAAAGTGATCTAAATTTGATTAGTACAAATTTATAAATTTGTTAAATACTATAGTTAACGCTAAAAACTAAATCTTTTATAGAAAATGAATTGATAATTCATTAAAGCTTACCCCGTGCAGCAGTTTCTTGGATATTGAGAAGTTGATTGTTTGTGATTTTTGATTTAGTTAACGAAAACCAATTTGCATCAAATTAAAAAAATATTTAGTGAAACAAGAAATAATATATTTAGTGAAAATAATTTGCTTACTATGAGTGGTATTTATTAAAATTCGTGATACATTCTTTTAGTAATTTTTATTTTGATTTTGTTTTAATAACTAGAAATTAACTTCTAAAATAGATTTAAACCAATTTATATGGATTAAATTGATTTAGCTTGTATAAAGTGAATTTTATGAAAATTGTTCCTAACTATCTCTTGGTGAGGGGAGAGAGAAAGAAAGATGAGAGAGAAGGACTGAAAATCTAACCACCAGATCCCACCAACTTAGCTTATGATCTCTAAGAGGATGAACCAAGTAGAAAACAACCAATGATCTCTTATAATCTTCTTGAAGGTAGCAGTTTAATAAAATATAATAACTTTTTCTGCTTAACCAAGTTATTGAATATTATTTCTGGTCACTGGACACAAAAAAATGCTAACAAAACATAAAATCCTTTTTTTTTATATAAATGAAAGCAACAACATGATACAAGTTCACAAACTGGAAACCACTAAATGAACCAGAAATCAAGAAAAGACTTTTACTAGACTAACATTCATAATTTGATTAAAAAAAACACATGTACATTGGTGCAAAAGCGAGATTTATTCATGAAACCAAACACAAGTTCGTTTTCTCAAGGGTGGTGGTTGTGGTGGCCTGGAAGTTTATCCTTGATCTTCTCAAGAATGCTCTTCTTCTCATGAGGTTGGTCACTAGCGGTGGTGGTGGTGGTCGGTCCAGTAGTTGTTGCAGTGGTTGGGGTTTGTTCATCCTTGTGCTTACCGCTACTGAACTTCTCTTTGATTTTGTCTTTCATGCTTTTCTTTCTCCTTCCTCCTTGCCCATCGTCCTCCTATTTTTAGTTCAACATCATACACACGTTAACTAATAAAACAAAAGATCCATATGTATATAATTTAAATCATATGGAAGAAGACTATCAGAATCTTTTTTAAACCTAAAGATGCTTCAGAATCTCACCGAGCTAGAGCTTGATGAGCTTCCTGACCGACGAAGATGCTCTCCCAGCGAGCCATGGTGTTGCTGCCCCGTGGCAGTTTCACTAGTAGCAACGCCAGCTGCCGTGGTGGCAGCTGCACCGGTGCCTGCAGCGACTCCTGCGGTTGGATACTCTGGAGTGTTACCGGTAACACTCTCCTTGTAGTGAGGAGCAGAGCTGGCAACACCGGTTATGTGCATGGGGTTACCGAATTCATCAGTGAGCTGGACCGGGTTTCCATGTTCGTCGGTTAGATGGATTGGGTTTCCTCTTTCGTCTTTCAGTTCCGCCATTGTTTAATAACAATCCTTAGCTTCCTAATTCGTTTCCGATATTACTTTGCGGATCGAACAAAGTGCGTATATATATATATATTGTAACATGTTAGTCTGCATGGTCATGAGACGTGCCAGTTTCATGTAAAACGTTTTGCCACGCAAGGATTTGGGAGGTGCACCACGTGTCGGTGTGTTTGTTTACGTCACGAACCCGACATATTAATGTTTTGTTTTTGATAAATTCGAAAGGACAACGTTATCATCTATGGACAGATATGTATTGGCTTTGATGAAGGACGTGGAATGCAACCGCTAAAGAAATGGTATAAGCGCTTGGCTTGTTAAAATTTATGTCTAATTTTTTAATGTCCAATCAACACGATATTATTTATTTTAGGTTTAAAAGACAATTTCATATATTTTTTATTATTTTTTACAAAATCTGGTACTAATTAGAGTTACATATTTTTTTATATATTACATATTTATTGTCTAAACTTTTAATGTAATGATATCTCACATAAGCTTGGTCGGTCTTTTAATCCTTGATGGACCAAAACGTTACGAGCTGGATTGGTTAACAACTCCCAAAGTACACGTTTTAACAAACGAACCATCAATCATAAACCAATCTATTTTTATTAAATCCTTTTCTCCGTTGTCCCTAACATCAACAAGATCTGTTGTTATTTTAGTATCTCGCAGTAAAATTATTATTTTAACATTTGATATATTAAATCAGGATTCTATTTTTATTTACTACTAATAAGTTATAATAGAATGACTTAAAGAATTAGTTAATATGACATATTTGATTATTTACATCAATAAAAAACCAACTCTAAATTTAAATTTTACTTTTTAATTATAACAAAATCTGTTGAGAAAAAATTTAATAAAATCTTATTTAAAAATTTAAATACTTTTTAGAAAATAATACATTAACAAATTTTGTAATTAGTAATATAATATTATTATAAATCAATGATAACTAATATTTTATTATAAAATAAGAAATAATAATTATATACTGTTTTTTATAAATTCTATAAATATATTCTGAATTATATAAAATAGCAGTGCTACATGAATTAAATATGATAAAATTATATTAAATAGATAATTTAATAATTTTTAAAATTTCTAAAATTTTTATTTAAATAAATCATCACTCCTCATTAAAATGATTTAAAATTCGTAAACTATATAATATTTTTATACAAAATAAATGTATCAACATAGGTTAAACTTATATGTATATATATATATATCTATAACTTTTCATTTATTTTAAAACTCTCAACAATATATTATTTAAAAAATGTTTGTATACAAAAATATAATAGTATAAAATAAAGTTTAGTTCATATACTATTTAAAAATATGTTATTAGAGAACTATAAAATTTTAGTAATTCATATAAAATATTAATGAAAAATACAATTTTAATTTTATTTGTATTTTAATTATAACAAAATCTATTGAGAATTTTTTTTAAAATAGTACCAAAAATTTAAATATTTTATTTATAAAATAATAGATTAAATGTAGTCACAAAAAAAATTCAAAATTCATTTTTGTTCCAAATAATTGTGTAATTTTGCAAAGTTTTCTTGACAAAATATAAAATTTTGAAAATAAATATTTAAACTCAAAATCATAATATTGAAAATTTTACAAAATATAAAATCATATATAATAAAAAATAACTTTTTAAAATGCACCACGAAAAAAACTATTTATATATGTTACAAAATTAAAGTAATCTAATATTTTGAAGTCTTAATTTTTTTAAAAAAATAAAGTTTAATATCATAACATCCAAAAAATACCATATATCAATAAAATTTACTAAAATAATATGATATATACTACTATGTATAAAATTTACTAAAAAATAAGGCTATATTATTTAAACAAAACAGTTTTTAACTTATAAATCCTGTAAAATACTAAAATGATATATGTTAATGTATATTTTCTTATACACAACATGTAAATAGAAATAATCTTAAATATATTTTTTTTATATAATATAAATAAATAAAATTTAAAATATGTTATATGTTAAATGTATAAATTAAAGAAAAAAAACTTATTATGAAAATTTTCTCTATTTGATTATTTCATATGGTCATTTTATTGTACATAACTCAAAAATATATTAGTAAGTAATAAAAATTGATAACAAAGTAAATTTTTTTAAACAAATCACTATATATTAATAATATTGAATAAGAAATATAAACAATAATATTATAAATTTACACAATATATAACACTAAAATAAAATTATATATTTATAATAATATATAATACATTTATAAAATAAAAAAATATCCGCACGGATGTGCGGCTAGTTGCTATTTATTTGTTGAGACTCTTATCTGTTTTACTAGCTACTGCTGTGATTGGTTTTGAACTGAAACATTTGCATGTATATAAATTTAAAAGGCTACATTACATATAAAAATAAATTATACCAAATATTTCTAACGATCATCTATTACCCTTGCATTATTTATAATTTATATATCCAAGTGTGAAAATTTTGGAATGCACAAAAAAAATGGGAGAAGAAAGAGTGTAGATTAGTGAGAAAATTCTATTACACAAACAAGTGTGTATTGTTGATAAAGTATCCGTAACGTTGACTTGGGCCAGAGCTTACGGAGATAAACACCACCAAAGATTCAAGAACCATATGATCCAACTTATGACTTACTTACCAGTGAAGATGCTTTGTAAAGAAAGAGATGCTTACAGTTTCAAAGTTTGGTAGATTTAGTCCAGAAGAATCCTTTCTTCTTGAGAGATATCTCCGAACGATTCTCTTTAGGGGATTTGATACTGTTACTTCTGGACCCGAAAGAGAAGTGTCTTGCAAGGAAAGGCTTTGGTGAATAACTTCTTAAGCTTGAGCTCTTTACCAGCTTCGGGACTTTACCTTTGTGCATGTGATCAAACTCATTGCTGTCAACATCGCCTTTTCTAAGTCTCTTGTTGAGTTTGGCTCTCGAATCCAATTCATGTCTTAACGCTTTCTCTGACAGCTTCAACATTCTTTTCTCACCAAATGTGCAGACGGGACAAGGAGGGTCGAACATGTCGTTTTCATGTGTCATCTTTTCTAAACACTCTGAATGGTAGACGTGCCCACAAACTAGAATCGCAGCTACAGAGAGCTCGTTGGTTGCAAAGATCTTCTGGCTACCCAGCAAAGATTTCTGAGACAAGGATCTAGAGCAAGCACCACATGTAGTTTGCTGATCATTGGACTTTCTGTTTCCTAGATGGTCTATCTTGTCATAGAAACAAGACTCTCTGCGAGAATACAACATCATTTCAGAAAAGGCTTGCATGGACCAATCATCAGGTGTAACTTTCAGTGTCGGTGGCATTTGCGAGTGGCTCTGGGAAGATAGTGGTGAA
This sequence comes from Moricandia moricandioides, assembly GCA_905132885.1. NCBI lineage: Eukaryota > Viridiplantae > Streptophyta > Magnoliopsida > Brassicales > Brassicaceae > Moricandia > Moricandia moricandioides. The sequence continues at coordinate 723,096 of CAJHQQ010000013.1, read as the reverse complement.
GAAGCAAATGAAACAGACCGTTTGGCAGGAGATGGAAAAGAAACAGGATTACGGATGATCTACAGAAACCAAAAACAGAGGTTTAAACAAATATTATCACTAGCAGTACAAAAATAATAAGCTTTTTAACCTGTTCAGAGACGTTGTCAATGGATGGGTTTCTTGAAAAGAATTGATCTGCCAGTCCACACAACAAATCACATGATATCATTAACAAAAGGAAAAGTCATAGTTTAGAGACCAAGATGGACGAGGACCAATAAGTTCAGAAGCAAACAAGAGAGACAAGTTGTGTCAAGAACAGACATATCAATGTCTTATCATAATGTAACAGGTAATGAAGAAAAGTATTCTTAAGTTCCAAGCGGGGCCACACACAAGTAACAACAAGAAGAACAAAGAAACTAAACGGATGAATCTACTGTAACTTGTGTGTGGAAGCTGTTTTGTTCTTCTTGTAACTTGTGTGTGGCCCGCTTAGAAAATATCTAAAAGAATGAATCTTTTGTTTATACCTGAAGCAGGAGACTTTTGCAACTGGTAATTGTCAAGAGGAGAGGCTTGAGATGATAGAAATGAAGATTCGGATTCGAGATCAGAGCTGTCATTAGGACTAATCCCATGACATGATAACCAACTAAGAGAAGTGTCTTTAGCAGGAACAACCATTTTGTCACGAGCAGCAACACAACAAGCATTCCCCATAACTGATGAAAGCTGTGGAAACTATTAACAACACACACTCCTCCCGCTACTACCTTCCCTATAAATATGTTCATAAACTCAATTAAAACCAGAATTTATAACAAAAAAAAAAAAAACAGAATAATATCCAATCTTTACTAATATGTTACTATAACATCACTGGGCCAATATAAAAGGAAGTTTTGTGACTATCTTTACTAAGAAAATATTCAAAAAAAAAACAGAAAAAATAAAAATAGGAATACAGATCCGAGAATAGAGGCCAAGGAACCTACAAGCTATTACCCTTAAAAATAGATTAACAAAATCTAAATCAATTAGTCACGAACACCAAACCTGCTGTCGGAACTCGGAGTACGTCTTCGCCGGAAAGATTAACTAAAAGTCACTTTCACATAACAGCCAGAGCGGTGGATTTATAGTGTGAGAAACGAAGACAGAACTATGCTTTGAGAAAGAGAGAGATAAAAAGAGACGAATACAAGTCTTTTCTGACGGTTTTTATTAACGCCGTTAGAATCCGATTAACTGGTTAACTAACCCCTAACCTGTACCAAATTTAAAACTCCTTTAGATTAAATTTACTTCCGCAGAAAAAATGATCTCGGAATGTTTCATCAGAATTTCAACTATTTGTTTACTAATTCTATTGTTTGATTGTTTCGTTGGTTTAATAGAACCGAAGAAACGATACGGTTTGACTTATATTGCTCTGCCGACATGACGCCGTCAGTTTTAGCGATAGTAAGTGACGTAAGGTGGACGGTGCCACGTCATGCTATCAAAAAATGAAGGGAAAGCGAATTAATTGACCCGTCACTTTTACGAAGTGGCGTCGCGTCGTTCAAAGAGGAAAGTTGGAGTCGTGGAGTTATTGTTATTGAATTTGAAATTTAATATAATACTTTAAAATTTATTATTTTAAAAAATATTTTAATTCGTGAAGTTTTAAAGTTTACAAATGATTTTAGAGTGTTTATATGTAGTTTTTTAGTTTAAGCAAATTAAAATTCAAATTTCAAGGTTCTATGTGATATTCTAAAATAATTTAATAAAATCACTTTAAACCTGTAATTTATTGAAATCTTTGACAATCTTGTTAAAATAAAAGCTAAACCACTTCAAAATTTAGATTGAATAAACCCCATTAATCTCATAAGAGGATTTTGAGTTTCAGAAAAAAAAAATATATGACAATATTACATTTTATTGATGATATACAATATATGATTTTCTAAAGTTGAAATAACTACATATGACTATTTAAAATAGAGATCCAATATACAACATATGATTGTTTAACTAATACGAAATGACACATATGTGATTTTATAAACATTAAGTACATCAACAATAAGACTCAAATATAATTATTTGTAATATTTTATATATTATTATAAAAATTTAAAAAAAAACAATTTTTTTTTGTGTATTAGTTATATCTAATTTGAGAATCTTTAAATTATGTTTTTTTCTTAAATTGATGTTTTTAATATTCCAAGTATTTTCAATCGATAAATTAAATAATTAAATATTATATATGCATATTTATTCATCAACTAATTATTAAATGTGTAAATTTATAATTATAATAGTCAACTGTTAAAAAATAACGAAAACCATTATCTTTCTATTGATCAGTTAATTGACTATTTCGTTTATAATTTTGTAAAATTAATTATTAGTTGAAGAATAATTTAAACAAACAATATGTGAGTATTAAAGTTGTCAATTTCGTTGACAAAAAAAAAAGTTGTCAATTTCAAATAGATGAGAAATAAAAAGTCCATTTTCCGTTGAAGGGGCCGAATAAATTTTTTATATTTTTGGAATGACTAAAATTGGAAATCCAAAATTGCTATGCATGTTACATGACACGCTTTAGAGTTTAGAGCTTTGTACTGGGACGTATTATCCGGGATCCGGATTCGATCCGAGATCCGTCCCGGATCCGCTCCAAAAATAGGATATCCGGGGTGCCCGGATCCGAATCCGGATAGTAAAATTTCGGATCCGTCCAAACCGGATCCAAATCCGGATATCTTAATTTTTAGGTCCGGATATCCGGATCCGGATCCGTGTTTTTTTTAAATATATTAAATTTTAAATTTTATTAATAATTATATTTGATATATTAGTATTTATACATAAAATATTTTTAAAATATTATATTTAACTTTTACTAGTACTATATGTCATATATATATTCATAAATTTTGTATAAATATTTAATTATGTTTTATTTTTAGATTTTTTATATTTTAAAAATATTTTTTTATTTTTTTTAATTATTTTTACGGATCCGGATCCGAATCCGGGTATCCGCGGGTATCACAATATCTAGACGGATATCCGAAATCCGGATACCCGGAAGACGCGGATCCGGATCCGGATACTAAAGTCACGGATCCGACGAATCCGGATCCGGATCCGGATATCCTAAAATACTCCGGATATCCGGTCCTTCCCACCCCTTTGTACAGCCCAACGCCAAACAAAGGGCATAAAAAACGCCCCGAAAACACGCCCTTTTTCTCTTTAAACCCCTTGACTTTACTACACGTATTATGTAGTTCAAAAGTCCAAACAATTAAATTACTTATGCGAACATTATTATAAAATATATTCTGATTTTATTTGGTGCGTTTAGTTAGCTTATCTGGGTAATAATCCTCTATTAGATTATTATTTTGTCAACTAAATTTTATTTATTAATACATACAATTTCTCTCAGGAAAATTTTATTTATTAATACTTACAATTTTATTTATTAATACATACAACTTGTGTTGCCAATTCTGATTGTTATTTGTGTTTGAACCGTCTTGTAAGTTTGGAATTTTCGTATTAAGAATCAAATATGAAGAAATGTCTGGTTATTAGCTCTGCTCCTGCTCTGTTTAAGGAGGCGCCTCTAGAGAAGAGTAATACATTAGTTGGCTCTCAAACTGAAGTCATGGTTAACAAGGATGTGTTGGTGCTGATGGTAAGTGACCGATCTAAAACAAAATATTTTATCGGAGTCATTTCTTTTATGAATATATATTTAATTATATTAAATAAGTAACATATTCTATACTGTTAAAATTTGTAAACTAAATTTTAAAACCTAAAGCAAATAGAAAATTTACATATTGTAACTAAATATGAACTGGGTAAAAAAAAATTGATAAAATAATATTTTCAGCTTTTAAAATTAAATAGTTTGTGTAAGTGAAAGAAATTGTGTTTGTTTATCTATTTATGACATATTTAAATCATTTATTAAATAAACAATATCATCGTACATGAATCTTTTTTGGCAAAAAATATTAATGCTAATATTGTAAATTTGATACAAATTTTAATTTTTACTCAAATCTAAATTTTTAAAGCATATACAAATTTGATATTAATTGTTAATTTTTACTGACAATTGATGAACTCTATTTTCTTATCCTTTTATCTATAGTATAGATTTTATCTAAATTCTTAAATTATATATAAATTTGATAGTAACTGTTAGTTTTTATTGAAAATGATACATTGAATCATTTTTTATCTTTTTATTTAAAGGATATTTTGGATCAAAAATCAAATCTTTTCTTGTCTCATCGACAAATATGCAACTGTTATTCAGGACGCCAGAAACCAAACTCCACACACAGTCTCATCAACTTCTACGCGACCACACAAACAAAGACATGTTTAAGGCCACTAATCTCACATTCTGTTTCAACTTAAATGAACTCACAAGAAAAGACTTCGTAGAGAGGCCCAAAATTTTAGTTTCGTATAGTATATAGTTGTTAACGTAGGATCCACTCTCAAGAAAATGGAATCTCCCGTTCCAAAGAGAACCAAACTACATTTATGTTGTTGTCTACTGTAAAAGAAATTGAATTGTACTTGAAAGTAGTTTCATTAAACAAAGAGAAAATCAAATCATCATTAGACAGATTGGAGTTGAAAACAAATATTTCTTATAGTTGTAGATTAACAAAATCTAAGTGAACTGGAAGTATTAAATAATAGTCAAAACTCATAAAACATCAACAAAATAACAGTAACCAATAAACATCATATATTATCAATAATTTGATATTAGAAATTATGACACTAAAAGCAAAAAAAAGTTAAGAAAATATTATTCATATATATTATAATAAATAATATAAAACTAATTATGCTATTATCGCTAAAATTGTTTATATCACTATAATAGTTATTCTAAATATAATTAAAAGCATCAAATAAATTATTAAAACTAATGATTCAACCTAAAATCATGGAGAACATGACAAATCAACATATAATATTATTGCTAGAATTTTATATTATCAGCATATACTCAGTTTTTTTCAATTAAAAGTTATGTTTTGATAATTGCACAAGAAGTTTGATTATGAATTAGTTTACTTATAAATTTTAAACAATTTTTATTTATTTAAAAATTTTAAATAATATCTTATACGTTTATAGAATTATTAGTATTTTTTTAAATAGAGGTGTTAATTGATAATTCTTATGTGTTTATATTTTCTGCTATTAACAACTATTACCGAATCATGCCGATGAAGACAGTTTTGATAAGGCAAACTGACAAAAATTGTAAAGTTTATGAATTAAGATAGGTATTTTTGAATCACAAACTAGTATTTTGATAACTGAAATCTTAATTTAAATTGAGTTTAACCAGATTTACAGTGTATTATTATATCTCAACCAAATTCAAAAGAAACCAAATCGGATTTTTACCAAAATTTTAAAATATTCGAAAGAGGCTATATGCCCTCAAAAAATTCGAAATCTCATTGAATCCGAACTAAAACCGATTGAACACTTAGATCTCCATGGATATGCCTAGAGAAAACAATTTCTACTACAAAACTGAGCAAATCAATTAAAAAGCAAAGGCACAAATCCACAACTTTGATCCAAATAGCAATTAAAATATATATATATATATATGTAACAAAACAAACAGCATATTCAATCCCTCTCCCTCTCTCTCTCTGAGTTTTCTGGCGAACGGTGATGGGAGTTTCAAGAGGTGGCCTTTGAAGAACCTCCTGTGTCCAGTTTAACGGCTTCATGACGTAAGCTGCTTCCTCTGGTGTATGGCTTCTTAGCACCCTAGCATAACACAAAGAGAGTTTATCATAACATTGGTTATTTTAAGAATCAGAACAATAACAACAATCTTATTATCTAAACTCAGTGAGCTTAGTTCTCTGTTATGTTTTAAGTCACGGACCCTTTTCTTTTTGCTCACCTGCAAGATCGTTCCAAGTTTCCTCAGTCCTATGGCTCGAGCTCGTAGAACATCTTTGGAAACACTTGGATCTCTAAGCACCTACGAGACACAAACAAATCTTAATCAGTTAGTGTATCAAAAGATGGTTTATGTAATAATGAAAGGTGAATCTCTTACAGATTGGCAGACATGAGACAGAGTGGATTCAATGTCTAGAACATTAATCTGCCAAAGAGATTGAAGTAAAGCATCCATTTTAGCTTCAATGGCTTTCTGAATATGCTCCTCTTTGTTATCTCCTTGGTGTTCATGCAACCTGTTCACTTCATCCTGCAACTGAAGCAACGAAACAGCACCAGAAGCAGCCATGACTTGAGATTTCATGTGGTGTCCTTTGTCACGCACCCATTCAGCTAAGAAAGGCACTTTCAGAAACCGTTTGCCTTTTCCTATTTCTTTAGCTGCTTTTCTTGTGTATATGTAACCAATTGTATGCATCATTGCCTCCCCAAAACCTTAAAACAGTCACAAGCAACATTACTATGGAACCAAAAGAGGGTTTTGTTTTATAAAAGTTAGAAGAAACAAAAAAAAGAATGCAAAAGAGGGTTTTGTTTTACCAGCAGAAGAAAGACTCTTTGCCTCTTGGTTTGCCCATTCGATAAACTCATCGATTCTTCCTTCAACAAAGGGTTCGAGTTTGTTTTTCAACGTAGCAGCGAGCTTGTCTTCCCTCTCCTTCTGAAGAGCCTGCACACAATTCTCATACAATGATAGGACTCAGAGAAAATAAAGTGTAAATTTATAAACAATCTACTTTGATCTTGTCTTGAAGCATTTGCTTTCTGATATCAGGTTCGTATGATTCTAAGTCAGCTTCTATTGATGCCAAGTAAGCAAGTGCAAGCTGCCCAACGTATTCTTCAAAGACTTCGCTTCCAAAAAGCATACCAAATACAGCTGCAGGATCAACCATTGCATCCCTGACAAAGAAGAGCTTCAATTACACAACATTCTCAACTAAAACAGTAGATACAGAGAGTCATGTAAAAGAAAAGGAGACACAAAACAAACTTACTGTTGAACACCTTCTTTGCCATATTGGTCATAAGCTGCTCTCTTCTCTGGATTGCTCAAAACCTGGTAAGCCTCGCCTAATACCTTCATTACAAAAAAGACAGGAAAATAATGTGAGGGGAATCCACAAGGCAGCATTACACATCATAAGAGTTTCATTACCTGGAAGTTTTTAGCAGCTTGAGGATCACCAGGGTTCTTGTCTGGATGAACTTTCCTTGCCTGAGACCAGAAGAAAAGTTTTAAGAAACTTCATTATATACTCAATTCCATTAAGGATACACCAAAAAGAAGAAGAAGAGTTGATGATTACTTTTAAGTAGTAAGCCTTTTTAATGTCAGCATCGGAAGCATCAGTTTTGACGGCTAAGATGTCATAATACTCATTCTCCTTCACCATTCCTTCCTTTCGTTAAAAAGACTCAAACTTGTTAAACCACATCTCATCCCAAACAATTATATCAAATGCTTGTGACGGAGAAAACAAGGATCATCGAAATAACAGATCTTATCAAGAAACCCAGAACTAAGAATCATCAATCAGGAAAAATAAAAACAGATCATGCATGAATTTAGACATAAAAGAACAGAGAAAGAAGCTTACTGGTCGTTGCGTATATGTAAATGGGTTCGCACAAAATCGATCTCTCTCTCTCGATAGTTAGCGGATGTTAGAAAGATTTGGTTTTTTTTTTTCAAATAATGAAGAGTGAGAAGAGAATATACAACGATGCAACCACACACACACACAGAGAAATAAAGAAGTGATGTTAAGGCTGCTTTGCGCTGTTTCCTTGTCAAGAAGACGAAGAAAAGGACAAGCTTTTTCGGTTACTAAATGAAATTCAAAACGTGTGAACGTGTCCGAACCGCGCACGAGTCAATGTTTTCATATATATTTTGTTTTAGTTCAACATAAAATTAATATAAAATACTGATTATATTTAAGAATAGTATATATTCAAAATTATAATCTCACACAAATTTTCATTTATTTTTTTGGGTTAAGACATATTAAATACTTGTATAGAATTAGAAAAAGTTATATCAAAATTGTATAACTATCAAAAATAAAAACTAAACAATTTTTTTAAAATTTGTAAATATCAAAAGGAAAGAAATGATATTGATTAAAATTTTATAATATTAAGAAATACTATATAAAAATTGAAAACCTTGTTTAATAATAAAAAATTATAAGATTATACAAATAGACTAAAATACTATTTTGAAATTAGTAAAAGAATTATATCTAATTAATTTTAAATTTAAATATATTTAGTTTAATGATGATATATTACCATATTTAAAAAAAATTACTAAAAATACAAATGAAAACTAAATGTAATTGTCTATAACACATTTTATCTTAAGCCATGTCATTTTTTTTACTATTCTGGTACGTGTTTTCATTTGTATTTTGGCTTTGACTATTATTAATGTGCCTAACACCTTCTGGGCTTATTAGTTTAATTAATGGGCTTCCCTTGTAAAGCAGTCTATCGGATTAGGCCAGAATAGAGAGTGTGTGAACGTCGTTTTTGAATTTGTCCACTTCAAAAATTGTTGTGTAACATTGAATCTCATCACGGTTGAGAGTAATTCGATGTGATAATTGTAAGGATTTTAATCTCAACTTTTCTTCTCTATGTGAATATAACGACTTTTAGAAGTTAAAACTGGATATATTGTAGTTTCTTGCAATTATCTTCGCTTCTTCGATTTTAATTTTTTCTTTTATGTTCTTTTTTTTTCTAGGGCAGCTTTACTGAAAAGTTACAACCAAGCGGGGCCTCCATGGCAGTGTAATTGAACAACAGCAAAGTCACGGTGTGAACAACCACGCATGTAATAGCCTCATTATTTATTTACTTAGTGTTCATTAGTTTGTATAGTGAATGGTTGAGGATCCAAGAGACAAATGTATAAAGAATGGTTAGAGGTAAATTAAACCTTTCTTTTATCATCTTGCATTACATTATTCACTTGGTCCGGACTGAATGATCCAGTCTTCTGACCAAAATTGTGATGTGATATGCAATTTTTGTTGTTAACTTAGTCTTAAAATAGCGGTACTTAACCATATCGTAATGGTTTAATAGTTTTCACTAGATGATGAATCGCTCTATTGGTCTAGACCAGATTCGATTCTTTTCTTGTGCGAAATGGCTAATTCTTCATGTGGTTAGATGGTGTGAGTTTTTAACTTTCACACCGGACTGTCACCGGTATATAAATCTTTAAAAAATTAATCGGTTGGGGTTAATCAAAAAAGAAAAATGGTACTTATAAGGACTAAACAAATAGTTGTTAACCTTGCTTGAATCTAAAATGTATATAGCGTCACTATAAATCAATGAGTACCATCTTCTGACTATTCTTTGGAATTTTCTTAATCTAATTAACGTTATTTTATTAATTAGAATTTTAAATGCTGTTGTTTTTGTTGAAATTGCAATGATTGATTAAAAATTCTTAAGAAGGTACATCGCCAATCATAAATCATCTGATCATTACACCAACTTAAAGTCAATATTCGTGCTGTTAGATTCAATTAATGAACCTTCTAATAATAATTAATTTTTCTTAAAACTCATTCTTTTGCTGGTTTCTAGATAACAAATTCATTTCGTGAAAGTAAGCGATTAAATAATTAATATTTTCAAAAACTACGAACAGACCGCTGACCATTTCCTTTTATTTCTCCGTATTTTACTTGAAATTGTATTTTCTTCAATCCTCCTCTATCTGCCACGTCTTATGTGGGTCCATGGTATAGGAAACCAATGAAATTTCACTTTGGCCCCTTACTAATTAACAATTTACATTTTCCTGCACACCATCTTGTAATTGTCAAACTGACCAAAAAGAAAGAAAGAAAAGTCTAATGCTCTCCACATAAACCCCATGTATAAAATGTTAAAAAATCAGCCAAACAGAGTTTTGGATTGTTTCAATAGAACAGATTGCATTTTTTTTCTAGAAAGAGCATGTTGGAACTTTAGAAATAATTAAATCACAAATGTCAAATCATAATTTGACAATGATTGAATAAAAAAATTTAAACAAAGTTCTCATTATTCAATACGTTTATAAACTGAGTCTTAAAGCATCAACAACAAGTTAAGCTAGATGGAAATTTTCAGAAAAATATAAATATCAATGTAAGTTATACAACTTAGAAATAATCCAAATTTGTTTTGGTAGTTTACAATTAATCCAAAATTAAGTGGGGTCATAGCACAAAGAATATATTTTCTCCATCATTTTGTCGACATGGTTTAAAAAATTAATTTTATTTAATTATTTAAACCTGTGATACTGAGCATATAGGTTTGCAGGTCTGTTAACCGTAGACCCGTTAAAACTGTACCTATGACCATTAATGACCGTTGAATTTGCCTCGGTTGATGACAAAAGCAATTATCTCTCCACTTTCTCCTTTTAGTCCAAATACACCCCAACATTATGCCTACTTTTTATTTTTGAACCAAAACTAATTCTTGGCGACAAATGTAACCTCAGTTTTATACAATAAGCTTTTAATCAAATACAATATATCACATTATTATTCTGCAAAATTTTATTATTTGACCAGATTTTCTAAACTAGCTTTTTGTATATTTTCATCTGGTATATACCAATTTACAAAAAGATATGATTAAGGTTACTTACAAGCTTAAAGTAATGTTCAATAAATCACTAGTTAGGAGGTAACTACATGTTTTATAGAATAGTAGTGAGAATAGTAGTGATTAGACAAATTATTTGATGTCTATAGATTAGTAAATTATTGTTGGGTCCTAAACAAGGTGACTTATGTGTTAACGAATTATTAATTTATTCTACATATATTTAACATTTATATAAAATATTTTTGTTTTTGGGTTTGATTATATAATTTGGAGATAGATTATCAAAACTAGATATACAAAATAGTATAAATTAAAAAAGTTTGTAGATTGATATTAATATTATTATTTAATTTAATAGATTTAGACTATTTCAGATTAGTTTAAATTGATTTTAACCGATTTAAAACTATTTAAATTGATTTATGTCTTATAAATTTGAATTTTTTAAAAAATATTACAGTTATGACCAAGTAGCCGTTCATCTATACTAATTTTTTGAACCATGGTGTAAAGTCGGTAAAAACGAGAAATAAAACTTATATTAGGTACATAAATACTAGTAGTAAAACACTACAAGTTTGATAAAAATAAATTGGAATAATGTAAATAATTTCCAATATTAAAAAATTTCACGAAATACCACCGTCAATTTTGGGGTTAGATTGAAATAAAAAAAAGTGTGGGGCTCACAATGGGAAACGAATGTAACAGCTGGGGTATTAATTGAATAACTGAAAAAAATAAAAGTAGAGGCATTATAGGTGAGAGAGGAGAGAAGAAAGTGAGAAAGTCCAGAGTTGGTTCCGCATTCGACTCCACTTTTGTCTCTTCAATTTGTTTTATTTTTAGCCTTTTTTTTGTCTTGTGAATGTGAGAGAGAAGAAGTAGAAGATTAGATCCGCTCCAAAAAAACCTTCTTTTGCTGGTGCATTGATTCGTGAATCAGCCAATCTTCTCGAAAGATTTTGTGGGAAAGAGAGAGAGATCTAAAGATGTCAGGTCCACTTGATCGATTCGCAAGACCATGTAAGAGATCTCCTCTTCCTTATCGCTTCCTTACGATTCTGTGGTTTCTGGGAAAAAAACTTGTTCTAGGGTTTACTTTAGCTTCTTTTTATGTTCAATTGGAATCGTATTTCTCGATAAAGTTCGTCTCTTTCGCTTTGTTAATGGTTCAATTTAGGGTTTTATATGCTGAAATTTTGAGCTGTTTAGGTGGTTGCGTAGTTGAATGATGTAGAATCACCTCTCTTCTGCTTTGTTCATTGTTTGAGCTAATGTAGTAGCTTCACCTTTTAGTTGAATGAATTTGAGGATTGGTTAGATAAATGGGAATATAATTGTGTATAAAGGTCGTTGCTTTCTCTTTGTTGTGCCTTTTATGTAGTTTTTTTATAAGGCTGAAGCTTTGAGCTGTTAAGTAATGTAGCTTCTCAATGTTTGAGCTAATGGGTTTCATCAGCTTTCACTACAGGTTTCGAGGGATTCTTGAGCAGTGATGAGAAAAAGGAACGAAAGTCTGACTTTGAGAACTCTGAGGATGAGAGGAGAACCAGGATCGGTTCTCTGAAGAAGAAAGCCATTAATGCATCTACCAAGTTCAAGCACTCTCTCAAGAAGAAGAGCGGGAGGAGAAAGAGTGATGGCCGAGTGAGTTCTGTCTCCATCGAGGATGTCAGGGATGTCGAGGAGCTTCAGGCCGTTGATGCATTTCGACATGCGTTGTTGATCGACGAGCTGCTTCCAAGTAGACACGATGACTATCACATGATGTTGAGGTTCTTGAAGGCGAGGAAATTCGACATTGAGAAAGCAAAACACATGTGGTCTGATATGATTCAGTGGAGGAAAGAATTTGGCACTGACACTATTCTTCAGGTACTCTACTTTTAATAGAAGATAGAGTAAACCCTTGTTATATTTTTCCTAACCTTTTATTTGCCTTCCCAGGATTTTGATTTCGAAGAGATTAATGAAGTTTTGAAGTATTACCCACACGGTTATCACGGTGTTGATAAAGAAGGCAGACCCATTTACATTGAAAGGCTGGGGAAAGTTGATCCTAACAGACTCATGCAAGTTACAAGCATGGATCGATATGTAAGATATCATGTAAAGGAGTTTGAGAGGAGCTTTATGATCAAGTTTCCTTCCTGCACAATTGCTGCAAAGAAGCATATTGATTCCAACACAACTATTCTAGATGTTCAGGGAGTGGTACTTTCCTACAAATCTCTTGATGTTGTTTCTAAGATTTAGTATCAAAGAGGTTGTGAAATGAGTTCTCATGCCTTCATATAATTTTATATTCAGGGGTTGAAAAACTTTACCAAGTCTGCTCGGGAGCTCATCACACGATTACAAAAGATCGATGGAGACAATTATCCTGAGGTATTTTTTAATTGGAACTTCTAGTACTTAGCTCCCTCTGTCTCTGCGATGGTGTTGAAAGACTCTTTCATCATATGCTAATCTTGGATATGTGTTAATCATGCAGACTCTCCACCAAATGTTTATCGTCAATGCAGGGCCTGGATTTAGGCTGCTCTGGAATACTGTCAAGGGCTTTATAGACCCCAAAACATCTTCTAAAATTCATGTACGATCATCTAATTATTATCTGTCTATGTCTCTATTTAATAACTTGTCGTCACAAATATGGAATTCACTTTGCCCCATTGTAATGTAGGTCCTTGGATACAAGTATCAGACCAAATTGCTTGAAGTGATTGATGTCAAGTATGTGAACTTTTCTCTCCTCTGGATTCTTTGTTTGACTCTTATACGGAAGCTTCCCTGTTTTATGCTTATGTCCAAAGCGGTTCTTCACTTTTTTTTACAGCGAGTTGCCTGAGTTCCTGGGAGGTGCATGTACTTGCGCGGATCAAGGTGGTTGCATGCTTTCTGACAAGGGACCTTGGAAAAACCCGGAAATTGTAAAGGTCATTTGATTGACCCTTGTCTTTTTCTTTTTGCTTATACATAGCACCAGTTCTGAAGCTAACACGGCTTGTTATCTTCACTTAATTTCAGATGGTCCTTCATGGGGGAGCACATCGAGCGAAGCAGGTGGTGAAAGTTTTGAACAGCGAAGGGAAAGTCATTGCTTACGCAAAACCATCATATCCATGGGTATGTATGTAGCTATTGAATCTTAGAACTAGCCAATCCTGAACTGGGAGCTAAATGCCTAAACTCTTGACTCCATCATACACGCAGATAAAGGGCAGTGACACTTCAACTGCAGAGTCAGGATCTGATGCCGAAGATATCGGATCTCCAAAAGCTATAAAGAGTTTCTCCCATCTCCGCTTGACGCCTGTTCGTGAAGAGGTAAATCTTCTATGTTCTAGTTGCATTTCATATTCTCTTATGGCTGTTATTAGATTCCAGTTGTGTCTGTGAAGAAGTGTATGCTTACAGTATCTGCTCGTGAGACTTTGCAGGCAAAGATAGCGGGTGAAACGAGCTTGGCGGGTGGTCTTCTGGGCTATGATGAGTATGTACCGATGGTTGACAAAGCCGTTGATGCAACCTGGAAGGTGAAACCCGCCATCCAGAGAGTGGCCTCAAAAGGTTAGTTTAGCTTTATGGCGAAGTATTGAAACTATGTCAGAAACTGAATCTATCAATTTGTCTCCATTAGGGGATTTAATGCCTGCCACCGTTCCAAAGGACCACCCTGAAGGCATCCGAGCTCGAGTCCTAGTAATGCTCATAGCATACGTGATTGCGGTTTTCACATTCTTCCGTGCAGTACCTTTACGTGTGATCAAGAAACTTCCTGCTTCCCAACCAAAAACCGAAGGAGACGCAACAGAACTCGGTTCTAACGGTGAAGTAGCAATAACTAAAGAGGAGTCTCGTCCTCCTTCTCCAGTACCAGATCTCACAGAGACCGAGCTCCTAACATCTGTGATGAAGAAACTAACCGAGCTAGAGGGTAAAATCGGAACGCTCCAAACAAAGCCGAATGAGATGCCATACGAGAAAGAGGAACTATTAAACGCAGCTGTATGCAGAGTAGACGCACTAGAAGCAGAGCTCATAGCTACTAAGAAAGCTCTTTATGAAGCTCTGATGAGACAAGAAGAGTTGCTTGCTTACATTGACCGTCAAGAAGAAGCTCAATTCCAGAAGATGAAGAAGAAGAAGCATCTCTTTTGCTTTTAGAGCAATGTCACTGCACCAGGCATCAAACTCTTTACTTTCTCCTTTACACCACGTTCTTAGTTTGCACGATCATCTAAGAAACAAAAACTCATTTGTCTGATTTGATGTTTAAAGCTAATACAGAGAGAGCTCTTTTCCTTCTGTGACGATTTCCACGCGTTATAAATATATGTTTTTATCCTATAATAACATGTGAAATTTTTCAACTTGTTAATGCAAAACATAAGATTAAATACCGAACTATTTATTTAAAAAATTTACAGATTTTATATGGATTTTGTTATCCAGTTGGGTTATATGGTGACCACAGATACATATCCTGTCATTTATCTCTTAAATGCTTTTTCAATTTTTTTTTTTTTCATTCTGTGTCTCTTTCTTGGAAGAGTGATCAATCAAGAACAAGAATCTTTTGTTTATCAAGTAGCTTAGGAAGAAAAAAATGGAGATAACAACATCATCCCAGTTGTGTTCACGGGTTAAGTTCTCAATCTCTTCATCATCATCATCACTCTTATGTTTAAATGGTAACAGTAAGAGGAACCAAGCAGGAGCTGTTTCAGTCAATTGCTTGAAAGAGATCAAACAGGTAAGTAACATTAGCTTCACTGCCAAGAAGAAACACAGAAGCCAAGCCCTGGTGGTTAGAAGATCAACAACACGTGCCTCCGTGGTGGATGAGAATCAACCCCCAGTTTCTGCCACCAAAGTAGAACGGTGGCTTCTCCAACCAGTTGGTAAAAGCAAAAAAAGCAGCTACAAGTTTCACAATCTTTCTAGGTGTTTGATTCACCATATTGTGTTGAAACTTACTTAACAGGGGATGGAGACACAAGACACATTGGTTACAAAGTGGAAATGCCTGCTCCTTTCGAGATCTCTTCTGTAAGAAAACAAAACCTTATAGTTTATATATCTGTTGTGCATGGTTTGGTTCTTTATAAAAAGCTCATTCAAACTGAGCAGGGTCAAGTTACCATCGGACGGCTACCGGAAAAGGCTGACGTTGTGATTCCTGTGGCCACCGGTATATTTCTTTATCTTCTTGAAGAGTGTTTGATTGTTCTTTGTAATCTTAATATTGTTGGGTAATTCCAAGCTTGTGGAAACTTAACATATTATTGGATGTTTAATATGTTAAGAGATAAACACAAAAAGGAAATCTATAATAGGAAAAGAAAGTTTTTTATTAGATTAGGTTTGTGTTTTCCATATCCCACATGTTAAAGGGAATTGTCCTTCACTATAAATATAGACCTTATGGAGAGGTGTTCCATAAGAGATCTATGAGAAACATTGAGAGCTTTAGTTTTGAGCAGTTTCTAAAGCAATAAGAAAAGTTGTTTTTATTATCCTTTGTTCTAAGAGATCCTTCAATTGGTATCAGAGCCTCAGGTTGGAGACTCGATCTAAGCTTAAGTTGAAGCTTTGATCCTGGTAGCTGTGAAGCAAGAAGTTCACGACACAAGATGGCTGACGTGAATAGGGCTCCACGCGCGAAGGACCTTGGATCCGCATCCATCCAATGTCCGATGTTGAACTCGACAAACTACACAGTTTGGTCGATAAAAATGAGGATGTTACTCTGTGTTCATGATGTGTGGGACACAATAGAAGTTGGTTCGGATGATCAAAAGAAGAACGATGTTGCAATAGCTCTTTTGTATCAATCTATGTCCGACAATTTGATTCTACAAGTGGGAGAACAAACCGCATCGAAAGAGATTTGGAATGCCATCAAGTCACGACACCATGGAGATGATCGTGTAAGGGAGGCGAGATCCGAGACGTCGATGATGGAGTTCGACAGGTTAAAGATGGATGATAGCGATACAGTAAATAGATTTGCGGGGAAGATATCAGGTCTAGCATCCAAGGAAGCCTCGTTAGGAGAAATCATAGAAGAACAAAACATGGTAAAGGAAGATATGGTCTTAGGAATGCAGTGTGTAACACACAAAGAAAGCGTGTGTAACACATGTCTCGTAGGGAAGCAAATCAGAGACCCACTCCCAACTAAGACCATGTTTCGCGCAACGAAGACGTTGGAGTTGATCCATGAAGAGGATCAAGTTTCATACGAGTGTCTCATGACCAAGAAACCTAATATCGAGCAGTTGAAGATATTCGGTTGTGTAGCACATACGAGGACATGTGTGACTCATCTGAAGAAGTTAGATGAGAGATCAAAGTGTGGAATTGAGTCGGGTTCCAAAGCTTATAGACTCTATGATCCAGTCGCAGGAGAGGCAATGGTGAGTAGAAATATAATATTCGACGAGAAGAAATCTTGGGATTGGTCATCTATGACAAACCAAGAAGATTGTGAATCAAGTATGCTTAAGCTTCCACATAAGGATGATATAGAAGAATGTAATGATCAAGGTGATGATCATGAAGCTATAAATCAAGATGAGGAAGAGGAAGAAGAATATATTGATCACAAGGCGAACCCTCCAGACAATCACAAGGCAAGACTTCAGACGTTAGTCAAAGGAATACCGAGTGTAACACACGAAGAAAGCGTGTGTGACACATGTCTAGCTGAGAAGCAGATTAGACATAAGGAGATGGTCGTAGGAATCTCGTGTGTAACACACGGAGAAGGCGTGTGTAACACAAGTCTCGCAGGGAAGAAAATTAGAGATGCATTTCCAACTAAGGCTATGGTTCGTACATCAAAGCTACTGGAATTATTGCATGGAGATTTGTGTGGACGAATCACACCACCAACGCCATCAAATACTCCTGAGGCATTCTATCGGTTCAAAAGATTTCACTTCGATAGAGGAGGAGAGTTTGGCTCACCTAAGTTCAATCTAGGTTGTACCGATAGAGGAGGAGAGTTTGCCTCAGGTAAGTTCAATCCATCTTGCACCGATGGAGGAGGAGAGTTTACCTCAACTGAGTCGAAGATGTCGAACTACTTATGGGTTGAAGAGATGGTAGCTGAGTTGGATTCTAACACAAGAAACAAGACATGGGAGCTTGTGGATAGATCGCTTGGTGTTGAACCTATAAGGTTAAAGTGGATCTACAAGATTCAAGGAGCAGACGAAATCAAGATAAAGGAGGAGAGTTATGCTCAAGGAATCATGTGTGACACAAAGATGGAAGTGTGTAACACGATCCACGTAGCAATGGAGTTGAGTTCAAAGATCTCAAAGGTTAGAGATGAACCAGAGATAAATGCTACAAAATGCAAAAGAAGCATAGGATGTTTGGGGTATCTACTTCACACAAGACTAGGTGTGTGTTACACAGTTGGTGTACTAAGTCGATACATGCAAACGCCGGATGTTAAGCAGAAGGCCGACATCCTAACCAAACCATCAGCAAAGATTAAGTTCAAGCAAATGAGGAGCTTAATCGGAGTTCAAGAAATTGGTCTCCCTAATTCAAGTTGGAATTAAGGGGGTGATTGTTGGGTAATTCCAAGCTTGTGGAAACTTAACATATTATTGGATGTTTAATATGTTAAGAGATAAACACAAAAAGTAAATCTAGAATAGGAAAAGAAAGTTTTCTATTAGATTAGGTTTGTGTTTTCCATATCCCACATGTTAAAGGGAATTGTCCTTCACTATAAATATAGACCTTATGGAGAGGTGTTCCATAAGAGATCTATGAGAAACATTGAGAGCTTTAGTTTTGAGCAGTTTCTAAAGCAATAAGAAAAGTTGTTTTTATTATCCTTTGTTCTAAGAGATCCTTCAAATATGGTATCAGTTTAGGTTCTAACTCTTTGTGGAGTGCAGTTTCGGGAGTACATGCGACAATAGATACACAAGGAGACAACCTTCTTGTGACGGATATGAACAGTACAAATGGTACATTCATCGAAGACAAACGTCTGATCCCTGGTGTTGCTGCTCCTGCCTTTCCTGGAACTCGAATCACCTTTGGTACACCACCATTCTCTGTTTCCATAACTAGTAGGATCCTTTTTTATCAGATTCAATCTTTTTTATTTTATTTTTGTATGATTGGCAGGAGATACAAATCTAGCTATTTTCCGTGTTTTCAAGCTCCAAGAACCCTCTGAGAAACCGTCCACAGAGTGACAAACCCTCCAAAACTGTTTCTGCAATTTACCTATAAAGTTTAGTTGTTCTACAACCATTGTTGAGCTATATAACTCTATATAAATAATATAATGTGAGATTCTAGCATACATCTTTTGTTTTGGTACATTACAAATTAGGTGTGAATGGTAAACATAAGCTTCCACATTTTTCCAAAGACAACACAACAAACTCCACATTTTCATCTTTATAAACTCTTCATTAAGTTTTATATTATATGTATTTTATATATTTTCTAGGTTTCTTCATAGTCTTGAATGATGCATCATCCTATCTTTCAGAATCTGTAGAACTGAAAACAAAAAAAAAATTATATTTCAAAACTCAAATATTTTTAATCTTTTGTGTTGTTTGTTTACCTTTTTGTTCTTCTTCATTTTCATCTTTTCAATGTAAGCCACCATCTCTTGCTGCCTAGCCATGGTTTCATCAAGCGTCTTACATTTCAAACAAAACAAATTAATGTCTACATCTTACGTTACTTTACTTTGTATCACGTTATTTAACACCCACACACAATAAAAAAACTATGCCACATAATTAAATATGCGTCAAAGTAAAAAGAGGCTGGTGTTATATATACCTTCTTGAGCTCTAATACGGAGAACCCGTATGTTAGTCCAATGTTCGTGTAAACAAAGAACTAGAAGATCACTCGTAAAAGATTGATAGAAAGAACAACCTTTACTAGTGAATCAAATGAATTTTCCAGGAAAGTACAGAGACTATTTTGAAACAAACGAGAAAGAAGATAGAGTTTGTTACACACAAATTTTCGAATCAGAAAATATGAAATGAGAAACAGAGTTCTTTATATCATCACTCTGTTTCTTCCCTCACACGCAAGCCCGTTATCACTCTCTAAAATGGAGTCGTTGGTGTCTCTCCAACAGACTCTAACAACCTCCCATTGCCACTCTACTACTCCCACGTGTCCAAATACTCTTCTCTTCATTCCCTGTACCAAATCCATCCCCTCCAAACAACCTTGTCCACAAGGTTTCTTCAAAACTCAAACTCTGGGAACTTCCTCTGCATCTCGAAAAGAAACTCCCACGTTGCCTCCTCATCATTACCATTAGTCCACTTCACGAGTACCATTGTTGCAGCCTTCCCTTGACGTTGCACCATCTTCCTCCCTTTAACATACTCTGGTTCTCTCAATGTAGTCTCGTAAAGAACCGAAGGAAGCTGAGTCGTAGTAGTCACATTTCCCACAGCTTTCTTAAGTTGAGAGACATGAAAAACCGGATGGATCTTTGAAGAACTTGGTAATTCCAATTTATAAGACACTTTTCCTCTCGTATCCACAACCTTGTACGGACCATAGTACTTAGGGGCCAGCTTCTGATTAGAACGAGATACCACAGAGTGTTGTCTGTATGGCTGAAGCTTTACGTACACCAAATCACCAATCTGAAAGCTTCTCTCACTCCTATGTTGATCAGCCATTTGTTTCATGCGATGCTGAGCTCGCAACAGATGAAACTTGAGTAACAACAACATGTCTTCCCGATCCTGTAAGCATTTAGCCACCACCTGCACTTTGGACTCTCCTGGTAAGTACGGCAAATGAACTGGAGGTGTTTGACCATAAACAATCTCATATGGTGTCGTCTGTGTTGCTGTGTGAAAGTTCGTGTTGTACCAAAACTCAGCCAAGGGTAACCACTTGCTCCACAAATGAGGCTTATCGCTTGTCATACATCTCAGATACGTCTCCAAACACCTGTTAACAACCTCCGTTTGGCCATCACTTTGAGGGTGATATGCCGTACTCATCGCCAGTGAGCAACCCTGAAGTTTAAAAAGTTCCTGCCAAAACTCACTCAAGAACACCGAATCTCTGTCACTCACAATCGAATTAGGGAACCCATGTAGCCTGTAAATCGTGTCAAGGAACACCTGAGCCACTGACATTGCAGAATAGGGATGGTTTAAGGCCATAAAATGAGCTGCCTTGCTCAGTCTATCCACCACAACAAATATCACAGTTTTCCCAAATGACATCGGAAGTCCATCAATGAAATCCATAGAAATATCCCTCCAAATAGCTTCAGGAATGGGTAATGGTTGCAGTAAGCCTGGTGAAGCAGCATTATCATACTTACATTGCTGACAAACCGAGCAACTCCTCAAATACGCCTGAATATCCTTAGCCATTCCCTTCCAATAGAAAAGACCTTTAACTCTCTGTAACGTCACCTCTCGTCCTGAATGACCTCCTTGACCAGAACCATGTAACCACTGCAGAATCACATTTTTCAACGTAACCACCTCAGGTACAACAATCTTACTCTTCCTTCTCAACACCTCCTGGTTCCAAGAGTAGAACCTCTTTGCGCTCTTGTTGACCTTAAGTGCCTCAATCAACTGTTTAGTAGCTGGATCATGTTCATAAGCTTCCTGAATCTGCTTCATAAGGTCACACTCCATCACTGTCATAGCCATGTGCAAAATTTCAGACCCATCTACCCGAGAAAGAGCATCTGCAGCTACATTATCTTTCCCCTGTTTGTATTGGATCTCATAGTCAAATTCCAATAGCTTAGGGAGCCATTGTTGCTGAATAGGAGTATTCAAACGTTGCTCAAGAAGGTACTTGAGGCTCCTCTGATCAGTCTTGATAATGAAGTGAGCTGGGAGAAGATAATGTCTCCACTTCTGCACTGCGAACACCACAGCTAGTAATTCCTTCTCGTATATTGACAAGTTCAGTTGCTTGCCTTTAAGATGGCGACTGATATAGGAGAAAGGATGGCCATCCTGCATTAAGACTGCACCAATACCATTACCACAAGTGTCTGTCTCCACCAAGAATGGTCTATCAAAACGAGGTAAAGCTAACACTGGCGCTTCACACAACAACTTCTTCAAGTGCTCAAAAGATTGTTGTGCCTCCTCATTCCATAGAAACGCGTCCTTCTTAGTCAGTGCGGTTAAGGGTCTTGTAATAGCTCCAAAGTTTTTTACAAATCTTCTGTAATAACCTGCAAGTCCCAAAAATCCACGCAGCTTCTTCAAATTTGTAGGTTGTGGCCATTCTGCTATGGCTTTCACCTTACTGGGATCCGTTGAAACTCCCTCTTTCTCAATAAAATGTCCAAGGTACTCCACTCTGCTAGTACCAAATGCACACTTACTCCTCTTCGCAAACAGCTTTTTCTGTTTCATTACTTCAAACACTTTCCTCAAATGTAACAAATGCTGCGCCATATCAGTACTATAGATGAGTATGTCATCAAAAAATATGAGTACAAACTTCCTTAGATACGTCCTGAACACATCATTCATCAGTCCTTGAAAGGTAGCAGGTGCATTGGTCAGGCCAAATGGCATCACCAGATACTCGTAGTGACCACTATGGGTCCTAAAAGCCGTCTTCTGAATGTCTAAGGGATCCATTCTGACTTGATGATAACCTGCTCTCAAATCTATTTTTGAGTAAACTGCAGAACCTCCCAACTCGTCCATGAGATCTTCTATTAACGGAATAGGAAATCTGTCCATTACCGTCATCTGGTTTAACTTCCTATAATCCACACACAGACGCCAAGAGTTGTCTTTCTTCTTAACCAGTACCACAGGTGAAGCATACGGACTGCAACTAGGTTGCACTGTACCTGCTGCAAGTAGCTCTTCACCATCCTATCAACTTCATTCTTTTGGTGTAAAGCATACCGGTATGGTCTTTGGTTCACTGGGTTGGCCCCTTCCATGAGGTTTATCTTGTGATTATGGTTCTCCCTGAATGTTGGTAACTCTGTAGGTTCTGCAAAAACTTCAGTGAATTCGTCTATCAATTCTTCAATCTCTCCACACTTCACATCACAATCCGCATTACCCTCCATAGCATTTAACTCTATGCTCTTCTCGTTTTCCTCATAAGCATAGATCATATGCAAGTGAATCTCTTCGTCTTTGACTTCATCAATACGTTTAGCCTTAACTTCTCTCACCGACCCTGCCTTCAAACCATGTAACACACACTTCTTTTGTTCCCATTTAAACTGCATGTATAACTTGTCAAAGTCCCAAGTAATAGCTCCCAATTTTGATAGCCACTGCACTCCTAAAACCATGTCATGACCTCCCAAAGGAATCACCATCACATCGGATTGAAATTTGTGATTCTGAAAGTTCCAAGTGAAATCTTTTATCTTAGCACAGACTCCTATCTTTGACCCATCAGCGACTGCTACTCTAGCTCTTCCTGCATTCTCCATCTTACACTCTAACAGGTTAGCAATTCTTTTATCCACAAAGTTGTGTGTAGAACCAGAATCAATGAGTATGTATAGATTCTTCTTCCCATGCATTCCACGAACCCTCATTGTCGTGTAATCTGTCATCCCTGTGACTGCATTCAACGAAATCTGTGCAATCTCACAATCATCAACACTTCGTGAAAAATCCTCTTCCTTTTCCTCCCAACCGTCCTTCTCTTCCTCCTCAAAATCTATCATAAAGAGCTGCGTCTTTTTATGAGTTAAGTAATGTTCAGGTGTAAACTTCTCATCACAATAGTAACAAAGTCCTTTTGATCTTCTTTCACTCATCTCTTTGTTAGACAAGAACTTCTTTAACTGTTGTGTAGGCTCTTTTGGTTTCCCCAGAAACTTCTCATTCACTCTTGGTGTAGGTAATAAGCCTTTGCTAGTATTACTCACGCTACCACTCTTGACCCCACTCCAACCACCAGTAACATGTCTTTTAGGGTGAGCTTTTTCATAAAGTCTACCAAGCACTAGACATTGTCTCGTGGATTGAGGATTGAACATCCTTATGTGCATTTGAGTGTCCAGCCTCAACCCGGCTAGGTACGCACTAACCAAGTACTCCTCTGACATTTTCAACCTCGACCTGATCAGTTCAAACTTCGCATGGTACTCAGCGATTCCTTCAGTCTCTTTCAACTCTTTGAGCTCTGCAATTGGATCATCGAGCACTTCCTCAAATCGTTCTTTGAGTAGTGAATGGTAAGTTCTCCAATCATGCAACATTTCTCCATTACTATCTTCTTGGACAAGTGCTTGATGCCAAGTTCTCGCCAAACCATCAAAATGTATAGACGTGATCGCTACCTTAGACTCCTCAGGTGTATTATCAATCGTAAAAAATTGCTCCACCGTACACAACCATTCTTGAATCCTATCACCAGAGAATCTAGGAAAGTCAATCTTAGCCATACGAGTCATACCATTGTTACCTCCTCGAGGTATGTTGGTATGTGGCTGATCATGTTGAATGTCTTGTGTTCTTGATAATCTCGGGGAATTTTCTCGCGGGATCTGATTGCCACTCGTCGAAGCACCATTCTGATTCGGAAATCGAGTCATCAATTTGAAAGCTTCGATCATTTCTTGAATACTATGATCAGTCTTCTCGCTCTGCATCGCAAACGCCTTCTCCAGAGACACAATGCGATTCTCCACCTCCTCGTCAACCTCCCGCGCCGCCGTCTTTTTCGCTACCTGAGCTCGCGTTTCCGCCATGATAACGTCGTAACTTTTCTTGAGAAAATCCGAAGCTCGCCAAGCTCTGATACCACTAATACGGAGAATCCGTATGTTAGTCCAATGTTCGTGTAAACAAAGAACTAGAAGATCACTCGTAAAAGATTGAAGAGAAGAACAACCTTTACTAGTGAATCAAATGAATTTTCCAGGAAAGTACAGAGACTATTTTGAAACAAACGAGAAAGAAGATAGAGTTTGTTACACACAAATTTTCGAATCAGAAAATATGAAATGAGAAACAGAGTTCTTTTATATCATCACTCTGTTTCTTCTCCCACACGCAAGCCAGCTGTCACTCTCGAAATGAAGTCGTTGGTATCTCTCCAACAGATTTTAACAACCTCTCATTGCTACTCTACTACTCCCACGTGTCCAATTACTTCTCTCTTCATTCCCTGTACCAAGCTCAGACAACTGAAGCTGAAGCTCGTCGACACTGCTTAGCGCGGCGGTCAGTATCTCATCTTTCTCCGGCTGATTGTCCAACGACCTACATGTCTCCTCCAGCTCCGCCATTCTCTTTTCCATCAACATATACTCTTCCTGCCTCGACATCACTGCGGTCTCTTCTTTCTCAGCTTTGCCGGCGTATGTAGTGAGCTTCCAAAACATGTTCTTTGTCAGCTTCACCACCATCATTAACCCCATAACCATGGATATCAATCCACCCAATAAATAACCTTCCCCTCCTTTCATCTCCCACGGCTTCACGGCTGAGAGTATATCTTCTCCTGAAAAAATACACATACATGTGGCTGGAATAACAAGACTAATAAAGAGTAATCATTTTTAATAAATAACCTTTGAATGGTAATATATTTACAAGGATGTCATTATGTTGATATGTCAGCATAAAAGACTTCTCACACCCTCTATTAAAAAAATATATATTTTACTAGAGTAATTACATTTTTATGTCATTAGACCTCCTTTATATGTTATTAACATTAAAAGAATATTATCTATTATTTCCTTAAATAAAAACTATAGAATAATTTAATATAGTTAACAAATAAATGAAAATAAATAATTTTGAATAATAAAGATATGATAATATTTTTTGTATCTTCCATTCTTTTTTAAAAAATTTATATTCTTAAAAGAAAATAAAAAAATCACATTAAATCTATAAAAAAAAAAATACTCTCTCTCTCTCTCTCTCTTCAAATTATATGATGTTTTAGAAGGTTCATTTGTTTCAAAATATAAAATATTTTGAGATTTTAAGGTATTTTTTGAAGTTTTAAGGTTAACTTTAACTTTATTGAAAACTATTCAACCAATAAAATTTTACAGTCTTTTTTATAATTGGTTGAATGATTTTAAAATCATATTTTTAAAAGTATTTTCTAGAAAAATGTAATTTTTTTAATTTCAGCCCGGTAAACTAAAACATTATGTATTATGAAACGGAGGGAGTAGTTTTTTTTATATGTTATATTTTGAAGTTTTAAACGATTGTTAAATTACTAAGACTGTTAAATCCACAATGAAATTTTTGTGATCAAGAGTTTAATTTATTTTTTTGTTATAACAAGATACAAATGATCATAAAATCATATAAATACGAAGTTTCATTTAATATATATATATACACACATATATATGTGTAAATTGAAATATATATTATATATAAAATATATAAACATGTTAATTTCATTATTTCATTTACTAGTAAGCCTCAATTATTAAATATTCATGTAATAAAAATAATATTTTTTGTTACAGCAAATATATGTTAATAAAATCATATGAGTACAAAACTTCAATTAATAAATATTTATATTAAAATATACTATATATTTATGTTAATATCTTTTAATTTTAATTATATACCACATAAAATAAATAAATAAATAATATTTTTGATTTTTTAAAACAAAAATTACTGTAAATACAAGAGAGATTGTTTTTATTTATGTGATTACTTTAACTTAATTATATACGTAATAGTTAATCGCTTCTCAATTGTTCAATATAATTATTATTTCATAATATGTATATGAACAAAAAATAAATAATAACATGCATAAACAATTTGTAACATAATTAATCTTCATTCCGCGCAAGCGCGGATCTAAAATATTATTTGATCATATCATTTTAAAAATGCAACTCTTCATATCGAAGTGAGATGGTAAATTGTAACATTCGGATGATAGCATTTAAGCTCAATGTAAATCAAATAGGTTTTAAAAACAAATATCATCAAACATGACTCTATTCATCAATTTTATATTTACAGTCCATAATTTTACGTGTGAGTATTTATAACATGATGGTTGAATGATCAAACAACAATTATTAGTATATAAATTTCATTCCGTGCATGCACTTGGATAATCACGTAATTAATTAGTAATAAGTTTGACTAGAATAACATAGTGGAATAACATAATAATATAATGACATTTTAAATAGCGTGTGATGTAGCCACTAAAAATAGTTGAATAATAGAATAGCTCATCGCAAAGAAGCCTTGAGGAACGAACTTGATGGTATATAGTGGACTGCATAGCAGTGACTCAAGTTTGGAATTCTTCCGAGTAATGTTAGTATTGTTATCGGACTACCATGTAAAATGTTTGGACCAAACCTCAAAACTAAACTGATCAAAGTATGTAGATTCTTACTACGTAGGTGAAGAAGAGTTAAGAAGAGTTAAGAGCATGATTATCGAGGTAAATATAGGGTTTCTTAAGAGAGAGTCCACCAACACCACAAAAAATGTTTTCAAAATTTCCTAATTAAGAGTCGATTTTTTTTTGTTTCTTGCACTGTTCGCGAACTTCACTAATACGTGGCGACCCGCGATTGATTTGTTTTTAAATTTTTTTTCTTAAGTGAGACAAAAAAAAAATAAGAACCTCAAATGTGGTTTTATGATTAATCATGCTCTAAGAATATACAATATTTATGTATTACCTTTGTGTGTTCTCACATACACTAAGATTGTCTTCTTTTAGCTTCAATGTTTGACAATGTCTCTGTTTACCACCCCAAGAACTCAGGAAGTTAACTGAAGAGACAAACAAACATTAACAGAGATGTATACATAGATCAAACTTGAATACATCCGATTATTGCTGGGGAATTGAGATGCTCATGTTAATATGCATCTCACATTAAGGCTATACAGGGAAACAGCTTTAAAATCTTGGTCATCATCATGTGTTTTCGAGATATGGCTACGTTAAGACTAATTATCCTAACATCAAACTTGTAGAAAAAATATATATTACATCACTTATAATAAGATGGAACAAAATTTTACAAAGAAAAAAAAAAGAAAAGAAAAGCTATAAAACAACATTTTTATGCTGGGGTTTTGAAATACTTTCACCCGTATATTTACAAACACACATAAATATATATATATATATATATATATGTGAATGTTATTTTGCATAAATAAAAAGTTTTTCTTCTTCTTTTTCTTTTTTTTCCTTGCTTTTTTTTATAAAATACTTAATGCATCTAAACGATGCAAAACTCTTCATCCTTTTGGTTCCTCCTCTGTCTCGCAATGAAAGACTCGATCTTGTACCTTAGTTCATCATCTGAAACATCAGCAGCATGTCTCTCAGTCTCCGATCTCTTCAATCTTCCACAAGAACTCTTCTTCGAGCCCTCAAGATTCTCTGACCCACTTCTTTCGTAACTCTTCTTTGGACTTTCCTGTGTTTGGGTGATACTTTGTTTGTGTCTCTTCACAGTTATGTCCTTCTTGTCAGTACTCTGTTTTGCCCTGTTCTCCAGTATGCTCTGTTTTGCCCTGCTCTGACTCTTATCTTCGGTGCTCTGTTTTTCTCTGCATATCACATCTGTATGCAAACTCTGCTCTCTTCTTGAGCTCTCCCGAACAAAATCGTTGCTGTTTCTCAGTGGTGCATCTGGTTCTTGATTTGCAAAGAGACCACACTTGGCGACTATAGAGATGACTATCGCGTTCCCCAAGAGGAAAGCAAGGTGACGGTTGATGAGAAAACGTGTGAGAGCAGAGTCATCGAACATGATGATTAGTTGGTAACAGAGCTTGGCCACAGTAACCATAACTGCAGTTATCTCGACCACCCGGTAAAACAAATCCAAGAGTATTTGAACTCTAGACTTCTTCACAACAGCCTTCATCTTTCTCGGTTTAGCCTTTTGGGTACTAAGCGAATCCATTTGAAGAGAGAATACAACAGTATATGTTGTTGTAGAGCACAAAAAGAGAGAGAGAGAGAGAGAGAGAGAGAGAGAGAGAGTAGATATTCAGTTTATGGTGGAGAAAAAAAAACAGAGGAGAGACTGACTCTGTTTCTCACTTTGCTTCTCTGATTTTATTTTTAGCTTGAGAGAATGTAACTTTGCAATGTGAGTGTTTATATAGGGTCACTGATGAGTGCATTTGCTTCTTTTTTTTTCGATGCACTATTTTCTTTTTGAGTGAATTAATTCATTTCCACATGTTTCTTTATAAGTCTCACTTTAACATTTTTTATGAAAATTAAAAATTTGTATAATAGACTAATATATTTTTATTTAATTTATGACTAATTAAATGAGAATAATTTAAATAAAAAAAAATTTATTGGTTATTCAAAAAGGTAAAAATTGAATTTAATGTATAAAATTACGCGATAATCGTATAATAACACTTTTTGAAAAAATATTAAAAATCTAAAGCGACACTTGTTATATAACACTTATTATACACTTGTTGTGTCGTTCCTACATGCAAAAAAAAAGTTAAAGACATGTTTCACCCTTAGCAAAACTCTAGCCTTGTGTCCTAATCTTTTCATTTGACACCACCGCCTTGTTGTTTTTTTTAGATGGTAATTTAGAGATAAAAACTAAAATAGACCTAAAAAAGTTTTTGTCCCAAAAATAACATTCAAAGAGAAAAATGACCAAAATAGACTTTATTAAAGGATGTAAGTATATATTTATACCTTTGGGTTAACTAATTTAAACTTAGGTTTAGAGTTATGGAATGGGGGTTTTGGAGTTGAAATTTAAAAATTTAAAAAAATTTTAAAAAATTAAAATTTTCAAAATAAAAAATGTCTATTTTAGTCATTTTTTTCTCTCAATATCTATTTTTGTGACAAGAACTTCAAAATGGACTATTTAAGATATTTGCTCTGTATTTACGGTTGCATGTTAAAAAAGTACGAGTTTTGTGAGTTAATATTCATTAAATTTGACAAATTAACTTTTGATTAAGATCTAGATTCTTAATGGTCTGGCATACATCAAGTTTGAAACAAGATTAATTCTTTCATTAACTAAAAGTAAATTAATGGCATACAAAAATGTTTCAGATTATGAGAAGCTAGTGGTTTTGTACCGAAAAAAAGTATAGTTATATAACTTTAATAGGTAATTTAAAATTGTGGCTCACTGTTTTGTAGTATGTCAATCAGACAAGTAACATATTAACTTTATAATAAAATACTACTTGATCATGGAAAGTGTGCAGTTCCTAACGGGATTGTTAACTTAAAAGCCATGTCTCACTTGTCAAACAATGTAATACATTCTGTTTTTATACTTCTATTATTCCAATTTATTTGTTATATGATTTTGCATTTTTGCAGCCAAGATAAGAAAATCAATTTAAACTATGATTTTGCATTTTTGCAGTCGAGATAAGAGAATCAACTTAAACAAATCAAATGCAACAATATGAAACAAGAAACAGATTACTAGTTGATTACCAAAAAGAAAGAACACTAGTTGTCAGAGGGTTAATCGGCACTAAGATCTGGGTCATCTCCTGAATAAAAATAAGTATGTAGGATATTTGTCATTATATTATAGTTAATAATCATATTGTTGGCTCATTAGTAAAATAGTTTCATGTACTATCTTCATTCATTTGTAATTTTTTACTCGACTCATAGCAGCCCACCATTAATTTATATGTCCATTTACTAGCTTCTTTATGCTATTCACAGTAAACTAATCTCTAAAATTAATGCGTATCACCATATTTAAATAAACTTTGTGACAAAAGTTTTTAGGACACGAATGATTAGTACAAAGCATGTATATTTCTTTTTTTTGAGAACTACAAAGCATGTCTATCGTGCCAATTTTTTTTTTTAAAAAAAAACACTCCAGGCTAAGGCATGTGTAGTAGTGTAATCTTTTAGGCAGTTAGTAAAATCTATAAAACTTGCTTTCATTCTTTGTTCTAGAATCTCATTTCTTAGGTTTTGGTAACACAAATCAACCTAGTAAATTAAAGTTTCGTGATAAAATTATTATATATTCCTTACTTAGGGGAAAACATATTTTTACATTTCATGATATTATTTTTGGTAACTCAAATTTATAAAAATAGATACTGGAACTATGCAACTAAAAAATGGTTATATGGTGATACATCTTTATTTCTAAACATAAATGGTTATTTATAGATTTCTTTTTGTAAACAAACTTTAATCTAACCAGAAAGTCACTTAGGAGATGTATGAAAAACACTGAGCTTAACTTGTACATTTTACAACAATCTTAAACATAACCTCATTTGTCTGGTAACTAATTTATATTGTATATTACATATGCCGGTCACATGTATAAGAAATCGAATGTAAAATTTGATAATTATTTCCACTGATTATAAGACACTAACTGATAAATAAAAACATATTTCTTGCTAGAACATCATTGTATTAATTATAACATTCAAAAACTTATGCTATTTCATTATTTTTATGAGTCCTATATCATTACTGTGTATAAATTTACATTATATCAAACCGCACAATGAAATGAAAAAAAAACAGAAAAATACATGAATATTTGAAGTCATATTTTTGAAATATATAATAAATCATTTCTTCTTGACTAAGAGATTGAGAGATGGCTTATACTTCTACAACTTCTCTTTGTTAATGTGTTTCTTAACTTTATTTCGCCTTGTCTCTTTCTAACCAAAAAGCACATATATGTGGTTTAATCTCAAATTAGTTTTTGTTATTGGATACACTTTAAGAAAAGATAAAGCCCCACTTATTTTTCTTAAAAGACACCTTCAATTGTTCATAGTTGTCCATGAACATAACGTGTCACACGATGCCTCATTTAATCAACACAATGCAAATCATCAAGTATATAAATGTTCTGTCTATTTGTTTTAAATCATTAATCACTCTTATCCATAAATAGTCTACCTCTTACGTTATATATCAGCTGGTTTATATCCTAATTAATTTGAAGTGTACCCAGAATAAAATTTTGAACCTGAAATTTCCAGCATTGGTTTTACTTACAATTAGGTGTTTCTTCACGATGTACAATAATAATTTTTTTAAATATTTTTTGTTAATATTTTAGATTTTATTATTAAAATAAAAATTTTGATTTTTTTACTTGATTATTAATATCTTAATTCATATTTTTAGGATACTTTTTAAATTTATTTCGACAATATATATATATTTTATATAAAATATATATATGTTGTTTATATAAACAATATAAACAAAATGTTTATATATAAACTATCTATGTTTTCAATCAGTAAAAAAATTCCTATATTTTTAAATATATTACTAGTTTACTTCTATTAAAGTTTATAATAATATATGTATTATTATCAGAAAAAACTAAAAATATAAATTTACATAAATTAAATTGTCTGTCACATTAAACTTGATATCATATCATACATTTAAAAGTTATGTCATTTTTGTGAGAATAAATAAGATGATAACATATAAACAAATCATTTCTCAAATAAAATTTAGAATTTTTATATATTTTCTAAGTGTGGAAATATTGTTATATATTTATAAATCTAATATTAGTTTACTTTTAATAATATTAAAGATAACATATGAGTTATTACTGTATTATATAAAACTTACCAAAAACATAAATTTACATAAATAAAATTGTCCATGTTACAATTAGCTTGATGCTATGTTATAATTTTTAGAAGCCTTGTCATTTTTTATGAGAATGAATGTGGTGATGATACATCACCAAATCAATTCTCAAATAATGTATAGGTAATGTCAGTTTTGTGAGAATGAATGAGATGATAACATATAAGCAAATCATTTCTCAAATAGATTTTAGAATTTTTTATATTTTCTAAATGTAAAAATATTGTTATATTTATAAATTTAATATTAATTTACTTTTATTAATGTTAACGACAGTATAAGAATTATTACCATATTATACAAAATTTACAAAAAAACATAAATTTACATAAATAAAATTGTACATGCGATAATTAGCTTGATGTCATTTTTTTAAAAGCTATATCATCTTTTATGAAAATGAATGTGGTGATTACACATTATCAAATCACTTCTGAAATAATGTATAGGGATTGCTAATTTTTTCTGTGAGATTCTTGTGTATGGATTTTGTATTTAAAAATAGTTAACAACAATAATTCTATTGTATAGTTTCAGTCGACATTTGATGTAAAATGTTTTAATTTTTTAAAAGATGTAGGTTTTCATCCATCTCAAAAATTTTGTGTACTTCTGATTCAGTTCTAGTTATCTGGATATGTATAAAAGAAACTATTTCAACCAAATTAAAACCTTTACATATATAGTTTTGATTTATTTGGATTTTTTTTGTTTGATCACACTTATAAAATAGTCGCGGGAGCTCAGCCACAAATGTAAAACACTTATTTTTTAGTTGCTACAATATCGTTTTGAGTTATTTGATTCAATAATTTGATAAAACTATTCTTTTATAAAGAGAAGTGATTGGATCATTGGACGTAACGGAAGCATACAAAAGAATATTTTCTTTTACATAAAATTGTATGTGGGCCTTTAAGATCTATGAATTACATTTGTTATCTATAACTTGAGCATAGATTTAGAGATTATGGAGCGCACACGAAAAGCTACTCGATATCATGGAACTCTTGTTATTATTCTAACAAAATTTGTATCAGCCAAAAAAAACAAAATTTTACCTAATTAGTGGATACCCCTTTTCTCGTGGCAAATCTATAAAAAGAACCAGAATCTGAGTCTCATAACTTAAATATGGATTTAGTATATCGTTAATAAATTTTCAAGTTGATCATACAGAAATAATTTAATTGTATTTGTCATTTTACGTGCATTTTATAACATTTATTCCTCCCTCGCATGTGAGTGGATGCTGATTCAGTGTCACTTACTGAACTACATTTATTTAAACGAATGTAATTGCCTATATATATACGGCAAAACAACAGTGTTTCGAAAAAGCGAAAACAATAATTTAAGACACGCCACATATTCACTTCGTTTATCCATGAAGCAATCATACGTGCAAAAATGTTTCCCTTATATAACATTTTTTTCAAATCTTCACTTTAATGTGGGAAAAGTAAAATCCGACCTGCCGGAATCGAACCAGCGACCTAAAGATTACAGCAACAACTACAGTCTTCCGCTCTACCAACTGAGCTAAGGTCGGTTTTGAGAACTGGATGATTAAGACATTTATCTAGCTAATAGATCGTGAAGCCCATGACGCCCCTAGTTGAAATTTCATCTTAATATTTATTTTGTTTACGACTATGTTTTGAATATAACATAAACGTACGAATGAATTCATAACTAAGAAGTCATTTCGAGTAGGCTAAGGTCAATAAAAACGTGAGTAAAACGAAGTAGTAAACATAAATTTTCATTCATTTACTGTGACACAGATAAGAAAGAAAGTGATAATAGTTAAGATGCAGTTTATATATATACTAGGATAAGATCATAACACCTGCGCCTTGCGCAGAGCGAATATATGTAATTAAAATATAAAATTTTAGTATTGACAAATTTAAAATTTGCATATGATTATTTTTGTATGTATTTGAAATTTAAGAATTTTATTTTTTATATAATTATTATACGTAGGATCATAAACAATTTTAATTAGAAATGTAGATCAAATCTTAGAATTTAATGGATATGTTTTCATATATCTTTTCACTTTTCAGTGTTCGAGTGATGGAAAATAAATGGCGTATTATTGCGCTTGATTGGTATAATATTAGCAAGTTCCCTAATGTTTTTTAAGAAGCAATTGGTAAAATATTTGCATTTAAAATATATAAAGTTTCAAAACTAATTTAATATAATTTATTTATCTGTCTAATAATATTAGAAAATTATATTTTTTTACAAATTATTATTTTTAAAAATAATTTATAAAAAAATTATGTTAATTTTTAAATTATTTTTAAAAACAATATTTTAAGTTTTTCAAATACAAATAAATAATTTAAAATTAATTATGGTCATGATTTAACATAACCATAATAATTTAAAATATTAAAAAATGAAAAATTAACAAATTAAAAATTAACTCAGTTTTATATCATGATTTAACAATTTAAAAATTAATTATGGTTATGAGAAGTTTACGTTCACGTGTCAGTCCTATTTATCTTCCATTTTTCTCTTGCTATGTTTTTTTTATATTTTGGTTATTACTCGATATAAATATTTATTTTGAATTTTATTCTCATTTCGTTTGTTTTAGAAAATACTTAAGATTTAAAATAATTAAAGAGATACATACTTAGGTTAAGATCTGCACTTTATGCATAATAAGTATTTTATATTTATTATTTATTTTATATTTTTCTGCATATTATAAATAATAAAATAATAAATACATATTAAATAACTAAGAAATCAGTTACTATTATGTAATAAATTGGCGTATGCATATAAATTTAACTATTACTCTTGTTTATTCACAATTAGGGTAAATAAAGCAAAATAATCAATCTTATATATTGTATATGATATATAATTAAATTTAAATGATATAAACATAGTAATATAACACACGTTTAATATGGATATTAATTAAATGAGGTTTCTACTCATATTATATGATTATTTACATATTTGTGTAACAAAACTTTACACCAACGATTTTTTTAATGTGAGATGTTTAGTAGTTTCAATAATTTATAATCATTTAAAAAAACAATGACATATTTCAAAATTAAAATATAACTTTTCAATATATGTTCAAGGTAAATATCAAAATATAAGTATGTATTTTCATACGATGTATAGTTTAATTAAAATGATGTTAAATATATATAAACTAAAATTATTTCTTCATATGGTCTTCTAATCATTATATTTTAGTATAAAAAAAAAACCTTGATCTTAAAAGTTTATGTGGGACTTTTAACAGTTTTAGTAATTTATACTCATTTTGAAAAATTTGAAATACAACATACACAAAAAAAAATTAAGATTTTTATTATATGATTAATGTAATTGTGTAATTTATTTTAATAATAAAGAAATAAACAAAATGAAAGAAGTATACATATTGTTATCAAATCTTTATTGTTTAAAATCATTAATTGTCATATACTCCCTCTGTTTCTTAAAAATAGACTTTTTGGAGTTTTCACACATATTAAGAAAACGCATTAAATCACTATATTAAATGTATTGATTTCTGTAATTTTCAGTTTTCAATAATTTTTTACCAATAGTAACTCAATAAAGTCAATCAATTTTCTTGAAATTTGCAATATTCTTATAGAAAACATAAAAAATATATCTTTATGAAACAAATCATTTTTCTAAAACATCTATTATAGTGAAACGGAGGGAGTATATATTTTGATCATATTAGGTAATTCCATAGGTTTTATTTAAGGAAAGCATGTGAAACAATAAATATTTAATATATGCGACCAACTATAGCCTACGGAATATTATATTGCTAGAGAATATTATTTTTAAACTATACATTATATCACATACTCTAAAATCCTTGGGATTTGAAAATAGAAGTCAAAGAGCTATGCCACGTAGGATTGGGGTTATTTTTAATTCTTACAAACTTAAGGTTACAACTTTTTAAATGATTCTCAAATAATATATAGGGGATAGGGCTAGGCACTTTATCCGATATCCGAATCCGTATTCGAACCCAAACCCGACCAAAAAAAACCGAACCGAAATAGCAAAATACCAAAACAAATATTAATTTAGGAAAAATTGGATATCCGAAACCGAACGGGTAATACCCAGATCCGAATGAATATCCGAAGGTAACCAAACATATGTATAATTAACTATATGTTTTTAGTTTAGTTCTCTCATTTTTTCAAAATATTTATATTGATGTTACACATGACTTAAGATTATATATATATATATATATATATATATATATATATATAATATTTCGGAAAAAGTGATTTACTATCACTTGAAATGTATGTCAACTTCTTATTTCGTGTATTAACAAAATTTTCATCCAAAAATTTTAAAAAACAATTAAATTAGTGGTTTTTTGTTCTTATTTTTTTTGTCCAAAACTATTAATCGTCCTACTAAAAATTAAAATCAGTTAAGTTAAAATTATAATTTAGATACAAGAAATTTAAGCAATGAATAATTTGATTTTTTCAAAAGTTAAATATCCGAACCCGAACTAAAAACCTTGACACAAAGTTTAGAACATACCCGAACGGGTTTTAAATCCCTATATCAAAATACTAAAAAATCTAAAGTACCCGATCTGAACCCGAGCGGATATTCGAACGCCCACCCTGAATATATTTATTCCATATAATATATATAGAATAAATAACCTTAGCTAGTCATTTGTATCTGTGAGAGGAACAAAGAGTTTAATTGGGCTATAATAATAAGATAATGGATTCATCATTTAAAACTGTAATGGGCTTTTTTAGAACTCGGAAACCCTAATATATATAAGAACAAATACACTTCCCTATCGTTCTCACTCTCGTCGTCGTCTCCGTGCGCTTCATCTTTCGTCTCTACTCGCAGATTCTTAAGCAGAAGCATGGTTACTCTCTCTCTCCGTTTCTCTGGATATTGCACTGTCTCTCTTGCGGTGGTATATAATTTGGAATTTTTCTGTTTGTTTTCAGGCGCCAAAGAAGGACAAGGTTCCGCCGCCGTCGTCAAAGCCGGCCAAATCCGGAGGTGGAAAACAGAAGAAGAAGGTTCGTTTCCTCCATTACTTCATCTTTAATCTAATCTACTTTGTTTAAGGTAGCTTTTAAGATCCACCATTTCTTCTGTTAGATTGATCTTATCGTTTAAACTTTAAGATAAGCTCGTACTATTTTTCAGATTTACCACTAATAAATAATTATTTTCAAAAATATGACCCTACCTTTTTTACACTAAACAATCTAAATATTAATGGTATTTAACTTGTGATATTCTTAGCAATTTCTCTAAACTTTATTGTGATTTGGTTGGGTGTATACTTGCATCTATTTATATGATTCAATAGACACTGTGATTCATCACTCTCAAAACTGTGAAATCTACAAATTGTGACTGGAGAATTGTACTAGATGTTATGAAATATATGAAACTGGATTTGTGTGAAAAGCTTGGCTTGCTTTGTGTTTTATATTCTTGATATTTAATTGTTGTCTTGTTCTTGTTGTTTATGTTTGGTTAAATAAAAATAGAAGTGGAGCAAGGGAAAGCAAAAGGAGAAAGTGAACAACATGGTGTTGTTCGATCAGGCTACTTATGACAAGCTTCTCACAGAGGCTCCTAAGTTCAAGCTCATCACCCCTTCCATTCTCTCTGACCGTATGAGGGTACTTATCTTCTTCCTGTCTCTTCAGTTTACTAATTCATATCTCCAAGTTACTCCACATAATCAAGCAGTGAATGTTGTGTTGGGTTCTATTTTGTTTTAGTTTCAAGCAATTTTACAGAAAGAGTTACTGTCTCTTGATCTTCGGTTTCACATAGTTTCTAAACCCGCCTCTCTAGTTCTTGTCTAGACCTTTTTAAACTTTTGTTATATTTTTTTTCCTTGTTTAGTATATAAATATGTCTTTCCAAAACATGACATGTTGTAATTTATCTGGAAAATTACAGATCAATGGGTCTCTAGCAAGGAAGGCCATAAGGGAGCTCATGGCGAAAGGTGTGATCAGGATGGTCGCATCTCACTCGAGCCAGCAGATCTACACTCGTGCCACCAACACCTAACCAGTCAATGGTTTGGTTCTCCAGTCTTTTGATGTATAACATCAATCATCAGAGCCCTTATAGTTCTTTTTTTTTTTGTGTTTATTTCATGAACTTTGTACTCGAGAGACGCTTTAGAATGCTGTTTTGAAATATTATGTTCACCTAATTGGGAACTTATTTCTATTATGCGTAATTTTTTGTTTTAATTTCATATGGTAATGATCTGCGCGCCATATCTAGTTAAACCCTTTAAAATGTTTAATTAGTCAGATAAATGAACTCTAGTTTAAATTTGGGTTTGTTAACCCAAAATAAAAATTTGGGTTTAGAAGTGACAAACACAAACTAGATGGTGAATATGGGGTAAAAAACAAACATTCGGGGGTTTCAGTGAAAGCAAACATTATATTGGTGACTAATGTGTAATTAAGTAAACCCACGAGGAAAATTAAAAAAAAAGAAGAGGAATTGTTTAGAGAGATATTCTTCTCCATCTTTGCATCGGTGTTGTTGCGTCCTTAGCTCAGAGTCAGATCTGCTTCCTTTTTTGAAGTGTTCCATTGTTATTCCCTTTCCTGTAAGTTTTTGTTTTGAATCTCAGCTTCTCCAGTAGTGCTTGATCTTCGTTTTCTCTTCTTCCGAATTCGATTTCCAGATCTGAATATTGAAATCTATTTGGTCGAGAATCATTTCATAACTTGTTTGTTTTTAGGGTTCTTAGATTGTTTAGCTACAAGATGATTGATTCTTTCTGCAATCGAGTCTAAGGTTATATTCATTTGTAGTGAATCGAAGCTGAAGCTAGATTTGTAGGAGATGCTAAAGCTTGATTGTTAATGCGATGACATTGCCATGAACTTAGCCTGACTCTTTTAATCCGTCTCTATGTTTTCAAGCATCACAATGGACGGAGGAGGTGGTGACATGGCCACGCCTGTACAAAAGCGAGCACATGAGGCATGGAGGATTTACAAGTATTATCTCGACAAGACTACTCCTCACTCTACCTATAGGTGGATTGGAACCTTTGTTGTCTTTCTCATCTACTGCTTGAGGGTTTTCTCTATTCACGGTTTCTACATCATCTCCTATGGTCTTGGTATCTACCTCCTCAACCTCCTTATCGGCTTCTTGTCCCCTCTTGTTGATCCTGAGCTCGATTCCTCTGATGGTGCTTCTCTCCCTACTCGTGGTTCTGATGAGTTTAAGCCTTTCATCCGCCGTCTCCCTGAGTTCAAATTCTGGTACCCTGTTTCGCTACTGGATTACATGTTTCTAACCTAGTGTGTGGCTAATGCTTGTGTTGCAGAATAATCATTTTTGTTGTCATAACTGTGCTCGTAAGAACATACACAGTAGCTTCTTTTTCTTGTCTTTGGTGACAATGCAATTGAATGTATGTTGCAGGTATTCCATGACTAAGGCATTCTGCATTGCCTTTCTCATGACCTTCTTTTCGGTCTTTGATGTTCCTGTCTTCTGGCCTATACTGCTTTGCTACTGGATCGTTCTCTTTGTCCTCACCATGAGACGCCAAATCTCCCACATGATCAAGCACAAGTACATTCCTTTCAGCATTGGAAAGCAGGTAACTCTTTTGATTCTTTTCCACCAAAACCCATTTAGTCATTAGAATCTTTCTACTGTTTATGAGTTTATGGTATCCTGCACACTTTGACTACGAAGTCATTTCAGATTCATCGTTAGGGATTTGAGGTTAAGAGTTGCTAATTATCTTAAACGTTTGATCTGTGTGGCAGAAATATAGCGGCCGGAGATCTTCTGCTACTGGTGGCAGCTCTCGTGCTGATTGATTCTTGATGGTCAGCCTCTTTTTTCTCGAGAAGAAGAAAAAAAAGAAAAAAAAAGATGGGGTTTAAATCATTTTGGAATGTTTTGTAGTGATGAATTTCAAATTCCTAATAGCTACAAGGAAGAAGAAAACAAAGGGTGATTAGTTTAATCTGTTATATGTTGCAACAAAATTGTTCTCTGTTCTTTAATGTCATTTACTTCTGTAAATATGATCTATTTTTGTTTCAAAACAAATTCATTCCTTTGTTTTGCTTTTCTTTGTTAAAAAGTTTTCAATTTGTTTGAATCGATTTCTTTAATTTATTTACTATGAATCTCATGCTCTAGTATTTTGGGTTTTCGAAGTTAGAGATTTAAGTTTCATTTGGATATTTATAAACTTTAGTTTGAGTTTAGTTCAGTTTCTTGCATATTTGGACGTTCATTTAATTTATGTTAAAAATAAAAAATCAAATATATTTAAAAAACCTCTATTTAGAAAAATTTAAAACAATACAACATATAAAAAAATATTATGACCAAATAACTAGTTAGGTTTAAATATTTGGATAAAAAGCTGATAGGTAATTAAGATTTTTTGATGTGTTGAGTATTTCTTAGATATTTTAAAATATTTTTTTTTAACTATTTTAGATATTTTTGAGTGTTTTGAAATTATATATATATATATATATATATTAAATTTAAACATAAGTAATATATTTAAATATATAATTATAATTTAGATATTTTTAGATATCCAAAAATTTGGTTCGGATCGGACTCAGTTCAATTCTTTGTATATTAAAATTTTGGATCCATTCAAGTATTTGAAAGTTTTGGTTCATGTTTAATATTATTTTTGATTGGGCTCAGTTTGAACTTTCAAATTCGGATATTTTGTCCAGCAGTAGGTTTTACTATATAAATTCATTTGGTTGCTATAGTTCATTTACAATGTAGTTATATTCACGTTTTATTTATCACACACGCAATTAATTTACAGTTATATAAGAAAGAAATAAGATATAAATCAATTGATGGAACCAATCAGTCTTTTGGGTTTGATTTGGGAGCGGTCTTGAAGTGAGAAGGCGCAGGTCGGAGCCAGTCTTTGCCACCGATAAAATCTTTGCTCATGAAGACGGTAGCTTCCTCATCAGATAACTGTTTTGACCATTTTACCCTTTGCCTCCTGTCTGCACCAGGACCGTAACATTTGTGTTCACCGTAGTACACAGTACTGCACCATTTAAATATTCAATTTTTAGTCGCTATGCCCTAACCAGAATACAAAAAAGGGAAAAGGTTTTAAAGTATTATTTTTTGTTTAACTTGTTTTTGGTGGAGTCTCCCCATTCGTTCCAGCCTTGAGGTGCAACCACATGGGAGAAGTAGGAATAAGCAAAGACAACTCTAGAGTAAGCTCCCCATGGTCTTCCCAAATACGTTGAACCTGTGCCTGTTACTTTGCATCCCAAGAATGAAAACCCTGATCTCTCCGTCGCCGACGATCTCATTTGCGCCGTTATCGACCCATTGTTCGGTGACAACGAGTGTATATGACATTTCTACAAAAATTTATTACAAGAAGTAAATTAAAATTTATCTAGTTGCAACTTTAATTAGCAAGAATAATGCACTGCTCTATTTCATCTACAACATATTTCTCAGAGAAATTTAGTTCTAACACAAGTTTGATATCACTTTCCAAATTTACTATTAATAAATGACTATTTTTCAAAAATATCTTAAATTTATGATGAAAATAGATTAAACTAAAATTTTAAAATATTTAGAAATTCAACTTTACCTCTTTAACATTAAATCCTAAACAATAATCACTAAAGTGTAAACTCAAATGTTAATATATTTTTAATTGAGAATATTTTTAAAAAATAATACTTAAATTGTGGTATTTTTAGCAATTTCTCATGTTTTTTATTCGATCATATGAATAATATTATGGTTTTGTTCGTTTGCATCTCGCTACTATATACAATATGCAATCAAATGTTGCTCATTTAAATCTCGTAAGATTTTGAAAATTTTAATTTTAAATTGCTAATTTTTTTTATCAGTAAAAATAATGATTTATATAATCATTGTGATCAGTACTGCGACAACAAAATGAACATGTCATGACATGTCTTATGTGGCATCAACACGCAAATGTTCGAACATGTTCTATATAATACCCTGAGTTATTTGACAAATCAGTTAAGCTTAGGCCATGATTAACCCGGGTCTATTAAGGTGGGGTTCTTAACGTAAAATTTGTCTTTTTAATTTTTTTTTTTATATATTTTTTTCGCTAAGAGACGGCTCTTATGGTTCTTATTTAAGAGACGGTTCTTAGGTTTTCTTAGTTAAAAGCTAAAATACGTCTCTTAGAAAAGCTAAGAACCCCACCTTAAGAGACTCCGGTTAATCATGCTCTTATAGATTAATATATATATATGCTAAAAATACAAAAATAAATAAGAAATTGCTAAAAATATTATAAATTAAATATTAATTTTCAAATATATATGTATATAGAGAGAGATATATACTTACTTCGTAGAGAGAAGATGCGCTTCCACAAATGAAATCAGTGGCTCCTTCAATATAGCAGCTCTTGAAGTAATGGTTTCCATTGTCGTCAAGAAGAGTGTCTTGGTACGACTTTATCACGCAGCCGTAGAACGCTGCTTTATCCGCCGCCACTCTCAACGCAACCGCCTTTCCCGCTGTTCCATACTTATTCTACTTTCAACAACAGAAACTACGTCAAGATCAATTCAATTCCTACGTAGTTTCCAAATATTTATTTACGTTTTGCTTTATGTTTAAAGATTTAGTTTTAGGAACACTTAGTAAACACCAAATACATACAGAGGAGAGAACATAAGTACATGCATGTGCATATTTGATCATTTCTACCACAAGTTTGATACCAATTTTAAAATTTATTATTAATAAATGATTACTTTCATAAATACCATAAATTTATGATAAATATAGACTAAACTAATTTTTGAAAATATTTATAAAATATTTAGAAACTCAACCTCATTCATTTAACATTAAACTTGAAATAATAATCTCTAAAGAATAAACTTAAATGTTAATATATATTTAAAAAGTGATATTTAACTTGTGGTATTCTTAACAATTTTTCTATATGATATATATATATATATGATGAGATTTGACCTGAATAGTGAG
Source organism: Moricandia moricandioides (assembly GCA_905132885.1). Lineage (NCBI taxonomy): Eukaryota > Viridiplantae > Streptophyta > Magnoliopsida > Brassicales > Brassicaceae > Moricandia > Moricandia moricandioides. The sequence continues at coordinate 679,689 of CAJHQQ010000013.1, read as the reverse complement.
AAACCGGCATACGAAGTGGGACGCGAAGACAGTGAGAGTGGGTGACTCCAAAATGTCTTCACCATCTCTCCATATGAGAATTGTATTTGAAGCTTTTGTTCCACTCAGCGTTATGTAGGGTTTATCCGCAGGAACCACCACCTTTTCTCTGTTTCAATATATTAAACATTAAACATTTAGTTTTTCATGGAATCTTATCATGCATATAGGTTTAACTAGCCATCACTAAAATAGTAAAATCTGTTCTACAAAGCATAAATTCTCAAATAAAAACAGAAGATCGAAGTCTAGTAACATATAGCTAGATATATTTTTTCCAACCAAAGTATATAAAAAAAATCAGTTTTACTACAAGTTTGATACTATTTTTCAAATCTACTAAAACAATACTTAACTTGTGGCAATCTTAATTAGAAATTTCTCCAAAATGAATAATATTAAATTAAAAAACATATTACGTAATTAAAATACAATGTATTTGAAAAAAACTAATTTGATATAAATACCTAACTGATAACAAGATGATTCTAGCAACAAAACGTATACAAACAAAGAATGGAAAATAGTCTTACATTTTATCTCAATTTAAGCAAATTTATGTCTTTAAAATATAAATCATAAACTCAGTTTAAATCCTTAACCTGATAAACTAATCCCAAGGTATACAATCTTAATTCTAAACCATACATAATCCATATAAACCCTAATTTTATATACATATAATGGTCTTTTTCAGTTTTATGTTATTGATATTTTCCCAATTATTTCTATATAGTATATAAATGTATACTCACATAGTGTGTTTAATTACATATATAAAAGAAAACTGTTTTTGTACCGGTAAACTCCAGGCTTAACCCAAATGAAATAAAGTTGAGGGTTGTTTAGATTGGGAGGGATAGATTCAATCGCTTCTTGAATCTTGTTGAAATCTCCTTTGCCTGATTGATCAACCCTAATAAGAATTGCAGTTGATAAATTGATTGAAGATGATGAAGAAGAAGCCATGGAAGAAAATGTGATTAAAGAGAGAATGAAAATATTGATGATTGTGATTTGATAAGTAGCAATGTAATGTTTAAACTTTGTTATATAAAGAACCATCTCGGCCATATAGCACATGTGAGGTTTCACGTCTTGGCGATTGTGCAGAGAGGACAAGAAAATAAATACAAAATAGAAATCAAGAATGGAATTGATAAAATCAATTGGTTATAAGCAAGAGTGTAAGAACTAAGCTATATAAAAGTTTAATTTATACATAAAGAGAGCTTTTATATATATCAATAGGTCGACTTAACGTGGTGGGAGTTGACAAGCGGCCGATTTCTTATGATCGAAGATGAAAGATTGTATTTTCGTCTCAAAAAGATTTTTATATGTCAGATTCAAAGTTAAAACTTTAAGATACAAAGTCTATGCACACAACACAATCTTTTCTTATTATGTGAATCTATATACAATATAGCTACATGCATAAGTTAAGTATTTTACGTACAGATATTTGATAGGATTGATTTTTAATATCTTTATAAGTTAACAGAACGTTTTCATTTATGCAACACATGTCTGATAGATTCATGATTTACCATTACGATTAGTTGCTCAATATCTGCATTCCTCTTTTGAGTTTAATGACTTCACTCTTTTAGATCAATGTAATTGCAAATACGATTAATTTTTATATTCTTTTTGGTTCGTTAATAAAACATTTCAAAAGTAGAAGTAAGTAGATAATTAGTACTTACTTTACGTGTTAGGTTGGCGGCTTGCATGCTTCCCGCATTAGGATTAGGCAATGGAAAAGAGATCTCTGACGCCTACTTATTTGACCCATATTCCATGGTTGCACCATCGAGAGGCCATATATATAAACCGAAAATGTTAATGGGCTATTGCTAAAGCTTAAGGCCCATATAAACGAAAGAGTTGTTGTAAGATAGTCAGCAGGTCACATAAACAGAGCATATAATGAAGTGCGCACGGATCGAATATTTGAGTTTAGATATTCATGTCTCAGATAACTAATTTTTTTAATTGGATATCTGAGTCGATTTGTATAAATAAAATAAATAAAAAATTAATAAAATTTAAATAATATTACAAATATTTTAAAAATTATTATAATTAATATAATACTCTATTTTAATTTTTGCATACAACATGATATTTACATATTATATATATAACATATCAAATCAAATATCTGTTCTTTTTTAAAAATATTAATATTTATGTGTTTCATTTTTTTTATAGATATTACATAAGTATTTAATTTATTTTGTAGAGTTATATATATATGAATTTTTCAATTTAATCGAAATAAATAACAAAATAAATCAAAATTTTGGATTAATATTGGAGTGGCTTCTATTGAAGTAATAAAAAGAGAATGACAATCCATCTCAACTTAGTTTGAAACGTGGTGTTTTTGTATTACTATAAAGACTAGATGATTACCCGCGTGCATGCGCGGAGTGAAATTAATATATTAATTATCGTTGAATATTAATCTTGATTATTCAACCATGATGTCATAAGTCTCCAAACGTATAGTTATGAATCGTCAATATAATGTTGATGAGTAGGGTGATGTTTGTTGATATTTTTTTTTAACTTATTTAATTTACATTGGGCTTCAATGATATCATTCAAATGTTATAATTCACCATCTCACTTCGATATGAAGAATCATATTTTTGAAATGATATGATCAAGTAACATTTGAGATCCATGCTTGCGCAGAATGAATATTAATTATGTATAAAATTTATTTGTAGATAATATTATTTATTTGGGAAATTAGCAAGGATAACCATAAGAAAAAAATTAATTTGGTAAATGACCATAGCAACTACAAGGCTAAAATACACTATATATATTGTGTATTAATTGTTGTTATACCCCTTTATATAAGTATGTGTAGTGGTTTTGTTTTTCTTTTATTTTTTTTATTTTGTTGTAAAATGTTTTCCCCTCTAATCTTATTTATCTTCTAGTTTTATTAAAAATAATTATCTAAATTTATAAAATACTAACAAAAATATAGATTTTTTTCTATTTATGATGTGTTTTGAAAATTTTAAAACATATATATATATATATATATATATATATATATATATATATATATATATTTATAACATTTGATATATCATGTTAGATTAAGAAATCAAATTAAAGTCTATACTATATCATAAATTCATATAGTATAATCTAATTTCTACTTCAAATGATATCTCATACTTAAAACATAAAGATTAAAGAATTTGATGTGAAATGATCAATCTAGAGTTTTAACTCAACTAAAACTCTACACAGTTTCTCATATTTTCTATATTTTCATGTTGTTTTCTCATCGAACAACCAATATGTAATTAATTATAATATATTAAAAATATTATATACTATTTTATACTATCTTACACATTTAGATAGTATAGTAAGATTTTTTTCAAATGAGATATAATTTTGTTGTGTTCTTTGCTATTTGGAAACATATAATTATATACAATCATTTATTTCCTCTCTCTCTCTCTCTCTCTCTCTCTCTCTCTCTCTCTCTCTCTCTCCCTCCCTCCCTTCCCCTCCCCTCCTCTCTCTCTCTCTCTCTCAACTTTTTTATTTGTTTGTCGCTCTATTTATTCTATAATGTACACCATAATGTGTGAAACCTAAAATTTAAGTAATATTATTAACATACCATACTATTATGGACTACGCAAATAGAATAATATACGCATTTAGAACATATTAGGCCGCACTTTACATATTATCCTCTCACTATTTGTTTTATATATTGACGCGCTGTGAATGAGAGAAGGGTCCACATTTTGCACAATTATCCTCTCACTTCTGGTAACTTTTTTTTATGGTTATTTGCCTATTTTTTTTCATTATGGTTATTCCATCAATTAACTCTATTTATTTTGTATTAATTTACATATTATGCAATAATAAATATATTGAATAATTGAGGAGCGAATAGCTATTACGTATACAATTAAATTCGAGTAATAACATAAATAAAAACAATATTTCTTTTTATTTACAAAACTTTTTGTTGATAAAAAACAAAATAAACCATTTATTTATGTTATATAATATATAATTAAAATTAAATGATATTGATATAGATATATAATATATTTAATATAAATATTTATTTATTGAGGCTTGATACTCATATGATTTTATTAACATTTTTATATTTGTTGTGATAAAAATATTATTTTTATTAATATGAATATTTTTTTTATTAACATGTTTATGTATTTTATATATATATATTTTAATCTAAACGATATTGAAATAAATGTATATATATTAAATGAAACTTCATATTTACATGATTTTATGATCATTTATATCTTGTCATAATAAAAAGTTAAAGAATTGATGAAAACAATTTCATCGTAGATTTTTAAAAGCCTTAGTAATTTACATTAAAAAAATTCAAAATATAGCAAATTAGAAAAAATCTAGATTTTTTATTATATACTTATGTGATTTTTAAATGTCTTTCAAGAATATAAAATTGAAAAAAAATGATGAAAGATACATATATTGTTATCAAATATTTATTATTCAAAATCATTAGTTGTCACATATTTGTTAATCATATTAAGTAATTTTGTAGCTTTTATTTAAAGAAATAATAGAAATTATTATTTTATACAATAACTAATCTGATAATTATTTTAATAAAAGGTATAATATATATTTAGATGGACTAACTTATTTTTTTTCAAGATTTTAAAAATCATTGTAGTGATAACATGTAACTACCAAAAAAGCTCGTATATATAGCTCCATGATTAATATATATAAGATTTCTCATTGTAGTGATAACATAATATTTCTCAATACTGCTTTTAAGGATTTTAATATTCTAGGATTAATATATATAGCTCGTATATTAATATGTTATAATGACATGTTTGTACGAAATATATTGTAATGATCCATCTAAGTATATAATTAACATATATATATATTTTATATGATATATAGTTTAATTTAAAAAATATTAAAGTATATATATATATATATAATCTGAATATATATTAAATAATAATTAATATTCATATGATATTATGATCATTTGTATCTTTTTATAACAAAAAAAAATAAAAACATTGTTCAAATTTTTTTGATTGTAATGCTTTTACTGTTTTAGTAATTTATAGTTGTTTTTAAAAATTCATAATATAATATGTAAGAATTTTTTTTTGATTTTTTATTATATGGTTAATGTGATTGTTTTATTTTTTAATAATATAAATTAAAAATTTATGAAAAATACAAAATATATTATCAAATCTTTATTATTCAAAACATTAATTTTCACATATATGTTAATTATATTAGGTAATTTTGTATCTTTTATTTAAGGAAAGAATGTTAAATATCCTTTTATGCACTACCAATCAATATGAATGTTAATTTAATAAAAGTATAGTCTATAATTAGATGGACCAACTTTTTCCTAAGGATTCTGAGAATCATCCTGGTGATGAGACGTGGCTACACTTAAAAGTTCTAATGTTCCAGGATTAATATATTGGGGATTATCTCACTTAAGATTCATATATTCTAGAAACAAATATAAAGCAACAAGCCATAAAGCCTATGAGCTTGAAGAAACCAAAATCTCCTCTTCTTTTGGATTATACTATCAAACGTACACGACACACTTGATCAAAACACAAAGTCAACGGTCAACCCAATTTTGTGTACAATGGATGATTCGACTATGTATAGGTTTTGAGTTTCGGTTTCATTTCGTGGATACATGAATTTACACCTTATCTTGTAAATTCAAATTACAATACACGAAACAAATAAACTCATACGAATTAATTAAAAATAAAATAGTCTCTTCGGGGACATCCGATAAAAAAAAAAGAAAAAAAATAATAATAATAATAATGATCTTCTGGAAAGCCGCCGACAGAACATAACTGTGGAGGTGGGGACGTCGAAAAGCAACCAAAAATATCAAAATCAAACATGGAACACGCAACTCTCTTCTTTAAATCCCCCCAAATCGAGAAACCCTTTTATCCAAATCCTGAAAGATGGAGCCTTTGATGGAAGACGAAGAGTACAGCTTCAGGGAAGTGGTCTTGCCGTCCCTGATTCCTGTCGTCAAAGAACCGGAGCTTGAGAGAGAGAACGGAGAGAGGAGAAGAGGAAGAGATGTGATCGTAGCCGTTGATCATGGTCCCAACAGCAAACACGCCTTTGATTGGGCTCTCGTTCATTTCTGCCGCCTCGCCGATACCATTCACCTCGTCCACGCCGTCTCAAGTTCGTTTTCTCTCCATCTCAATAGTATAGATCTCAAACGTTGATTTTAATCACATATATATGTATAGGTGTTAAGAACGATGTTGTGTACGAGATGAGCCAAGCCCTTATGGAGAAACTCGCTGTTGAGGCCTTTCAAGTTGCCATGGTACTTCTTCTCTCTCTCTTTTGGTGTTTGGACAAGAAACTGTTCCTTGATTGCTAAGTTACGGTCTTAGAAATAAATCTACGAAATGGTATGAAAGGACCTGGCCATTGTGTTAGAAGCTCGGTTCGAGTGACTGTTGAGAGGAAACTAATATTACATATTTATTTTTCCGGTCAGGGTATTAAAAGAAAAGATATGGTAGGAAACACTTGTGTAGCTTTGTGTTATCTGTTCAGACACTCTAGTCGAGTCTCTATTCATTGGTCTCATGACTCTCATTTGCTATCAACCTGTAAATGCAAAATCTCTGAAACCTGTGATTGTTACAAATATTTTGGATGCATTCATTCCATATACCTGTACTTGGCTTTTGATACTCTGATGATTATTAATGTTATAGGTGAAGAGTGTGGCTCGTGTTGTTGAAGGAGAAGCGGGTAAAGTAATCTGCAAGGAAGCAGAGAGAGTGAAGCCTGCGGCTGTAATCATGGGTACACGAGGCCGGAGTTTAGTAAGAAGGTTAGATTTAGTCTCTTAAGAACAAAATACTAGTTAGATATATTAATTTAGATATCTCTTAGTTGTGGTCTTTTGTCTTGATTCTCCTCTGGGAATGAATGCAGCGTGCTACAAGGGAGTGTAAGCGAGTATTGCTTCCACAACTGCAAATCCGCTCCTGTCATTATCGTTCCTGGGAAAGGTACTTTCACATATATCAATCAATGTATTGTGTCACACAGTTTGTTTGTTTTGTATTAACTAAAATCTTTGTGTTGTAAAGCAGAAGCTGGAGACGAATCGATAGTAAGCTGGACAAAATCAGGAGATCCTAAACCCTGAAGAAAAAAAGCTCTCAAGCCTCTTTGTACCTTTCTCATTGTAGTTGAAGTCATTTGTTTTCAGAATGTGTTGTAGAACCTTCAAGTAACTGTCTTGTGCTATTCTTCTTCTCTCTCTTTGTGTGTTTTGATTCAAGTTTTGTGTATAAAGAAAGAACATTTGTTATGTGTGTGCAATGGTAAGACTAGTCTAGCAAAAAAATAATCGAAGAAGCTTCTCTTTCTGCCAGCGATGATGAATATTTATATATTTTCCATCTGGAATTTGAGGGAATTAACGATTCTGAAACTCTCTCTCTGTGAGGCATTTGATCGAACACTTGGTGTGTGTAACAGACAAGAAGCATGGCGGAGTTCGAAGAGCTCGAAGGTCAAGATGGAGTTAGAATGCCATGGAACATCATCCCCGTCGCAACCAACAAGCAACAACAACCCATCGACTCAGAGATCCCAGTCTCCGCCATCTACACACCTCTCACCAATCACTCTCCTCTCCTCCCTTACGCCCCTCTCCGTTGCCGCACCTGCCGCTCTGTCTTAAACCCTTTCTCCGTCGTTGACTTCTCCTCCTCCGCATGGGGCTGCCCTTTCTGCTTCAATCGCAACTCCTTCCCGTCAAACTACTCCTCCATCTCCGACACCAATCTCCCTCCGGAGCTTTTCCCTCACTCCACGACCGTCGAGTATCTCTCCGACTCCTTCTCTTCTCCCTCTCCTCCTCCCGTCTTCCTCTTCGTCGTTGATACTTGCATCTTCTCCGACGAACTCGATCTCCTCAAATCGTCTCTCTCCCAAGCTCTCGATCTCATCTCCGATGCCTCCGTCGTCGGACTCATCACCTTCGATTTGTTTGTCCGCGTCTACGAGCTAGGGTTCCCACACTGTACCAAATCATACTTCTTCAATGGGAACAAAGATTGTTCCAAAGATGAGCTGTTAGATCAGCTCTGTTTCTTCGTCAAGAACCCTAAACCTTCTTCCGGCGTCATCGCCGGCGTTAGAGATGGTCTCTCCGGCGAAGACATTGCTCGGTTTCTCCTACCAGCTTCCGATTGCCAGTTTACACTTCACTCTGTTCGTAAAATTCAATCAGAAAAACAGAACATTGTGTGTGTTTTGTTCAACTCTTAACTTACTTGCTTGGCTTTTTAGGTTCTTGAGGAGCTTGGAAACAATCCTTGGCCCGTTGCAGCTCATCACCGTCCTGCAAGGTGCACTGGTGTTGCGCTTCGTATAGCTGCTGGACTCTTAGGAGCTTGCTTTCCTGGCTCTGCTGCTAGGATCATGGCTTTTATTGGTGGACCTTCTACTCATGGCCCTGGAGCTGTAAGTATCCCTTCTCCCCTTCTCCTATCAGTCTCTGTTGGAATCTTGGTGTGCTATCTTAAGATCTTTTTTTTGTAGATTGTTTCTCGGGAGCTTTCTGAACCAATCCGTTCTCATAAGGACATTGATAAAGATTCTGCTCCATGTTATCAAGAAGCTGTTGAGTTCTATGAGAAACTTGCGAAACAACTTGTTCACCAAGGCCATGTTCTTGATGTTTTTGCGAGTTCTGTTGATCAGGTGATTTGATTGAGACTTTTTTTTTTAGTAATCTCGTTTGTGTTTGGTAATATGAGTTTGGGCATTTGTAAAGGTTGGGATAGCTGAGATGAAAGTTGCAGTTGAGCAGACAGGTGGGTTTGTGGTGCTTGCTGAAAGTTTTGGCCATCCGGTGTTTAGGGATTCTCTCAAGCGCGTTTTTCAGTCAGGTGAAGATGATCTAGGCTTGTCCTCATGGTAGTGGCTTACCTAACTTTCATGCATGTTTTTGAACAATTTCTTATCTGCTATGTTTATCTTCAGTGAGTTAGTTTCTAACAATTTTCTATATCTTTCTGTACAGTGGAATATTTGAAATTAACTGCTCAAAGGGTGTCAAAGTTCAGGGAGTTGTTGGCCCTTGCGCATCTCTTGAAAAGGTATCATTCAAAAGTGTGAAGATATCTAGTTTCCGGTAAGCTTTTTGTGAATAAGAAGTTAACATTCTGATGATTGTTTGCAGAAAGGACCTCTATGCTCTGATACTGGCATCGGTCAGGGACACACAAGCGCGTGGAGGATGTGTGGCCTTGATAAAAGTACTTCCATATGTTTGGTTTTTGAGATTGCTAAAAGGGAGACAGCTGATGTCGTTTTGCAGTCGCAGATTAATCAGTTTTATTTCCAATTTTTAACATAGTAAGTGGTCTGAAGCTTTCTATCTAAATTGCAAGTTATGGACGGAGTGGTGGAGACACTTTGTACTTATGAACTTTATGTTTCTTTAGTTATCAGCACTCAAATGGTCAAACAAGGCTCCGGGTTACAACTCTTTCAAGAAGATGGGTCATGGGAACTGAAAACTTACAGGCAAGTTTTGAGTAGTACAGTTATGATATACAATCTTTTGAGAAAGGTGGATCTATATTTGCTTGTTTCATTAGCTTGTTCTTGTGAGGAGAACAAGTTTTGCTCTGAGAATGTGAACTTCAGTAGTTTCTCCACTATTATATTTCAGATTTGAGATATGTTTCTATCTTCATATATCTTCATCTATGATTTCACTGTTCCTCAAAATTTGCTTAGTATAGGAGTTGACAAAAGGCTTTGACCAAGAAGCAGCTGCTGTAGTCATGGCACGACTTATATCTTTCAAAATGGAGACTCAGGTAGCTAGATTATTATGAGCTGAATATCTGCCAGACCTTATCATGTTTTAGTGTTCTTTAAGCTTCTTACTTGTTAATTTACAGCCTGAGTTTAATCCCCAAAGGTGGGCAGACAAAGCTCTGATAAATTTATGCTCCCGGTTTGGAGAGTACCAAAAGGGCAACCCTTCTTCATTTAGCTTACCTTCTCAGTTATCAAACTTCCCCCAGTTTGTGTTTCACTTGCGCCGATCTCAGTTTGTCCAGGTACTCCTTCTCACTGTACATAAATGCATGAGAGGCTGAGGTTATTGTAACAATCTTTAACCACATTTTGTAGGTGTTTAACAACAGCCCAGATGAGACAGCATATTTTCGAATGATATTGAACCGAGAGAACGTTTCAAATTCAATCGTGATGATTCAACCTTCGCTGGTTTCTTTCACATTCCAGTCACAGCCAGAACCAATTCCTCTTGATGTGGCATCCATTGCAGCTGATAGAATCCTACTGTTGGATGCGTACTTCACCCTCGTAATATTTCACGGTGCTACAATCGCTCAATGGCGAAAAGCTGGATACCATCATCAACCTGAACACCAGGTACACATTATCATCCGAATAAAAAAAAAAAGAGTTTTCTAGAGTCTGATCTTCTCTTTGTCAGGCGCTTGTGCATCTGTTGCAATCCCCTAGAGACTATTCAGATACAATAATAAAGGAAAGGTTTCCCATTCCGCGTCTTGTCATATGTGATCAATATGGTTCACAGGTACAATCTCCTGAGTAGTAAGCTGAGCTCATGTTTCTCTTGAGATTGATTGATTGATTGATTGATTGATTGGTATAGTAATGGATGTGTATGTGTGGCAGGCTCGGTTTCTACTAGCAAAACTGAATCCTTCATCAGATGGGAATGGTCCTTTTTCAGGAGGGAGTGATGTATTCACAGATGATGTTAGCTTGTCTGTGTTTCTTGATCATCTTAGAAGACTCATTGTTCATTAAAGAGTAACCTTTTTTGTCGTACAGATTGTTTTTGTAAGTTCTTTTTTTATAACAGAATGTAACACATTTGTAGTACAAAAAAAAATAAAATTAAACGTTTTAAAAGTTAAAAGGACCAAAATTACATTTAAAAAAACAGTGTAGCATAAAACTTCATATGCTTGCAAAAGTTAAAGGGGACAAATTAGAAAAAAAACAGACAAAACTAAAAGACGGTTCGATTGTAATGGGCCTAGGCCCACTATAGAGAGTTTTTCCATTTTGCTTAAAACGTAGCGTTTTATACCTTGCTTGCCAAGTCGAATAACGTGTTGTACCCGCAGAAGATTGTTACAGGAAAAAGGTGTATATATATAAGCATATCGACCCTCACCTTGTAGAGAAAGGAAAGAGAAGAGACTTCTTTGCATAGAAACAAAGTGATTCAGGTAAAACTTTAAGATTCGATTCTCTTTTTTTTTCTTCTGATTATGATCTTGGATTGAATATTGCTTTTGCTTTTTAATCAGAGGAAGATAGAGATGGATAGAGAGAAGGTTGAGACAGAGAAGGAGCCAAAAGCAGAAGTATCTTGCAGGAAGCATGTGAATGATGACAATGCCACTTTCCTTGCAAACCTGAAAGACCACTTGAGCGAGTTCATCAATTCCTCCATGGATGAACACAAGTCTTGCTTCAAAAACACCATCCACAAGGTTCCTTTCTTCTCTTTTATCTACTCTCTTTATTGGTTTTGTCTTTTTGATTTATTCTTAAATTATTAGTTTGTTTGTTTTATTCTCTTTGTTTAATTTAGTGTTAAAAATCTGTATCTTAACTATCATGTTAACAACCTCTTTAGCTATTCGGGAGGTCAAAGGATGTTGAGGCTAAGGAAGTCGAGAGTCACGCACCTGTTCAGGCAGCATCAGCAGATTCTACTTGAAGTTGTGTCATTCTTGCCTTGAGCTTCTTTAATGTTTTTTTTTCTTCTTTTTATCGATGTTGCAAAAAATCCTCAAGTGTTTTTGGGTGTTAATATAATCAAAGAACCCGCTTTCTAACTTTTTTTTTTTTTTTTTTTAAATCTCCTTCTTAAATCATTACTCTTATCATTTACTATCTATAATGCTTTATCAAGGTTTGCTAGAAACAAACCTCCTACTATCTTTGCAAAAAACAGAAATATCTTTCGTTTCATCACACCATGCAAATATCTCATGCAATAATAGAGTTTGCTTGCATGACAATCCCAAAATATGAACCTTGTTTAAGAACAACACGGATTTGAGTCAATAATATTAAATTACCATTTACAACAAAATTCTGTTTAGGGATCTCATTACAGTTAACTAGTAATAAATATAATTCGTCTAAAAGGTAATAGATTAGAATAGTGAACTTAACCATTACATACAAATCATTTTATCTAATCACTTCTTTCATGTGTTATTTTTTTGGATCATCACTTATAAATTTGTTTACATAAATTTTTGTATTTACATAATAAAATCCTAACGTAACATTTTTTTTTGCTATGAATGTTAATATCATTTATAAATGAAAAAGGATTGTTTACAATACAAACCTAAAAAAGCAACACTTTGACAAAAAAAGTAAAAATAAATTGAAGCTTACGACATACCAAAGAAGGCCTATTATCTCAACCACAATGACATTAGGCTCCGGCATTGCTTCCGTTGCCTCCTTGCTGCGATAGAGTGAGTTTTTAATCTCTCTGTCAATTGATTTAAATACTGAATCCAGGGAGAGAGAGATGTCGTTATGAAACACGTTGTTGCGCTGCCTCCAAAGATGATATATTGTAGCTTGGCCAACGAGCATTCTAGATGAGAGGAGCCTTTCATCTAAGACAGCAGTTCAGACCAACATAACAATTTTAAAAAATAATAATACTAAATTTAATAGGTAATATATGTAAAATATTCACAAACTAATTGAAATCAATTCCATAAAACAAAGAATCATAAGCTCATCTTTTGATTTTCGAAAAATAACCCCTAAAAAGCTTATTCCACCATGACACTGTCTTATTGCTAACCGGCCGTGAAAAGTATGATCAAGAGCTTCATTAAGTCAACTATACCACCTCTATATGATCTCCCCACTTGTCTTTTATTTATGGTCATGCGAGCTTATGATAAAGCAACGATGAAGATTAGAAGAGTAATATCTACATATAAAGCAAATATATATGTAGCCATGAAATAAATAAATTGGTTTTGATGACAAAGAAAAATTGTTTTTTTTTCTTGACTAAAACTAATTGTTTGGCCTGAGGGCCTCAAGGCTCAAGCCCGAGTAAAGACAGTACTTAACCAAACGAACAAAAAAAAAAATTAATTGGTTTTACACTTATAGAAACGAAATTGAAATTAAAATTGATATTATCATTTTTAAAGATTGTTCACAACTTTAGTTATTTTTATTCATAAAATTTAAATAAAATCAGAAACTTTTAACCTTTGTTTTTAAATTTTGGAGATTTTAAAATTTTCATTTGAAAGTTATTAATATTTTTTATATAAAAAAGTTTGAGTAAAAACGATACTCTTGACTTTGGTGTGTTTGATCCAAATATAAATCTTCTGATGTGTGCTTTGTTTAGGTATGCATAAATTATAAGAAAATGGTAAGGACTCTGGGACATATTTAAATTTGAAAAAAATTAACATAGCCCAACACAATGGATAGACCCATTTTAATTTTAAAACAATTATATTTAGAAGCAATTTAATATACAGACTAATATTAGTTTTGGCCTTAAATAATTTAGCTTTTATAATAATAATATTAATTATATGTAGCACGATTGTGTATTTTCCAATGGTTTTGATCTTATATAATTAAATTTTTATAATAAGAAGAATTGTGAATCTTAAATATATATAGATTAAATTTATAATTCTAAATATTGATATGTCAAATATTGTTAATGCAATTTCAAATTATAATTGATGAAAAAATTACAAATTATATTTTTTATTGAATATTAATAATAGAAAGAATAATATATGAAGTCTCAAAATTTAGAGTATAATTAATTAAATAAATTGAAAAATATAATGCACATAAAATATAAAATTATAAATATTTATTTCTATTTTGAAGGTTTTTATTTCAAAATATGAATTCAGTACAACAAAATCTTATAAGAATATAATCAGATTATAAACTGATAACAAAGTAAATCACATATAAAACATTTATACTAATAATGGTTGAACAAGACATAAGAATAATGTCTTATACAGTTATACTATATATAACTTCAAAATGTAAATAATATATCTAAAAAAGTTACTGTAAAATCAAAGTTAGACACATATAAAAATTAAATAATTTCTATCTAAGCAAATCATAAATTTTATCAAATGACAGCTGAGTTATATACGATATCAATTTGTTTGAGTGAATATCCAACATTAATATGTGAAAAGAAATGGGAGGAGACATGGAGAAGCCCATCAACCTATACATCAAATCTACGTCAACAATAATATGTGAAATGAAACGGGAGGATACATGGATACAATAATAGGATCTCCTCATGGAAAGGAAGAGGAGGACCACACATAGAGAAAGCTATGGTCACTTGGTTTGCTCTACTAGAGTAGATAATTAGTTTAATTAGTTGTGTTTTCACTTTCATTATTTAAAATGAATTCAAAAATTTAGTTCAAAGTTCACATTTATAGTAAAAATGTTTTTGAGATGAAAAATTTAATATTCTTTCAGAAAAAATTACCATACGTAGAAGTATTTTCATAAAAATATTCATCTTAAATTTGATCCATATAAAAATGAAATAAATAAATTCTAGTTTATATTATATTCAGTTCTAAAAATGGAAACACCGTGACCTAGTGGTCAAGGCTTAAAAGTCGTTATACTTATGTATGAGATTCGTATCCGAGATAATGTATTTTTTTGCAAATTATAGGATACGAAGCTTATTGGAAGTTCTAGAGCACTACATGCAGAGCCGTTCATTGTAGTCTATGCTGCAGAGAAGGCTTATCCATCAAGGATGTCGTACATGTCAAACCGTCCATCGATCTAGGTTTTCAGGGAGAGCTACATCATGAAATCGTTATCCATAGAGTTGTTCATCAGTTTGCAGGTAGTTGATTATCATAGGTATATAACTAGAGATTATCACATGATGTAAAAAAACAGATGACACATTTTTTGCCAAAATTTCATATGATTGACTTGATCTCATTCCACCACTACATGCAAATTATGTATAGTACACTAATCTATTCTAACCAAATAACACTTCTTCATGCTCTCATTCCACTTGGTCATTTTTTTAGTTGATAACCCTATGAGTTTTTATTATCACATTCATTGGTCCATTCTTCTTACCTGGTCCAGTAAATTCATGGTCATCCATTTTACGTATACTAATCAATATATTGTAAATTAGTTAAAATTTTAGTTAATCAATTAATTTAAAAATGATTTGAAAATGTTATCCTTAATGAATGTTTAAAATTTTAAAATTAACAAAGGCTCATTTCATAAATAACACGTCCGACAAATATTAGTTATAATTGTGTTCTTATTTTGATAAAATAGATAAATATACTTACTTCCAAGTTGGTTTATGCCAAAAAAAGTATTTACTATTTTTTGCATTAATTAATTTAATCTCTACCAAAACTATAAACTATAAGTCAAGTTTGTAACAGATAATGGTTATCACTTTAAAAACGGCACCAAAACCCTATTTGTTAGCAATGTTCTTCCTATAAGAATGAGGTTCTTAGAAGATCTAAAATCATTCAAAACTGGGGTAGTGAATAGAAGTCAAAGTTCTACATTCATAGATCCAATGCTTTGGTGTTACCTAGGTTACGAGATATAACTTCAGCAGGAAAAACTAAATATATTCATTTCCATAAGATGTCCACTTGAATTCTAATTTCGAAGCATGAAATGGACGTCCAACCAAGCTTCGTGTTACCTAAGTTTGGAGATATAATTCAGTAGTTCTTGGGGTTTAACCGAGGTCATAATTTTTTTAGCAAGTCCAAAACAACTTATAACTATAATAAAAAAAGGTTTTTTTTTTTTTTTTTTTTTTTGATTAACCTGGGGGTATTCCAGGCCCATGGAGAGGCCCAGACTAATCCCCAAAGGGAGGTGCAGCCCACGGATAGACCCTCTCTCCGGGTATTCAAATGGGCCCTAAAGCATGGGTCCATATCCGTGTAAGGTGACCAGGATAATTGTGACTTAGTTTCGCGCAGCAGGTGGATCGAACCTGAAACGTGTTGGCGTCCCAATCCCGTCTCCTTACCACTCGACCACAATCACCTGGTCAAAATGAGGTTTTTATTATAATAAAATGTCAAAATGAGGTTGCAGTAGGAGAGTTTCAAACTCAGGCTAGAAGGTCGAAAGAAGGAAACTGAGACCAACTGAGCTTTTGCTCATTGACTTACAAATTAAATTTCTATATTTAAATGGGGTCAATTGAACCCTCTTTTCTCTCTGTCGGTCCGCTCCTGGGTTGTCCTCTATCTACTTCTTCTCGAAGAACTTCAAGTTTACATTTGAGAGCATGAGTTTTGAAGAAAGTGCACACCTATCTTTGGGGGATTTGCTAAAAACAACCTAAAATTTCAATCTAAACTTAAAAGTGTACCCCAATTTCAATCAAATGCAAAACCAACCTACAAGGGTGATAAAAATATTATTTAACCCTTATGACCAAACAAAAAACAGAAGTGTATTTTACGTTTCTATCCTTTGTTAGTTTACACGTAACAGAAAGAAGTTTACATAAATGTAGACCTCGTACGAAGTCTATTCACTCGGTAGACTTGTTATGTAGTCTACATCATAATTTTATCTAATAATTTAATTTTAAAAATGTATAAAAATAATTGTTGTAATATTTTTAACTAATCATTAATATAATGGATAATATGAAGTAAAAAAATTAAAATTTTATATAATTAAACATTTTTAAGGAACATTTAGGGTTTGAGATTTTTGGTTAAGGGGTTCGTAGACATATTATAAAGTCTACATATATGTAGACTTTTTTTTTTCAGTCTACACACAATTTAACCTAACCGGATTTAACCAATATAATTTGATGATCAAATAAAACATTTACGGTTTGAGATTTGTGGTTAAGGGGTTCGTAGACATATTATAAAGTCTACATATATGTAGACTTTTTTTTCAGTCTACACACAATTTAACCTAACCAGATTTAACCAATATAATTTGATGATCAAATAAAATATTTACGGTTTGAGATTTGTGGTTAAGGGGTTCGTAGACATATTATAAAGTCTACATATATGTAGACCTTTTTTCAGTCTACACACAATTTAACCTAACCGAATTTAACCAATATAATTTGATGATCAAATAAAACATTTACGGTTTGAGATTTGTGGTTAAGGGGTTCGTAGACATATTATAAAGTCTACATATATGTAGACCTTTTTTTCAGTCTACACACAATTTAACCTAGTATATAAATACGATTTCTCAAGCTTTTCAGGTAAAAAAAAAACTAATCTTCGCCGTATCTCTCTCTAGGCGATTTTCGGTGAGATTTCCGGTGAACTCGATCCACGCAGTTTCCCATCCGCTTCATCTCTGTCTCCTCCATTGCTCTGGTAAGTTAAATGTCTCTTTTTACCTCTCTGTTGATAAAAAGTGACCACCTTTACCTTTTTATCTTTTCAGATCTGAGCCGGCGACTTCTAAGGAACAGTGCTTCTCGTCCAAATCTCTGTTTCCGGTCAGTATCATGGCTTCTACTTCATCTCTCTGTCCTAACCAGCAAGGGACTGTGCTTCATCTTTCCAACATACGTCTCTGTGTCATCTCTATCTCTTGTTTAACTAATAACCTAACAAGCTCATCTTTGTTTACTAACCTTTTAGTTTCTTTTGATTCAGATATGAGTCGGTCAGTCTTAGATCCATTTATCTAACGAGCATTGCATCCTCTCTAATCCATTTCTCTGCTTCCGGTGAGTCTCCTTCATTTTGAAGTGTAGTATGAAGTTTCGAATTTGTAGACTGAAATTTTGAATTTGTAGACTGATATTTTGAATTTGTAGACTGATATTTTGAATTTTGTAAACTAATATTTTGAATTTGTAGACTTCTCATGTAAACTGATGTTTTGAATTTGTAGTACACTGATGTTTGAATTTATAGGCTTCTCGTGTAGGCTTTATTTTAAATTGTAGACTTCTCGTGTAAAATGCACTTATATAATTCTTTGTTTGTGTCTTCTTGGTGCATGTTACAAAATGGATAAACCTGATTTCCTATCGAGGTTGTATACTCTAGGGAGGAGCTTAAGAACTGTGAGTAATAGACAGTTGTATCAGGCTTTTGTACCAGACATATGGTTGTAACAAACTTATGTAATTTGCTTGCAGCAGACTGAAGTTTTAGTCTTCTTTTACAGAAGACTTCTATAGAAGTCTGGTACTCGACTATATATCAAAATATCATCATTTGTATCAGTATAGTACTCTTCTTTCAGAGATTTTAATTCATTTTCGACCAAAATTACAATTCCAATACAATCCAGAGATTTACATATTAGTCTTTCTTTATAAGAGACTTAAAAAGAAGTCTACTTTTTGTTCAAGAAGACTAACATGTTGGTCTGCACGACAGAAAGTAACATTAGAACTCAAAGTAATAGAAAAATTAAGACCTACGATTTCAACAAAAGTTCATCAAATAAGACAACATCCAAAGTGACAATACAGCTGATAAGTTAAATACATAAGACATAAAACAACATCCAAAGCAATAAGACACCATCCAAAGCAATAATACAATTGATCAATTCAACACATAAGAGATAATACATAAGACAACATCCAAAGCAGTAAGACAACACTGGTTTAACTTAGACAGTTTGGATGTGACCTGGTTGTTTGCACTGTGACAATTAATGTAGACTTACTAATATGTCTAAAATTGTTTCCTAGCAATATAGCAAAATCAAAAGTATTATACTTTCATAATTACAACAGTTTTTCTATCCAAAATCACTCAAACCCATTAGGATTAACTATTACACACTTTCAAACGAAAAAATTGTGAAAACATTTAATGCATAGTACACAAATTAACTTTTAATGTAAATTTCGAAATAGACTCCATGTTCAGTCTACAACGCTGTAGACTTTCTTTTCAGTTTACATCCGTAGACGGTCAGATAGGTCTACTTTTTGGGTTAGTTTTTGTAATTGACCATTTTACGGGTTACTTTTTATAGTTGAAAAAAAGTTGTGATTTTATTTAAGCAGACTTCGTTTTCAGTCTACAACCTCAAAAATGTTAGTTTTCGCTATTGACCAGAATTTTCCAGGATTTGACTTTCAGAGGTAGACTAAATATACAGTCTACATGTTTTAATTTTTTTGAATGAGGTTAGTTTTGCAATTGACTATGTTTGACTTTTTAGGGGGTAGACTAAAATGAACGTCTACAGATTTGTAGACTTCGAAAGAAGTCTACTCTCAAATCCGACGAGTCAGTTTTGCATTTGACCAAAATAAAAAAATAGACTTCACGGGTAGTCTACATTTTTTTTTCGGGAAGAGAAGACTGCATATGAAGTCTACATATTAAAAAAAATATATTTTTAAAAAGTTTTAGTCAAACACAAAACTAACATTTTCAACGCAGTCAAAATTTTGGTCAAATGCAAAACTGACCTCTTCGTAGACTTATGTTGAAGTCTACGCTTCGTAGACTTATGTTGAAGTCTACTAATGAAAAGTCAAAAGTTCATTCAAATGCAAAACTAACCTCTTTTGCGTAGTCGTCTTTGTAGGTCTACGTACTTTTTTGTTTTTGTTGTCAAAGGTTAAGATGTAGACTGTCGGGGAAGGCTACGTTACAAAAAAAAATCCGTTTAGTCAATTGCAAAACTGACCTGTGCGTTGACAAATAGACTGCATTGTATGTCTACATAAGGGCGTAGACATATAAAACAGTCTACTATCGCGACACAGATCTGAGAAACGACTTAAACCATGAAAATAGTTATTTTTTTGCAGTGTGAAGCTCGTTTCCAGCCTTTTCAACCGTCCAAACTCCAATATTGACCAAAATGAAACATTTTTGACGATTCACAAGTGAAAAAACACGAAATTATGAAGTTTATGATTATGAAAAGAGAGATTTTTAGATGGAAATGTATAGAAAATGAGAGGAAATGAAGATTTGCTTGTTTAGAATGAGAAAAAAGTGGTTGAAAATTCAATTCTAAAGCTTTAAGAGATCAAAAATGGTGGTTGAAAATATTTATGATGATGGCATAGTTGTAATTAAGAAGAAATGTTTATAGTGTATTTGGTTTTTTGTATTTTTCGAAATTAATAAATAAATAAATAATAATGGCAAATTTGTAAATAATTCAAAAACTTATGGGTATTATGAAAAATTCAATGATAAATAGTAACTAAAAAAAAGAGGTTAGTTTTGCATTTGACTTAAATTTTTAGGTTGTTTTTGAAAAAAACCCCTATCTTTTGATATGTGAGCTCAAAGCTTCAAATTTCTTTCTACGTCGGTGAAAATATTCTTTTTTAATTGGGGATACCATGAGGTTAATAAAAAAGAAAAACTAGAAATAGTTATTTTGATAGTGCTTCTTTTTCAATGTTATCTATCTTTTAGAGATTAGACAAAGAGCAATAAATAGATGGGGACATTACATACCCAATTAAATGGAAGACGGAAAGGTCAAATTAGAAACGGAACATGGACTACGTCTGTCAACCCCCGAGAACATTCTTGAATGACTACGGTCAAATGCATCCAATTGCTTTGATTAGTAGCATTTGCCCTTTTCTTAATTATATACCAGAAGATGCATTTAATAACCTGATTGTATATATGGATTGTCACTTAGACCTTAATTGATAGAACAAGTAACAAAATAGTAGCAATATGCTATAGAAGTATTATACTCTCATAAATATATTTCGTAAAATGATTGGTAGAATAAACGATTAATATATAAAACTATCATATAAAATTAATATATGATATCTAATTTTTTTTTTCTAACTAAGATACATATATCTCTATTTTTAATATATATATATATATATATTAATTTTATTTACTTTTTGAAAATAATAAATCATTAAATGTAAATTATTATTATTTTTAAAATTTTAATTTTAATTTGTTTCATTATAAAAATATAAGTTTAATTTTTGAATTTAAATATAATTTTTTGCTATTATTCAATAAATAAATGATATTAATTTTTTTTTTTTTTTTACATATTTTAAATGCAAATGGTCTATCAAAAAACTTCATATGAAAGCATTGGACAAAAAATATTTGGAGAACATTTGTATGTTGTAAATGCTATTCAAAATGTTTTCTTAATAATTGTTGATTGGATAACAAGAAGCATAATACTTATATTAATGATTTGTCAATCAAGGCCTTAGTTGCAAAATAATCTTCAAGTCACCTCTTGTGTCAAAGTCTTGGATGTTAGTTGATTGAAAAGTCTGTCTAACAAAAATATTTTTAACTAACTGTAGTTAATGAACTTAATTGGTGATAAAACGCTCCTATATATTCAGCTCACTACCTACTTCTAAATTTCAGAGCCAAAAAAACTCAGCAGAGTCTTGAGGATGGAAACACAAGGCAAAGTTATCACATGCAAAGGTAATTTACAATGATGTTTATATATATATGTGTGTATAAAGCTAAGCTAAAATATGAAGAGTGTGAATGAACAGCGGCTGTGGCATGGGGAGCTGGAGAAGCTCTAGTGATGGAGGATGTTAAAGTGGATCCTCCTCAGAGACTTGAAGTTAGACTACGAATCCTCTTCACTTCCATCTGCCACACCGATCTTAGCGCATGGAAAGGCGAGGTCACTCTTATAACTTACTCTCTCTTCTTTCTTCTTTGAGTAGCCCTTTTGCTTTCTTCTTATATTTGTATTGTGTGGTGGCTAGAACGAGGCTCAGCAAGCATACCCTCGAATCTTTGGTCATGAGGCTGCAGGGTAATTATTTATATATATATATATATATATATATATATCTTTGTCTCGTTATTTTTCTTTATTTTGTTTCCCAATGGATGTTTTTGGATGGAAACAGGATAGTGGAGAGTGTAGGTGAAGGAGTGGAAGATATGAAGGTAGGGGATCATGTGCTCCCTATTTTCACGGGAGAGTGTGGTGATTGCAGAGTCTGCAAACGAGACGGAGCCAATCTGTGCGAGAGGTTCCGAGTGGATCCAATGAAGAAGGTGATGGTTGGTGATGGGAAGACCAGATTCTTCACCAGCAAAGACAATAAGCCCATTTACCATTTCCTGAACACATCCACCTTCTCAGAATACACGGTCGTAGACTCGGCCTGTGTGGTCAAGGTGGACCCTCGTTTTCCCTTGGAGACGATGAGCCTCCTCAGCTGCGGTGTCTCAACTGGTAATCAATACTGTGTATAATTATGTGTGACATGACAAAGTGGTTGTGTTTATTTAATGAATGGGGGACAAGTAATGTTATATGTGTAATGAAATGAAGGAGTGGGTGCGGCCTGGAACGTGGCTGATATTCAGCCTGGCTCCACCGTCGCTGTCTTTGGGCTGGGCGCTGTTGGCCTTGCGGTGGCTGAGGGTGCAAGAGCCAGGGGTGCCTCTAAAATCATTGGGATCGACGTCAACCCTGACAAGTTCCCATTAGGTATATACATTATTTATTAAACTGTATATATATTATAATATAATAATAAAAAACAAAACACAAGTTCTTTTATAAATATGATAATCAATATATTACATCATTCAATCTTATGAAATAATATATACACATTCTCTTATTTATAAATCATGATATTTAATATATTTTATTACATATATTCAATACATTCAGACCGCATGAATAAAAAATGTCTACTATCAATTATTCTATCTGTTTCATATTAAGAGTCACGTTAGTTTTATACATACGGATTCAAAAATAATTAATTTTGTATATTTTATATATAAAAACACAATTATCTATACACTTAACCATGTTTCAACTAATAGAAAAATAAATTGCAGCAAAATTAATAAATTTTGCATCGAAAATTAAAAACGATACTTATTTTGTAACAAAAAAAAATTTCTACAACAACGATCCTTATAATATGAAACGGAAGGAGTATCAATTACTGTATAATTAAGTGTTAGGTGTTGAGTCCCTGCCGTTTAGCGTCTAGAATTATACATTAACTTGCATGAAACAGGGAGAGAAGCAGGGATCAGTGAGTTCATAAACCCAAAGGAGAGTGAGAAGACAGTTCATGAGAGGGTGATGGAGCTAACAGAAGGAGTAGGTGTGGAGTACAGCTTCGAGTGTGCAGGAAGGATTGAAGCACTTCGAGAAGCCTTTTTGTCTACAAACTCAGGAGTGGGAGTGACAGTGTTGCTTGGCGTTCACGCAAGCCCAACGCTTCTCCCTATCCATCCCATGGAGCTGTTTCAAGGCAGATCCATCACTGCCTCTGTTTTTGGAGGTTTCAAACCCAAAACACAGTTGCCTCTTCTATTCACCAAGTGCCTCCAAGGTCAGCTCAATCTAGACCTCTTCATCTCTCACCAGCTTCCTTTCAAAGATATTAACGAAGCCATGCAGCTACTACACCAAGGCAAGGCTCTACGTTGTCTTCTCCAACTCTGATCATCTGTTATTACAAGTTACTCGTATTGTTTGTTTTTTATTCTCTACTGTATTACCTTACCTTGTTGGTTGGGTCCACCTCCACTCATCACACTTAATTGTCCTTTGGAATGATCACATATTCACAATACTTCATAAATGCTCAAACCTACAACTCTTTTAAATCGCCACGACACTCGCATGTGGTCTCTGTCAAATCTAACGGGGCGTTGATGGTTGATCACCACCAACCCTGAATAGAATACATTACTTATATGGCGAATAAACAAAATGAGTAACTGATCCTTATACCTACCGCTATAGAGATCAAAGAGGCCTTGTTCTCTATCCATGCTGATAAAGCTCCCGGACCAGATGGCTTTTCAGCTGGATTCTATCACACAAATTGGGTCAACACTGGACGCGACATTGTTAAGGAGATTCATGAATTCTTCATAAACATACGTCTGCCTAATTCCGAAAGTCACTAGTCTGAAGACAGTCGCTGAGTATTGGCCTATTGCATTGTGCAACGTGTATTACATAATCATTGTGCAACGTGTATCATATATCATCTCGGAAACACAGTCTGTTTTCGTACCAAGGCGTGCAATTTCGGATAATGTTCTCATCACTCACGAGATCCTTCACTATCTTAAAATATCTGATGCGCAAAAACAATGTTTTATGGCGGTCAAAACCGATATGAGCAAAACTTATGATAAATTGGAGTGAGATTTTATTCAATTAGTGCTGCAAAGGTTGGTTTTCCACCAAAAAGTTATCACTTGGATTATGCAGTGTGTCTTCACAGTAACATACTCCTTCCTCATAAACGGCTCGCCTAGAGGAAGAGTCACACCAAGTAGAGGTATCCGTCAAGGAGATCCCTTCTCACCATACATATTCATCTTGTGTAATGAGGTTCTCTCGGGTCTATGTAACAAAGCACAAGAGGAAGGATATCTTAAAGGGGTCTGGGTAGCTCGGGGGTGTCTTCGACTAAACCATCTCCTCTTTGCGGACGACACAATGTTTTTCCGTACAGCAAGCAAGGAAAACAGTGAAACTCTCAGCCGAATTTTGAAGCGCTACGAATCAGCATCTGGACAATCCATCAACATCTACAAATCGTCCATAACCTTCTCTCGCAGAACCCCTGCTGCTCTAAAGAATTCTACAAAGGTGATTCTTACAATTGAAAACGAAGGGGGAGTTGGAAAATATCTCGGGCTACCGGAATTGTTTGGCAGAAAGAAGCAAGACCTCTTCTCATCCATAGTCAACATGATCATGCAAAAAGCAAGAGGATGTTCAAACCGTTTCCTATCCACAACCGAGAAATGACTATGTTGAAGAGTGTACTCTCGGCGGTTCCTTCCCACGCGATGTCATATTTCCAGATCCCGATCTCTCTTTGCCAAAGAATCCAATCAGCATTGACATGTTTTTGGTGGGATAATAACAATGGCAATGAGAAAATGGTTTGGATTGCCTGGTCCAATCTGATACGACATAAAGATCAAGGAGGCCTTGAGTTTAAAGACATCCAAAGCTTCAATGAAGCATACCTAGCTAAACTCAGTTGGCGGATTATCAACAACCCCGATAGCCTATTAGCAAGAACTCTTACTGGTAAGTACTGTCCAACCAAAGATTTCCTTGCTTGCTCAGCTAAAAGCACAATTTCTCACGGCCGGAGAGGAATATTGATGGGATGAGATATCATTCTCAATAATTCAGGTTGGGAAGTGGGTAATGGCCAAAGTATAAACATCTGGGAAAAGCCGGCTCGACTGTACCCAACAAATCAGACCAATGGGACCTAAACCTAAGGAACTGCTAAACATAACAGTGTCAAACTTACTCCTGCCAAACATAAATGACTGGGATGTAGAGAAAATTAAACATATGCTACTGTTTGATATTTTAAAAATAATGATATGTATTTTTTTTGCGGTATAATAAACTTTTACAATGTATGATAATAAAGTTTTAACAAATAATATTGAATCTCACCATAATATTAAGTATACATATCTAAAATAACGACACTACATTATCTAAAAAATTCAAATATTATTTTATATATAATAAATTAATCAGATTTAATTAATATAGATATGTATTAAAGTAATTTACAATAAATGAAAAAAATACTTTTAAAAGATATCTAAACAATGCATAGTTTATAAAATAAATTTGGTCAAATGAATTAGTGCTTGATAAAACAGTGTGATGATCGAAGATACTTTAAGGATGAATTTGTTTGCTTAACCAAATTTGAGTTTTATGTTAAGCATTGAATAAAATGAGTGAAAAAGAGTGATTTCTGATTTGACAAAATTATGAAAACTTTATAACTATTATGCATATAAGTAAAATACAATGGTAGACAAAAAATGCGAACAATAGAAAGTATAATAAAATTGTTTTTTTGTTCAGTTTCAGTTTGTGTAATTACCAATTATGTCATAGAAATATCTTTGAAAACTTAAACTAAAATTATAGAATTGTCACTATATCTAAAAGCTCTTCTAAGATTATATATTATCAAGCTTTTGATTTATAAACTATTTGATTATATATTATCAAGATATTTTAATATTTATGATTATTATTCAAATTTATAAAATTATAAATAAAATATATAACTTTTATACAATATTTATACCGCGAAACCGTGGAAAACCACCTAGTATATATTAATTAAAAAATCACTTAAATGATTTTTGTTGATGTTGCTCTCATAGGAGAACTCTCTAATTAATTGTTTTAATTTTATTGGTTATTTTTTTATTTTTTTATTTAATTTAGTTTAAAAAGTAAATAAAAAATAACTTACATCAATAAAAAATTAATCATAGTTACTAATAATGGTTATCACAAATATTTATTTAAGCAATTGTGTTATCAATACTCAAAATTTTGTCATAAATTATCTTGTGTATTTAATAAAATGATTTTTTTACGAAAAGATAAAGTTTAAAACTTTTCCTTTCATATTTTATAGATAATAATAAAAATATAATTAGTGGTTAGTAATTTTATTTCTTATATATAACCTCTTTTATATTAATTTAGAAGTCAGTTAAGTAACTTTTGCTGATGTGTCTTTCATAAAAGAATCTCTAATTAATTATTATAATTTGATTGGTCAATGAATTTTATTTATTTATTTATGTTTAAAATTAAATTAAGAACTAACTTACATCAATAACCAAACAAATCATACTTACTAATAATGATTACACAAATATGTATTTTAGGAAATTGTCTCTTCAATACTCAGATTTATATCATAAATTATCTTATGCATTTAATAAAATGAATGTTTTACGAAAAGAAAAATTTTAAAACGTTTCCTTGCATATTTTATAGATAATATAAAAAACAGTTACTGGTTTGTTCTTTTATTACTTATATATATATATATATATATATATATATATATATATATATATCATCTCATCTCCTAAACATTATTTGAGAAGTGATTTGCATGTGTCATCACTACAATGATTTTGAAAATAAGTTAATGATATATCATACTAAAAATGTTGATATGGATTGAAACTAATTGTGACATGGACATTTACATCAAATGCTAGTTTATATTTTTGGTAAGCTTTTTGAATATGGTAATGTTATATAAATATAATAATATTTTACCATTTTCAAATTTTGTTTAATTCAAATTTTTGTAATTTAAATTTCTAAAACAAATCTTGAAAAATTTATGCAGTTTTTTTTTTTAAAATGGTAATTTTCTAATCTCATTACCATTATTTTTTTTAATATCTAAATATTATTTAGTCTAGAAATATTATTTAGTTTTACGTTTTGATAATTATATAACTAATTTTTTTCTTAAATTTTATTGAATTTTATTAAATATATTTTAATCAAAATAAAATAGATAAAAATATTTCTAAGATTATAATTTTAAATATATACTATTGAAAATATAAATTTAAATAAAATGTATTTATTTTATATTCAGTTTACATATAATTAAATTAAAATTTAAACTTAAATATTTTAAGCAATTAATATAATCTCAAATTACCAAATTTATTTTAAATATGATTTAAATATTAAAACTTTTATTTCTTCAAAGAGTGCACGACAATACCTAGTATATTATTTGAAAATTATTTAAATGATTTCTGTTGATGAGTTTCTCATAGAAAATCTCTCTAATTAATGTTTTAATTTGACTAGTCAATGGTTTGTTTATTTATTTTATATAATTCAGTTAACAATACAAATTTTAGGATCTATATATATAAACTTTTCCTAAAAATAGATTAGGTTAATACTTCACCGGGGTATACTGGGCACCAGCCCGACCAATTATCAGCTACTTTAATTGAATTGTGAATGTTTCCTCATTTCGAAGAACCTTGGATATTTAAAAGCATCTCCAATGTTTAAATCCTTTTTTTTGTAAAATAAAGTAAACATAAAATTATTACGAATTTTGTTTCAATGGTACCCATTTTTTATCTAATGAATTTTTTAAAAAATATATTATATTGTTACTACTTATTATTAATTCTAATAAAACCTTTTTAGTTTAAAACTTACAAATTTTACTCACTTATAATTCTTTAAACTAAATATTTACTATATATAAAATTTATTTTATAGTAAAATAGAAAATGATTTATATAAACTTATTTATATTAGTGAGAGTATTAATAATTTCATTATATTATAAAACATAATATTTAACTTTTAGATTAAAAACTATATAAAAATTGAATGCTCAGTTTTTAAATAAAATGTTTAATAGTAAACTGAAATCGTGAATAATATTTTCTTAAATTTAAGGGATATTATTCAAATCTTCATTTTCCCTCAAAATGATACATTTTTGAAAAAAGTTTTCTTTAATTTTTTGATGTTTTCCCCCAAAGATGATTAGAGATGGTATACAAGAAGATCTTAATTCCACAATACAAAACTAGAAGTGTTGAATTATAATTTAAATTGCAGGTTTTCTTAGGTGAGTTCCTCTGGTGATCACCACCAATAATCAGGGATGATTTTGAAAATTTGGGGAGCCAAAGATAATTCAATAAACGTTTATAAATTTGAGGTTCTATATATGTAACTTTTTTCTAATTTTTTTAGAGACTATGGCTTAATCCGCGCTACGCGCGAAACTATTTTGATTTTTAAATGTTAACTATATAATATTTTTATATTATATATTTACTGATTATTATTTTTTCTTATATTATATATTTACTTATTCTATTTTTCTTACTTTTATATCAAATGGTAATATTACAATAGATATTTAATGTAATAATTATTTCTTATATTGTATATATACTTATTATTTATATATTATACATTTTCAGATAGATGCTTAATATAGTTTTTCTATTTCTTATATTGTATATTTATTTATTATTTATTTTTCATACACTTTATATTTACTTATTCTAATATTACGATATATGACTAATATAATATTTACATTTCTTATATTATATATTTACTTATTTTTTTATCTATTCTTATATTGTATATTTACTTATTCTAATTTTATTGTTTTTATATTAAATGATAATATTACGATAGATGCTTAAAATAATATTTTTATTTATTCTTTTTTTATATTTACTTATTATTTATTTTTATTATATTGTAAATTTACTTATTATAATATTACGATAAATGTTTAATGTAATATTTTTATTTCTTATAATGTATATTTACTGATAGTTTATTTTAATATACATTTTTCATATAGATATTTAATTTACTTTTTTCATTTCTTATATTCTATATTTAGTTATTGTTTATTTTTTTCTTATATTGTATATTTACTTATTTTTTATACTAAATGATAATATTACGATAAATGTTTAATATAATATTTATATTTCTTATATTGTATATTTATTATTTATTTTCTATTGTATATTTACTTATAAAATATTTGGAAATAATAAAAACGTAAAAGTATTAATTTTTCAGATAGATGTTTAATGTATCTTTTCTATTTCTTATTGTATAATTACTTATTATTTATTGTTTCTATATTTAATATTTACTTTTTAATTTTTTTTGCATTAATATCTATGGTAATATTACAATATATATATATATATAATACAATATTTTTATTTATTATTTTGTATATTTACTTATTATTTATTTTAATATACATTTTTAATATAGATATTTAATGTAATTTTTCATTATTACGATAGATGTTTAGTGTAATATTTCTATTTTTTATATTATATATTTAATTATTATTTATTTCAATATATTATTTCTATTTATTATATTACATATTTATTTTAAATTATATTCTTATATTGTAAGTTTACTTATTATTATCTTTTACATTTTAAGATAAATGTTTATTGTAGTATTTAAAATTTAAAATTGTATATTTACTTATTATTTCTTTTCTTAATATTGTAGTAGATTTTACATTTTAAGATAATTTTTTATTGTAGTTTTTCCATTTTTAAATTGTATATTTACTTATTATTTTTTTCTTATATTGTATACTTATTTTTTTATTTTTTTTATTATTTTTCTTATATCAAATGATAATATTACTATAGATGTTTAATGTAATATTTCTATTTCTGAATATATTTAGTTAAATGATAATATTATTATAGATGTTTAATGTAATATTTCTATTTCTGAATATATTTACTTATTATTTATTTATTTATTTATTTTACTTACATTATCTATTTTTTAATGTCACATGTCATTTTCTCAAAGAATGATTTTATGATGATGTGGACACTCTATGGAGCCTCAAAAGCTCCCTTTTATTATTATAAATATAATTTTTCATTATTATGATAGATGTTTAATGTAATATTTCTATTTTTTTATATTGTATATTTAATTACTATTTATTTCAATATATTATTTCTATTTATTATATTACATATTTATTTTAATTTATATTCTTATATTGTAAGTTTACTTATTATTATCATTTACATTTTAAGATAAATGTTTATTGTAGTATTTACATTTTTAAATTGTATATTTACTTATTATTTATTTTCTTAATATTGTAGTAGATTTTACATTTTAAGATAAATTTTATTGTAGTTTTTCCATTTTTAAATTGTATATTTACTCTTTTTTCTTATATTGTATACTTATTTTTTATTTAATTTTTGTTTTTTCTTATATCAAATGATAATGTTTAATGTAATATTTATATTTCTGAATATATTTAATTGAATGATAATATTACTATATATGTTTAATGTAATATTTCTATTTCTGAATATATTTACTTATTATTTATTTATTTATTTATTTTTACAGATATTATTTATTTTTTAATACCACATGTCATTTTCTTCAAGAATGATTTTATGATGATGTGGACGCTCTATGAGCCTCAAAAGCTCCCATTTATTAATATATATTAGGTTTATACTTCACCGGGTATACTGGGGAACCGGCCCAACCAATTATCAACTATTTTAATTGAATTTCTAATGTTTCCTCATTTCGAAGAACCTTGGATATAGATGGGTTTGTTTGATTCCGAGAGTTTCTTCTTGTCGGATTAGAGATCCTTTCCATTATTGGAGTCTCTGTAATATTTTAATTTGGCAATTACTTTTGGATATATATTGCTTGATTAATTTCGAGGATAATTTCTCCATGTGGGTTCTTCTCAATCCTTACAAATTGGTTATAATATTAGTAGCATGTATTTTATGCTCAAGAATTTGTTTATTGCTATTGTTTATTAAGATGTTGATAATTTATCCATGTGGCTTCTTAATCAACTTCTTAATCCTTGGAGATATTATAATGTAGTAGCAGTTACTCTATAACATTTTTTTTAGAAAAAATATTGACTTATAATTGGATTTTTTTTTTCATTAAGAAGAACACTGATTAGCTTAGTTCCGAGAGCATTTTTTGTTTCCACGAAATACTAGTAGATTCTAAGCATGGGGGAAAATAGCAAATACAATTTTAAAATACATATGAAACACAACGATCGTCGTGATTCTCTTTTTTATTTCTTGACCATCAATCATACGA
The DNA here is from genome assembly GCA_905132885.1 of Moricandia moricandioides. Lineage (NCBI taxonomy): Eukaryota > Viridiplantae > Streptophyta > Magnoliopsida > Brassicales > Brassicaceae > Moricandia > Moricandia moricandioides. Next base: position 647,952 of record CAJHQQ010000013.1, on the reverse strand, counting down.
TGATTAGGTTATGATGCTTCTTCTTTCACTGTAGCTTCATGTTTCTCATCCTGCCAAAAACCAAAAAAAAAATGTTAAAGCGATTTTTGTTGGTAAAGAGCGATTTATTTAGCTTGTGTTGATTTTGTTAATTTTCTTGGCAAAGGAATAGCTTATAATATAAGAGAAGAACTTTAAATTTGGTAGAAATTAACCCCTTGTTTTAAATTCGGTGAAATGTTATTTCTTTTTGGTAAAAATGTTAAAAATTTAAATTTGCTAGTTTTAGTTTCATTATAATATCTTAGAAACCTCTGGTTTTAAATCCAAAACGCTTAGTATTGTATATTGTTTTTGGGTGGATTTTTATTCCTTTTCTTGGCAGGATGTGAAAATCACTTAATACTAGATACCAAACTAAGAAGGAATGATTCTATGCATATTTGTTTGTGAGGGCTTTTAATTTGGTTGTCACTGAGAATGAAACACTTGGCAGATTTAGAGACTTCCATTGCTTAACTTGACAAGTCAGACATAATCTTTATAAAGTAAAAGAAAGCTTTATGCTGAAATAGACATGCATGCCCCTTTTTGCATGTTTGATTTGGTTTATATATATTGTCATGACATAGGAATCTAACTTGTCTATGGAAGTATCTTAAAATGGAACATAAGTGAGCTATTATGGATATAAACAAAGTTGATTAGTTGTAATTATCACAAACTAGATTGCAGTGATTGCAGTACCTTTTTTCCTCATCACGCAGCCTGCCTTTGGTGCTGCTTCCAGTAGTCTTGTAGTTAGGGAATGGCACGTGCCCATTCTCAATGCTCTCGATGTCACGCACCAGAATGTCATACTGTCTCTTAGCTTCATCTGGTGTTGTCCCACCAACGGCTCTAGCAACATTGTACCAACGGTCTGGTGTGTCTTGGTCATAGGTTGCTAGAGCACGCTCAAAGGCTTTGTTCTGCTTAACAGTCCATGAGCCAGATCCATAAGCAGACATTGAGTTTGATGCCATTGTGATATAAGTTTTTTTTTCTGTATTAATAAGTTATATGAAAGAGATGATATGTTGCACAGATGTCGCAGAGTCCTTGCTCTTTATAAAGGAGGATGCGAAGTGGGGTCTAGTGCCAGTTGGCAAAGATTGATATCTCTGCTTTGCCCCCCAAAACAGAGAGAATTTTAAGTCTTTGTCTCCATAGAAAAAGAATATTGAGCAAAAATTATATGCAGATCCAAACTAATCACCTCAAAGATTGTGTGTTTAATTGCTTTTTGTCATCGACATTTAGCATATGATGCTCGGTAGCGACATTTTTTTCTATAAATGTTGTAACTAATATGTTTACTTTTCTTTCCCAATTTGTGTTATGATGTCATTCTTTAGATTAAGCTTGTAGTCAAAAGAAACAGTTTAGTTGATGAATAGTTTGGAAAAGTCTCTTTAAATTTTCCTATATTTAGTCATCTACTTCCTGGGAATAATGTCTCTACTAGTCTGATTGTTAGGTTTTCTTTATCCCATGTTTAACTCTTTATGTCCGATTAATATTTTATTGTCTACTTTGATTTTAGAGGCAAACTCGCAATAATTTATTTTTAAGTTCATTTTAAAAAAATCTCGTACTAATCAGAATTAGACATCTTATTATATATTAGATATTATTTATCTAAGTTTCTAATTTGAGACTTGGATTGACATCTATCTCTCACACAGCACAAAGCTAACCGTTCCCTTAAAACAAAGAAAGTTATAAGTCTTGGATTAGAATTAGGGAGAAGTCTCTGTTAACAGATGATTTTCATTTACTATTAAAACTCCATAAGTCATATATTCTTCTTGAAAGAAAGTGGGGGCAGAGAGCTTTACCTCCGGATTCTCAGTCTTGAGCACAGCATATAAGTTATTTAGCTGTATAGATAAGTCCGTACAATCAATAAGCATTTTTTTGTGTTTGTGTTGTTGCTGATCTTGTGAAAAACAAGGTCAACATTGTTTACCTACCATTTGTTTCTCTTGGCCTGTTGGGTCCATTGACTTCATGAAGTTAGGTAACTGTGTTTTTTCTTGGTCATATATTTTATAATTAATTTGGATTCTGCATCGTTAATTTGTTAAATAAGCACTTTTCTTTGAGGATATTCAAATTGTTTTTCTGTTCTTTGGTGTATGCATTATTGAGTATGAGGAGGAACCAAAGATTTTTACAGCTGTTATTTTATAATTTTCTTATGCTGTAACTCTTTTCTGTTGTTGGTTGTGGAATTATATCCATTCTTTATGAGAGCCCATGATTAAAAAAGTTACCTATTATAATGTTTTGTTGTCGTATGATCATCACTTCTCCTTCAAATGAACAAGTACTTACCTTGTATGGTAAGAATCCAGACCAGAGATGGGCAAACAAAACTATGTCCTGAAACTAAATTAGGATGCAATCATAGACCAAACTGTTTCATTGCTTGTTTTCAGTGTTCATGTACAACCAAAAACAAAGTTCACATCAAATCATGCTCAAGGAGTATACATACTTGGGAAAGAAACAACATCCATAAATGGTCCACTTGTTTGATTGTAACTAAGAAAGTGAGCATAGTTATTTCATTCCGTAAAGATTAGAGGATTTTCATTTTTTTTTGCAAAACATGTTGTTCATAAATGATCTATTGGCTTATAATCTCAATATTTTCCTCTCTATGGGAGATGGACATCCATACTCATATCTTGTCACAATCATACGAATATCAAGTTCTTTTTTTGGTAGCTCGGGTAGTCCGGACCCGAAGACCTAACTAATCCCGGAGGCCAGGAGATAAACCATGTAAAATACTCCTTATTCCCACATGTGCCCAGCATATCCAAGTGGTAGGTTTCAAACCCGGGGTGCTTAGCACTTTTCTAAGCCCGTTGTACCACCCGAGACACGCCCTTGTGGGCGTATATCAAGTTTTTGTTAACACAATTTGTAAAGTAAAGCTACTAAGAACCCATACTTCTTGGATCTTTCTTGTTTACTGTGTCTATCTATCCACTGATTTTGTAGTCCATAATCACACTAAGTGGCATTGGCTTTGAAAAGTAAGTTGATATTCCCTTACGTGAATAGTAAATACTTTACGTTGCTCTCCTACTTATTATATACCAGTATAAGCGCTTAGAAGATTTTTCTTTTTTTTTTGTGTTCCAAACTATCCCACGTTATATTATGATTCTAGTCATGATATGGATGTTTAGTTTCTAAGAAGGCTTGGTTTCGTTTTCAGGTAGGGGCAAAAACTGCTTATGAGAAGCAAAACTTTAAACCGGAGAAAGAATCTTAATAATAATGAGGCCTTTGTCACACAATATATTCCGGAGATAATAGTTTGCAAGTTGCCAAGAAAATTCTGCAAGTAGGCATTGCACTACTGATATTCTCATCGTCGCTATTCTTTAATCCGACCCTCTTGCCTAGGCAGGAGCGGATCTAGAACTGAATTTAAATGGGGGCACTTAACATTTTTCACTGTATTTTATAATTTAATAGAAGGCACTGTTATTGATTAACCTAAAATACTTTAAAAAAATGAAAAATTAGATGGGGGCATGTGCCCCCATACGTTTCTTCCACTGTGCCTAGGTATTAAAATGGTAAAACACATTTGAGTCTCGTGTTTTGGTAAAAAAAATCAAGCTGTAAAAATTATTATCTTGAGGTCATAAAGTCAAATTGGTTGTTTTGAGCAAGATGAAGATGCTAGTCCCAGTGAATAGTTACTATCAGTAAAGATTTGATAAGGGTTTTATTCCAATAACTTGATTTTCACATCATTTGGTGTAGAGATGCCTAGCCCCAGTGATCATTGCTGAGAATTTACAAGGAATCTGTATGAAAAGGAAGGTAAAGAATAAGCATTATTTTTGGTTATAAAGTTGTTATTAAAAGTTGGTTTACAAGAAGCAAGTATTCTTATTCCTATCCTAGTGGAAGTATTGTCCCTTTGCAACTTGGAGAACCCGAACATGAAGTAATCACTTGGTTCCTCTATAGTGGAAGTTTCTGTAGCTCAGTTTAAGATGTGTGTTCAAGTATCATTACACAAACTTGAGGAATATATTTTCCAGCCTAGTGGTAAGATATTATTGTCACCAAAAGAATTATCCCTTTACAAATTTGGATTCGGACAAACTTTACACAAAAGAAGGAGATGCCATTTTTATCACCAGTATAGCTCTTTTGCTTTTTACATGTTCTTGTTTCTTTGGGAATCTTTTGAATAAAAGAACTTAGGAAATGGAGGAATCTCCATGGTCAGGGGTTTTCCATTGGTTAAAGAGGGAATATACAAATGTGTTAAATTTTGGGTTTGAGCAACTGATGCTGTAAATCTTCTTCCCATCCGAGACAGAGTAAGTGGAAGCATGCATTATCAATAGCACAGATATGTGTTCTTATGTGTTGCTTTTGTCAGTTAACTACTATTATTCTTGTTTATTTTCTGCAAAAAATGAGTAGCACTCCAGTGCATAAAACTGTTCATCTAAGTTTCTATTGAGTAATTTGTTTTTATAGGTTAGCTATAATCATACTTATACATGGACGTTTTTTTTTGGTTCTGGTTTGATTCTTTCCGGTTATTAGCTTTTCGGTTCGATAGATATAAGTTTCGTTTGGTTATTTATGAAAATAAGTTTAGTTTCGGTTCGTTTTGGTTTCAGTTTAGTTATTTTAATTTTTGGTTCAATTCGGGTAACAACTTTAAGAACCAGCTAAAATTCGATATTTTTTTCTCTATTTTGGTTTCAGTTTGATTCCGATTTTTGGATAATTTTGAACAATTCGCGTAAAAAGAAAATTTTTAGATTAGATACCAAGTAATTCGATAAATTTTAATATTTTAGATAAAAATATTATTCAGGTAATTTGCTTCTTTTAGTTTAAATATCTTGGATAAAAAATATTCACCTGATTTTTTTTCCAGATATATAGTTCGGGTTACAAGTAGTATTTTACAAATATTTAGTAAATTTAAACTAAATATAACTAATATTGTTATGTATATAAAGTGTATATTAGATATTCGGGTGTCTATTGATTCGATTCCAGTTCGATTTTCATTTTTGGTTCAAAAAATATAAAAACCGTTCAGTTATTTGTGAACATCGGTTGTTTGATTTTAGATTACTTATTTTGGTTGGGTTCGGATTTGAGTTTTAGATTCTTGGTTTATATGCTGAGTCCTAATTGTACCTTCTTTTTCTGGGCCAATTTTTGGTAATCATACCTTTGTTCTCTGTTGATCTTTGCGTTTGCGGCAAAGATTCAGTTACCACTCAGCCACAAGACTTGTCTGTTTTATAATTACTCAAGTTGTTACCACAATTCTTATACATGCAAAATTTACACATAAACCAACTGAATACCGTACTTCTTGGTCTACACAACGCGTAACCTAAATACCGAACTTCTTGTACTAATACGTATGGTGGTCGCGTAACCTAAAATCGTATCCCCTATATATTAATCCTCGAGCATTACAACTTTTAAGTGTAATCACGTATCATCACCAGAATGATTCTCAAAATCCTTAGAAAAAAATTGGTCCATCTAATTATAGATTATACTTTTATTAAATTAACATTCATATTAATTAATAGTGCATAAAAGGATATTTTACATTCTTCCCTTAAATAAAAGCTACGGAATTACCTAATATGATAATTATATATGTGATAATTAATGTTTTGAATAATAAATATTTGATAATATATTTTGTATTCTTCATCATTTTTTAATTTATATTATTAAAAAATTAAACAATCACAGTAACCATATAATAAAAAATCTTACATGTTATATTATGAATTTTTAAAAACAACTATAAATTACTAAAACAGTAAAAACATTACAATCAAAATTTTGTGAACAATGTTTTTATTTTTTTATTATAAAAATATACAAATGATCATAATATCATATGAATATTAAGTATCATTTAATATAGATTCAGATTAAATATATATACTTTAATATTATTTAAATTAAAATATATATCATATAAAATACATATATGTTAATTATATACTTAGATTGATCATTACTACATATTTTGATACGCACATGTCATTATAACATATTAATATACGAGCTATATATATTAATTCTGGAATATTAAAATCCTTAAAAAATAAGTTATCAATCCTAGGTAAGTTATTGGTTTCTCAATTATCATATATATATATATATTATTTTATAATATGTACGAGCTATATATATATTAATCATGAAGCTATATATACGAACTTTTTTGGTAGTTACATGTCATCACTACAATATTTTTAAAATCTTAAAAAATAAGTTAGTCCATCTAAATATATATTATACTTTTTATTAAACTAATTATCAGATTATTTATTCGTGTATAAAATAATAATTTCTATTCTTTGCTTAATTAAAAGCTACGAAATTACCAAATATGATTAACAAATATGTGAAAATAAATGATTTTGAATAATAAATATTTGATAACATTATATGTATCTTCCATAATTTTTGTTCAATTTTATATTCTTGAAAGACATTTAAAAATCACATAAGTATATAACAAAAAAATCTAGATTTTTTTCTAATTTGCTATATTTTAAATATTTTAATATAAATTACTAAGGCTGTTAAAATCTACGATGAAATTGTTTTGATCAATTGTTTAACCTTTTTATTATAACAAGATATTAATGATCATAAAATCATGTAAATATGAAGTCTCATTTAATATATGTATATTTATTTCAATATCGTTTAAATTAAAATATATATATCATATATAGAATACATAAACATGTTAATAAAAATAATATTCATATTAATAAAAATAATATTTTTGTCACAACAAATATAAAAATGTTAATAAAATCATATGAGTATCAAGCCTCAATAAATAAATATTTACATTACATATATTATATATCTATATCAATATCATTTGATTTTAATTATATACTATATTAAATAAATAAATGGTTTATTTTGTTTTTTATCAACAAAAAGTTTTGTAAGTAAAAAGAAAGATTGTTTTTATTTATGTTCTTACTCGAATTTAATTGTATACGTAATAACTATTCGATCTTCAATTATTCAATATATTTATTATTGCATAATATGTAAATTAATACAAAATAAATAATATTATCTATAAATAATTTGTATACATAATTAATCTTCATGCGCAAGCATGGATCTCAAATGTTACTTGATCATATCATTTCAAAAATATGATTCTTCATATCGAAGTGAGATGGTGAATTATAATATTCGAATAATATCATTGAAACTCAATGTAGATTAAATAAATTTTTAAAAAAATATCAACAAACACCACCTTACTCATCAACATTATATTGACGATCCATAACTATACGTTTGAAGACTTATGACATCATGGTTGAACAATCAAGATTAATATTCTACGATAACTAATATATTAATTTCACTTCGCGCATACGCGGTTAATAATCTAGTATATAGGTATAATTCAAAATCTTCTGTAGGCTATAGGTGTGCATCAAAAGAAGTGTAATGAAAAGGTAACGGCGCAGTTATAAATTCATATGCTGCTTATTTTTTGTTTGGTCCACATCAGCCCATCGGGCAATCGTTGGTAGGGGTAGACATTAATCTAATACTATCATAATTTTCAATATTTGTAATTCATTTTCTATTTTACTATTTTACATTTTACAGATATCTAATTTCAATTTGCTTTACTTCGAAAGAAATACGGATATCCGATTTTCTAAATATCTGAAAAATTAACAGATATTTGCGAATATTTACGAATTTCTCATCCACTTTATTTAATACAAGTAAATTTAAAAATATATACAAATTTATTATTATAAGAATATATTTTACATAATATAAAATTAAAATTAATAAAATTATATGTTTCATAAATTTTTCTTATAAAACAATTTTTAAGAAAAAATTTAGTTTTCTACGTAGATTTTATATTCTTTTTTTAATTTAATATTTTTATATGTAATTTTTAAAAATAATAATTTATATGAGATTATACATTTAAAAATATATATTTAATTATAGATATACATCTATTTACATAATAGATGAAACGAAACATATATCTGTCTTTAATTTTTTAATATTTATGATTTGATTCGTTTTAATCGGATATTGATTTTTATTATTTGATTTGCTTTAAAAGTTTAGATATATCCTAATTTTTTTAATCGAATTGAAAAGAATAATAAATCTAATCAAATTTAACTGATAAAATATGTAACCCTAATCGTTGGTGCTGAACAATACATGCTATAAAAATGTGAAATTAATCTGTGAAACGACAACGTCCATAGGTGCAAACAATAAGTTTTGCAAGTAGCGAAATATCTTATGGGCCAGGATTTGGAGTAACTAGTCACGGCAAGCACAATATTCGGACTTGAAAAACCGAACCAAACTATACTGGACCAAATTAAAAATGATAAAAAAAATATCTGAAATAAATCTAAAATTTGAATATCTGAAAATTTGAAATCAAATCCGACTGAGGTACTCAAAAAATAAAAATCACAAATTAATTGTTTTAAAATTGATATTGAACAAATATTTATAAATATTCAACATACTCAAATGTATAATATCTAAAAAATAAATAAATAATCAAAGGTAAACATCTCAAAATAGCCACTAATACTCAAACAATATAAATATTTACCTGCTCTCCACTCAAATATCCAAACTGAAGCAATTGTTATATTCATTTTAAGTTTTGATCATACATTATTCAAATTTATATATTATATATTATTATTTTGGAATTTAAAATTTTAATATAAAAAAATTTAAATTTTTTATATAATTTGAATAGATATTCAAATCTAAATCGAACCTATAACTATTCGAATACAACTTAAACCAAAATTTACAAATATTTAAATAAAATTTAAATCTCTAGTCTCAGAAATTCAAAAACTTGAATCGCCCAGCCCTACCAAACAATACACTATCATGTTGGTATCTCTCTAGATGAACAAAATTATTGGTAAAAGAAGAACTTGGAACATTTTTAAAAAAAATTGAACATTTTCATCGTATCACGGTTTTGAAACTTTTTATACCATAAGCTTTTGTAGCCTAATGCAGATATATAGTAAATGGCCCAAAAAATGTGCGGGCCGCAATTGCTCGGAACAAGCATATAAACCAGAGATAAATATTAAGCAATTGCTTTGTGTCACTCAGCAGGCATTGAACTCTCTTCATCTTCCTCTTTTGTCTTTGGGTCAAGATTAGTGTTCATCTCTTTGTTTTTGTGTTGTGAAACATACCGGAAGAGAAATAGTTAACATGAAAAAGAAAAAAAGTTAACATGCATATTTCTATGAATCTTAATGTATTTAGTCAAATGAAACATTGTCATAATGATCCTAAAAATTTTCAAAAACTTTATATTAAAAAAATCCTTAAATTTGTTTGAATTTTTTTTTAACAAAACTTTCTAAATTGTTTAGGACAGTGGTTGTGATAAACTAGTACCATTAGCCTAGTAGGATAATAAACTAAATAATATAGACAGGCCCGGCCCTAAATTAGTACCACATGCTTCCTGAGTACAATTATAATATAGCTTTGTATAATAATGTATGAGAGGTTCTAATGCGTTGTACCAAAACTCAAGAAAAGAGAGCGTTGGATAAAGCAATTTGAGAGTTTTAATTAAAGATTATTAATGTTGGATCCCAACACTAACACTCTAATTAATTTAATAAACGGTGAAATGAAACTCGGCAAGATTATGAAAAGTGATTTAACATTGCGTTTCCAGATATCAAATACCTAATCACGAACATGTTACACCAAAACAGCAGAACCGAATCAAGATGCAGAACCACAAACATGAAAACAGAAACATGAACCAGTAACGGTCCACTCATAACAACCTCCAACCCTAATCTAATCACCAACCACCACCACCGCTTCCTCCGTAACCTCCACCTTCACCACCATCACGTCTCCCACCGTATCCACCGCCACCACCACCTCCTCTCGAGGAGTAACCACCTCCTCCACCCTCACGTCTTCCACCTCCGTATCCACCACCGCCTCCTCCATAACCACCTCCTCCGCTACGGTATCCACCACCGCCTCCACCACGGCCTCCTCCGCCGCCACCGCTTCCACGAGACTGAGCCTCGTTGACAGTGATGCTGCGACCGTCGAGTTCCTGTCCGTTCATCCCTTCAATGGCGTCTCTCATGGCCTTCTCCTCCTTGAAAGTCACGAATCCGAACCCCCTTGATCTTCCAGTCTCACGATCGTTAATGATCTGTTCACACAAAACACATAAACAAATCATCAGCAGACAAAACACAACACACAACAAAAAAAAAAACATTAAAAAAATTCAAAAAAAAAACGAACGATCTCCAGGCTCATAATAGCAAGAAGATGAACGTACCGATTTGAGAAAAGAAAGTAACAGTAACAAAGAGCATAGTAACAGTAAGTAACAGAGAAACACAGATCGGATCAGATCAGATCATCGGAAACCTCCGGGAGTCCGATCTCTGCGTGTAACCGACCTTGGAATCAAGAACGTCGCCGTATTGAGAGAAGGCTGTCTCGAGAGCTCTGTCATCAGTGGCCCATGCTAGACCTCCAACGAAGCACCGGAACTCAACATCAGGGGACGCCATTGATAAGAGATGAAGAGAGAAGTGAGGTGTGATGATGTTAGGTAGACGATGAATGTATTACTATTTATAATAGGGATGAAGATATTAACCACGGTTAAGTTATTTTCTAGGGTTGGGTTTGTTTTGGTGAGACATGGTTTAACTATGGTTAATGAGTGTGGTTGTTGGGGACACATCACGTGACACTTTTATTGTTTGATGCGAGATAAGATATTTTTCCTTCCCCCTTGTTCCAAAAATATCTTATTGCCGAAAAATATCTTATATTCAAATGACATATTTACCCTTTTGGCCGCTTGAATAATTGTTGTTCGCTGACAAAACTCAAGATGGGCCGGAGTTTTTGCTTTTCTACTTACAAAAATAACAGAACTGGGCCAACACAGCCCAGAACGAGATAATAAATGCCAAAAAGATATTGTTGACAGTGGGATTTGAACCCACGCCCTTTCGGACCAGAACCTTAATCTGGCGCCTTAGACCAACTCGGCCATATCAACATTGGTGACGTCGAATCTTATGTATATTGACTGCATCAATTCACGCAAATGAAGCACCAGCCGGCCATATGAAGACTTCCAGGATTTGAGTCTGTCTCATACTGCTTGGAGTCTAATGGTTAGGCGGACGCTTTAGCAAAATAAGTAAGGACCAAAGATTATATGTTTTCATATTAATCAGATCCAAATAAACAGAGATACTTTAGCAAGATATCCTTCTTTGGGACTGTTGATGATGAATTCGTTGAGGCATATTAGTCTTCCATGCACTTGCAGGTTTATGATGTCTACAATGTTTATATTTCATTATTGATCAAACGAATATATATAGTCACATGATCTGCATCTAGCAAATAAGAGACAACTATTTTCTTATAAACTAGTGCTAATGAGAACAGAACAAGTATTCCATGCTAGAAAACCATTTTACATTCATTTTGTAGATTATATGAAACGGCTACATAAACTTTTATAGTATGTTACAATATAAATTTAAAATAAGAAAAAATTGATTTAATACAAATTGTCTTTTTGGATTATTTTTTAAAAAATGATGAACATTTATAACCTGTTACAATTAGTTTTAAAATAAGAAAATGATTTACTAAAAATCTCCTTTCTTAAAAACGTTTATGAGATTTTTTTAAAAAAAAAATATTACAGATAAATTTAGATTATATGAAACGGTTATATATAATTTACAATATTTTAAAATAAATTTTAAGATAAGAAAATGATTTACTACAAATTGTCTTTTGGGATTATACTTTCTTATTAAAAAAAGATGAGCGCCTTTTTTTTTTTAACAAAAATGATTTAGAAAAGGTTTGACTAATTTTAGAAAAGGTTAGTGAGTGTTACAAAAAAAAAAGGTTCTTTCAAAAAAGATCAAGTTAGGGTCGCTTACCGTTAATTCGCAGCTAACTGAATCTCTAACTTCACACAGCAAGCGATGGTTAAGATCTCCGACATTCCCCACGGCGAAGCTTCAAACAAGAAACCACAAGAAACAAAACCAACGACTTCTCTCGAATCATTACCAAACGATATCATCGAACACATCGTCGCAACAGTTCCAAGAAGTGACTACCCATCCATATCACTCATCTCCAAATCCTTCGGCCATCTCATCGCTTCACCGGACCTCCACCACACACGGTCACGACTCGCCATCACCGAACACGTTCTTTACGCCTTAGTCGCCTTCCCTCCTCTTCTCCCGAGCTGGTACATTCTCTATCGAAGCATGCTCCGCAGAGTCACCACTCTCCCTCCCATGCCTTACGGCTCAGCCGTCGTCACCATCGGACACGAGATATACGTCATCGGAGGAAGCAACGGCGGGAGAAGACACTTGTCGAACGTGACTCTCATCGACTGCAGGACTCACACGTGTCGGTTTCTCCCGTGTATGAAAGTTGCTCGATACCGCGCGGCCGCGGGGGTGGTTAACGGGAGGATATACGTAATGGGAGGTTGCAAGAATCGATCTGAAGATTGGGTTGAGTGGTTCAGTCTTGAGAGACAGGTGTGGATTGTAAAGGATGTGAAACTATCTTACGCGAGTGGAAAGTTCGTGACGTATGATGTTGTGAAAGAGAAGATGTATGGATTGAGTCGTGAGTGTTTACACGTGTACGATCATAAAGAACGTGAACTACTAACATGGATGGAAGCAAATGAGTTGAGAGGTTTGTGGCAAGCGGGTTCATGTGTGGTTGATGATATGTTGTATACCATTGATCTTGGGTGTTGGGTTGGACAACCAATCATCGTGTTTGATCCAGAGGAGGGTGTAAATGGTGTTTGGAAACCTGTGAAAGGTGTGTTTGGTTTGCCTCCTTGCCTGTTTCTGTATGGTTACGAGTCTAAGATGGCGAATGTTGGTGGGAAGTTGGTGGTGTTGGTCGGTAACCAGAGCCAGTTGTGGAATTATTACGGGGAGAAGTATGTTTGGTGCGTGGAGATTGGTTTGGAGAGACGTCATGGTGAGATTTGGGGGAGAGTTGAATCAGTCGAGGTTGTGTTTCAAACCAACAAGTTCACTGCGCCTACCATTGAGCTTTGTCGAACTGTTATCGTTTGATGGTTTCTTGCAGGTATGTTTCTGTGATTGTAGAATTGATGAACTCTGATGTTTAGACAGACCCATCAAGGCTTACTTAGACTTTCTTTCATAACTTGCACATGTACTTGTTGAAGCAGGGTGGCTTAGAAGCTCTTATCTTAAGCCTCAAGAGTAATATGCCCATCTATACTTAACTTTGTGGAGAAGCTTTCATTTTGTGAAGTAGATTTCTTAAACTGTAAATAAAGAGGGTAAGCCATTCCTTTTAGGGTTAACAATAGTCTTGCCAAACTTGTTGAAATGGATATTTTGTTAAACATCTCTTGGGTTTTTGTGTAGTTTGGACTGAAAGAGTACAGTTCTTTACTGTTTCCTTTTGCAAAGACAGTAGCAAACAAATCGGTTTAGCTGTAAACCGGGGGTTTTGAGCTATAGGTAACTTTCTGGTTCTTGTGAATTTTGAGATCAGACTCAGACTTACACAGGACCCATTGTGCTTCTAGCCAGTAAATGAGATCTTGATAATCTAAAGGCAAATCAAGCCGGTCACTTCTGAAGAGTTGGACCCAATTAGACTCTGCAATAAAGGCCCAAAAAGAAAAAAGGAAAGGTTCCACCGAAAATTGAACTCGGGTTACTAGATTCAGAGTCTAATGTCCTAACCGCTAGACCATGGAACCATTTGTTACCTCAACGAATTTTCATAAAACTCATTCTCAATCTTTCGTTGCTTTATCTCTCTCCCATTACTTTTTTTTTTTGTTCAAAAATCTCTCTCCCATTACTTCTCCGTACTGTATAATCTTCTTCTCAAATTCAATCCTCCGAGCTACTCTCTCTCTCTCTCTCTCCGCCTTAATGCTTCTCCACTGCAACCCAACCTTCTCCGTCATCTCCTCCTCTCTCCGCCGCCAAGACCATCCCGAAGACTCGCAAGAAACAGTAACCCGTCGCCGGCACAATGCTAGGTCCCTTTCTCTCTTCACACGCCACAATCAAAACCTGAAACAGAACAAAAACCCTAACGAATCCCCAGAAACCTACGTTCCTCCACCTCATGATGATGACGATAGATCGAAGCTGCTCGAGCTCTCTCTGGTGACAAGAAGAACCCCACAGTTCCCTGGCTCAATCTACGCCCAATCTGCTTCCGATCCCGATATCGCCTCCTCTCTTCCTTCTCTCCGTAACTTCCTCGGCTCCGACGGAGAGAGCGAGAGGGAGATGATAGCTAAGGCGTTGGAGATAAGGAGGAAAGTGACAAAGGAGATTATCAAAGAGTCTTTGGTGAGGAAAGGTAGATTTGGGATTACGTATGCGACTAATGTGACTGAGCGTTTGGGTGAGTTCGTTGATCATGTCATGATCGAAGCTGCGGCGTTGAAGCGGCTGCCGGAATATTCCGAGACGCGGTTTAATATTCGCGCCAGGACGGTGATAGAGGACTCCAAATTTGTGGCTCTTGTGAGGTGATGCTTCTTAAACTTTATTCTCTGCAATATGCATTCGTGCACATAAGGTGTTCGATGTTTGGTCTTTGAGAGAAAAAAAAAAACAGTGTCTATGATTGTGTATAGGTCTGCGGGTCCGGTTAAGTTGGTCGGCTAGTTTGATGTCTCGGTTATTTGGGAACTGAAAAAGCTGGATTGAACCGAAAATTTTAGGTTCTGTTTCGGTTAGTTTGATTTTTCAGGTTTATTTCCGAATTGACCCTAAGTTTTTGTTTTTCTGCTAATTTTGGGTTTAATTTTGGTTATTTTCGGTTCAAAAATATTCGTAAAAATCGGTTTAATTTGCATTCAAAATACAAATTGACCAACTGCTGAACCAAAACCGAAACAAATTTGGAAATGCACTGATCGGTTCAGTATCCATAGCCGAAAATGAACCAAAAACCCAAAAGTCCGGTTCGGCTCGTCATGTTTGGTTAGGTCTAAAATTGCATACTGAAACTGTATGGACCCTTAGGCCAGGATTGTTTATCATTTCTGTATAACTTCAAGTTAGTGTTACAACATAGTTGGCTTGAACTGTGCAGGTGGTTGAAGTACAATGAGTTTTCATACAATAGAATTGGGAAGATCATATGCATGTCGAAAGGAAACCTTGACTCCATAAGAATCATGATCGAGTGGCTCAAAACCATTCATGTGAAAGGTGAATTCATCGGAGTTGCCTTCTTGAGATCCGGAGACAACATCTTGCAACGTAGCCGTGAAGAGCTAGACGAGATTGTTGAGTATCTAGAGAGCAATGGTGTGAGGAGAGATTGGATGGGATATGTGGTTGGTCGATGTCCAGAGTTGCTTTCTTTCAGCATGGAAGAAGTCAAAAGTCGTGTGGAGTTCTTCTTACAAATGGGTATGAATCAGAAGGACTTTGGCACTATGGTCTTTGATTATCCAAAGATACTTGGGTTCTTTTCGTTTCAAGAGATGGAGAAAAAGGTATTCAAAGCTAAATATATGTTTTATGTGTTGTCTTTTTTGAGTTCATAAATGTGTTGTTTGCCTTTAAACAGATAAGTTACCTGAAAGAGTTTGGGCTTAGCACAGAAGATGTTGGGAGACTATTAGCATTCAAGCCACACCTCATGGGGTGCAGCATTGAAGAAAGATGGAAGCCTCTGGTAAAATATTTCTACTACCTTGGAATCTCCAAAGAAGGAATGAAAAGAATCCTTGTCGTGAAACCGATTCTTTACTGCATTGATTTGGAGAAGACAATCGCACCAAAGGTATTCTATTTGAAACTCTGTTAGATAGTACTATGAACTATACATGCAACAGATTACACTAACTCAGATCCTCTTGTGCTTTTTAAAGGTTAGATTTTTCCAGGACATGGGTATTCCTAATGAGGCAATTGGAAACATGTTAGTAAAGTTTCCCTCTTTACTAACCAATAGCCTCTATAAGAAAATCAGACCAGTGGTTAGTATTATAACATTCTTTTATAAAAAAAAACAGAGAGTCTACAGAATGTGCTTGTGATACCTTTTAAGTTGGTCATGCAGGTGATTTTTCTGTTGACCAGAGCCGGTGTAAAGCAGAAGGATATTGGTAAAGTTATAGCAATGGATCCAGCTCTACTTGGATGCAGCATAGGGACGAAGCTAGAACCCAACATGAGATACTATGTATCGTTAGGGATCAGAATCCATCAACTAGGTGAAATGATTGCTGACTTCCCTATGCTGCTCAGATATAACGTTGATATACTACGTCCCAAATACAGTTACTTGCGAAGAACAATGATCCGTCCGCTTCAAGATCTCATTGAGTTTCCCAGATTCTTTAGTTACTCACTGGAGCGTAGGATAATACCAAGGCACACCATTATGGTTGAGAAGAGAGTTAACTTCAAGCTCAGGTACATGTTGGCTTGTACTGATGAAGAATTTGAGAGGAGAGTGAGAGACAAAGTGGAGAGAAGAGAAAGATTCGAAGCTGGTCTTGACTCTGAGGACTCTCAGCTGCTGGATGAGATAAGCTCCGATCAGGAGGAGGCTGCTTTCTCAGATTCTCCAGAAGAAGAGGACGAATGAGCATTAATTATAACATGAGATATTGTACATAGCCATGTACATTTTACACAATTAAAACAGAACCAATGTCTGAAGTAGTCTTTTACTAGAGAAGTATTAAAACAAAACTCTTCATTCTTTAAAGTCGTGTAAAAACAAGTTGATATAATCTAAAAGTTAAATGGCAGGATCATAGATTGTGCATAATCTAAAAGTTAAATGGCAGGATCATAGATTGTGCATGTAGCACTTAGCATAACTGAATCAAGAAAACTGTAGCAAATGCATAATCCAAATCAGATTCCAACGCGACATATGGGATTCCGTTTGATGAGATCAAGATCCACCTGTGAAAACCAATAACAATAAACCCAATGAGAACTACTATTACTTCTTCTGGTATGTTGCAGTACCTAACACGAAGTAAGAACGTGTACCTTGTGTCCAAACAGATCACGGATGTTGTCAATGCCGTATAAGATCATTGTTGGTCTGTTTATGAAGCCAAAATAACAACAGACTCAGCGATGTTTCTGTGATGAAAATAAAAAGATGTCCCTGAACTCTAATATTCAATTACCTTTCAAGAGAAAGACCCCATGCAATGACTCGAACATCCTCCGGGAGACCCATTGGTTGTAGCATCTCGGGTCTGAACATGCCTGAGTTTCCAATCTCCACCCATTTATCTAGTCCTTCATGGTAGCTGATAAAAAGCAGCAGACTCAATATCTTTAGTGTCTTCTGTTTTGCATATTTAGAGATGATGATGATTTGTTCAAATTTATACCTGAAAATCTCCATGCTTGGTTCAGTGTATGGATTGTATGCAGGCTTGAAACGCAGGTGGGGCATCCCTGTAAAAAGCATAATAACCGCATAAGCCTTTTGTTTTATCCCAAGGGACTCTGAAGCATCAAAACTAAGAGCAAGTGGGAGAAGTAATAAGGTAATTCACCTAATCGCGAGAAGAACTCTTCTAATATACCAATGAGATCACCCAATGTCAGATCACGGTCACAGATCAAACCTGAGGATTTGAAAATAAACTCTTATAGGAAATTCTCAAAATGTTACAAATCATTAGCTAGTGCAGTTACCTTCAATCTGATGGAACTCTGCAAGATGGGTTCGGTCAACAGCCTCGTTTCTGAAGACACGGTCTATAGAAAAGTACTTCTTTGGAGTGAAAGGTCCCTATAATAAGTGATAAAATGAGTATA
This sequence comes from Moricandia moricandioides, assembly GCA_905132885.1. NCBI lineage: Eukaryota > Viridiplantae > Streptophyta > Magnoliopsida > Brassicales > Brassicaceae > Moricandia > Moricandia moricandioides. The sequence continues at coordinate 629,950 of CAJHQQ010000013.1, read as the reverse complement.
GTGTACAGAAATAATATTGCACCGTTTGTAAACGCCTAGTCAAGTGTTACTCAAAAGCAAATTGCAAGACGTCTATAGGATTCATTAAGGTATAAGTGTATCGATATAATTGGGGGGAGAAAAGTGAAATTTAGACAGACCTTTGCGAGTGCATAAAGCATCCTCGACGAGACTGCAGTTGTGTGTGTACGGAGAAGATTTTTGTTTGCTTCCTCTCTTTTCCATTCATAGTTATACCTGTACAACGGAAAAGTCCATGATGAGAAATCAAAAATTTGTTGACTACTACCCGAGGTAGTAAGTATCAATTACCCTCGCGATCCATATCCACCGCACTCATGAACTTCTTTCACTCTTTCAACATAATCTTCTGGTAACTCTCTTGTCGTTGAAGGAGCTACAATCAAATATATTCACATATTATAACTAAAAGTTAGAATTCCGTCGAGCTGTCATAAACATTAGCTGAAAGAGAATTTTCCACGAGACAAACTCAGTGACTGAGGATTGAAGCATTTCACCTTTTAGAAAGAAGGTGTCGTGAGAGTCACGAGCAGGATGCTGCTGAGGCTGGAAAAGCGCATCGAAATTCCAGAAACTATATATGGCAGAGAAAAAAGTTTGTGATCAACCAATGAACATAAACATAATTCCTTTTGTCTTCACACGAAATTTAAGATATCCAAACATCATTTCTGAATAACTAGATCAGGTCACGAAAAAGGTTGATAGGTTTGCATTAGTTGCTTTGACAGATAGTATCAAAAGAGATTGAGACATCTAAGTGATAGGATGATACCTGCTCTCCACAAAGTTGTTTGTTGGCATCTCTTCAAATCTGTGACCACAATTTTGAAAATCATTATTCCACAGTAGTAGAGAAAAATTTAAGAAAAAGTAGTAAAATGGTAGAAGACTCACCCCATCTGACAAAATATGTCTTTGAACTGCTTCCGCACCTGAAACGCAGAAGAATAAGAACAAAAAATTAATCTTCTATGAAAAGCAATGGTCACTCCAAATTTTGCAACAGAAAAGTTAAACTACATTTCAGTATGAGTTATACAAACACACAAATTGCGCTTGAAGTAAATGATTTCAACAACGCTTGAGTACCTTAAGAAGGGGATGGAGATGACCTGCATCGAGAGTTTGTCCATTAGCATTGAAGTTATACTCCTTGAATTCCAATTCTTTCCAGCTACATATGAATACCATTTTTTTCTTACTTTCAAAATGCAAACAGTATAATTATTAGGTCGAAAAACAAACCATTAGGATGAGTACTCACTTCTGTAGATTTTCACGAGTCAAGTCAGTAGAAAAGATCTTCCTTTTGGGAGCATAATTGGGACCTTTCTTCACATCAGCATATCCCGTCCATGCCCTAAAAAGAAAGCATTAAAATAATTGTCCCCACAAAAGAAAACAATCTACAAAAGAAAAGGCACAGGTAGTTACTGGGTCACTATGAGTTTCCTGGTTTTGAGAGAGTTAAGACTTTCTTGGTCAAGTTCCTGAAGATGAAAAAGACCAAATTTAGTAAGCTGGATGAGAATTCGACATAATAGTTCTGAAATAAGATGATAAAAACAAACCAGTCCTTGCTGTATTTGTAAAAGAGACTCCTTCACTCCATCTTCAACACGTTGAACCTACAACAAAAGATTACAAAGTCAACTCATTGGATGAATCAACAGAAGAACAGTGATGATACCTTTCTAGAGACTTGCTTTCCCATTGCAACCCACTTCTTTTTAGCAGCTTGTGTACTTCCAATTTTGAATACAGAAGTATCTAGCTTTTTCTGAAACAAAAACGATAATCTTAAGACACCAGTGAAGATAAAAGAGATTAGAAAGAATCATCACAAGCATAGTAATCACACCTCAAGATCATCCTTGGATATGCTACCTTCCTCGGGAATAGCCGAGAAAAAGTGAAACTCCGGCGACCCTTCCGCCGCATACTTCTTCCCTTCATCAGTCAAAACCAATGTTTCCCGTTTAAGCTCCTGCACATCAGTACGTTGCAACATTCTTATAGATTAATCAGTGAACCCCCACAACGCATAGATCCGTGATTACACATCGAAGTGGTGATACCTTAGCTTCGATGTAGAGGAAACCTTGTAAGCTCTTGATGATATTTTTGACTTCTTCGTGGTCAAGGTTGTGCTCCGCCGCGAATCTACCGGAATCTGGGATTGATTCGTTGTTTTGCAGGAACCCTAGAATCGCCGCCTCCGCCATCTTCGCCGTAATGTTATCAAGTGAGTTTCAGCTTTGCCCCACTCGTTAGAGATGTGAACGTTACGGTATATATATAATGGGTTGATATAATGGGCCAGATCCAATTACGTTAAAAATTCTAGGAGGCCCACTTCACTCGAAACGGCATCGTTTCATATAAGATTCTCAATCTACGCCTATTTGCATGGATACGCCACGTGGCACATGAAGAAGTTGCCCACTGAACGAGTTTTTCTCCATCAATGACCAAAACCGAATGAGTAAAAGAGAAAAAGCAAAATTAACAGATCACTGGAGGAAGAAGATGAAGCACTTGTCCTCCATTGCTAACGACGTCGTTCTTAGATGCTCACAGTACATATATATCTTCTCTCCCTGGCCATTTTGTATACATACATACATACATACATATATTTGCATTATCTGTGTTTTGATAAGTGTAAAAGCACAATAATTGTATATGTGATTTTTGCTTCCTTGGTGGTTACGCTACAAGAATAACAAACCAACCTAGCTAAACTGATGATTACTGACCGGTTTAGAATCGGTTTATTTCGGTATAGTGATAGAGGTTTGTGAGAATTGGTGTTGACGTGTTGTAGGGAGCTAGGATCAACCATTGATGAAATGGTGGAAGAGTTTGAATGTAAATGGAAGCCTGGAGCCGAAGGTACTTACTCGAGGAAGTTTGTGGAGTTTTGCAACTCAAAGGCGATGATTAGGGTTTGTCAGAACATAACTGAGAGAATCAAAGATGGTTCTTTTACGCGTCTCACCTTCGATATGATGCTTGCGTGGCAACAGCCTGATGCTAATGATAACGAGTCTCATTTGGTACCTAAACATTGAGACTTGAATTACTTCTAGTTTCTTGGAGTTGTGTTAATGCATGTTTACTTTGTTACTTGTGTTCAAAGGAAGCAGCAGGTAAGGAAAGTGAAGATAAGAGGGTTCATGCTACCTTGTCCCCAGAACAAGATGACATTTCACTATTTTATTCAGACATCATGCCGCTTTTAGTAAGCAAATTCTTGTTTGTTAAAGCGGTGAAATAATTAGTTAATAATACATAGAAAAATTTCTAACTCTACCACAAGTTTAATATAATTTTCTAAATATACCCTTAATAAATGATTATTTTGTAAATACTCTAAATTTGTGATAAAATAATTAACACTAAGCTAATTTTTCTAAATATTTATAAAACATTTATAAACTCAACTCCAATCCCTTAATACTAAACCCTAAACAATAATCATTAAAATTTAAACTCAAATGTTAGTATATTTTTGATTGATGGTATTTTCAAAAAGTGGTATTTAACTTGTGGTATTTTAGACAATTTCTCATAATACATAACTAATTATTTCATGTGAATTAATTAGGCTGATCATGAACCAAGTTTGGGTGAAGATGCATTTGTCTATTTGACCTCAATCATTCCTCTCCCTGCTGATATCATCAATGGAAGATACACTTTTGAGACTCTAACCGCTCCTACTGGCCACCAACTTCACTTCCCAGCTTATGACATGTTTGTCAAAGAAATTCACAAGTAACTATTCTTGATTATATGTAGCTTTAGTTGGTTTTTAATTAGGCTCAATATATAAATCATGTATTCTTTTCCTTATTGTTTCAACTCTATTTATGTATATCATCAAGGTGTATGAAGCATTTGCAAAAACAAGCAAAGCCTAAAGGGGTGGATTTAGCGGTTGATGAAATTATATTACATGTTGAAGGGACAATGGCTTCACAAAGAGTGGTTCGCCACATTAAAGAAACAAGCTGGCCAGGTTTGGTTTCTCTGCGCTATTAATTTCCTTATGTAATTATGCATGTAAACTTTAGTTCAGAGTCATTGCTTCTAAGTTCTTATCAAAATGACTTTTACTTTTGTAGGTAGGCTTACTTTGACAAACTATGCACTATACTTCGAAGGTGCAGGAATTATAAACTATGAAGATGCTCTTAGAATAGATCTTACCAAAGACAGTGCTAGTTCTGCAAAGCCTATTTCCACTGGTCCATGGGGTGCCCCACTTTTTGACAAGGCCATTCTCTACGAGTCTCCCGATTTGTAAGTATTATATATTCCTTGCTTAACTATTGTTAAGTTTGTCCAAAAAAAAACTAATATATTGTTAAGTTAAACTATCTATATTGATTACTTTGAATTATTCATTCTACGGTTTAATTACTTTACCAGATTATGATAATTGTTGTTGTGACCAATGACCATCACGTAATGGCATAATTATTCTTGACTCTCTATTTAGTATTAGTTTGTAAAATAAATATTTTATTGAATTAGTAGGCTCATAGATTGTTACATCATTTGTGTAATGTGTATGACTTTTAACATATTTTCCTTTTTGATGCATTATTTTAGTGAGCATGGAATTGTCTTAGAGTTTCCAGAGATGACAAGCTCAACAAGAAGAGATCACTGGCTTATGCTTGTAAAGGAAATAACATTAATGCACCAGTTTTTGAAGAAATACAATGTTGAATCTCCCTTACAAGCATGGGAAATTCATTCGAGAACAATCTTGGGTGTCATGCGGTTGCATGCAGCCCGTGAAATGCTGAGAATATCTCCCCCGGATCCAAAAAAGTTTTTAATATTCAGTTTATTTGAGGAGGTTCCTAAGGGAGACTTTGTACTAGAAGAGCTCGCAGAGATTAGTCTAAAGGTTGGTACTACCAAAAACCCATGTAGTGCTAGCTCAATATTGAGGAATATGAACATGGAACAGCTTGGTAACATATTAAAAGAAGAGGAAGAAGATAAGTGCAAGGAGAAGGAGAAAGTGATTGATAAAGAAGAAGTGCTTGCATCACTTGAAAGTGCAGTGAATCAAACTAGAGAAGAGGGAAGGGAGATTGAAAAGGCTAAAGCTACTACAACAAAACTAGAAGAAGAAGGAATTAGTGAAAGTGTAGCTGTTCTTATGGTAAGAAGATTTTGTGATGGGTTTAAAAATCTATAAACTATGCATGGATGCAATCAATATTTTTTTTCACCTAGACAATAATCATGAGGTATCTCGCAGGAGCTAATGAGGCCATTGCAAGACATGTTACCATGGTTGCAAGAAGTGCTTAATTGGGAAAGGCCTTCTCGTACGCTTTTTGTTCTAGCCATTACCATTTTAACCATCTACAAGTGAGTTTAAAGTAGCATATGATCAAGGAGGGTAAGTTGATACAATTAATCAAGAAACTAAATACATGTTACAGGGAGTGGGTTGGCAAGGCTATAGCTACTTGCTTAATATGGTTGGTGGTTAGAATGGCTCAGGCTAGACAAAAAAAGGTACACACACAAAGTGAGGATGGGGTAACAGTGAGCACTGAATCCGACCAAACATTGACTGAAAGCATTGTGTCGGCTCAACATGGCTTAATAAGACTTCACCAGTTAATACAGCATGTCAACATCACCATCATGAAGTTACAATCCATATATAAATCCAAGGCTAGCAAGGTAACTACTAAATATGTGAATTTGATATATACTTTTTTTATGTTTCGAAAGTGTGTTCTTACACTGGATCATAGCATGCAAGCATGGTGATGGTCTCGATGTTAGCGTTGGCGATCTTCTTTGCGGTGGTGCCATTCAAGTTGGTCATCATGTTTGGTACAATATATTTCTTTGTAATGACATCAAGCGTCGGGAAACGCATGAGCAACGATCAGAGTAACCGGAGAATGAAAGAGTGGTGGGATTCCATACCCATTGTTCCCGTTCGTGTACTTAACTCTGCTTCCAAGTAGTTCACTATCAATTTGAGATTGCCAAGGCGACTGTTTTTTTTTTAATTTTTGTAATAAGCTACATAAGAGGAAAAAGTTTTTAGAACAAAGTTTTATTTTGTAAAATTTTAGAGACATTTGTCACTACAACTATTCTAATAAATAAATTAGAATGTACCCTTTTCAGTGTCATTTTGACATATTCACTTTAGAATTTTAATGCAATTTATATTTATTTTAAATTTAGTATTAATTATAAAATACTTTGGTTTTATAAGTATTTATTATTTTAAAGACTATATATTGGTTAAATAAATATTTCATTTCATCATATTTCATAGAATTGACAATCTCACATGCATAAAAATTATCATAGAAATGAGTCAAATGCTATTTAACTCTAAATTTTGCAACGAAGTAATAATTATTTTCTACCCATTTTGACACACCGATGAGGTTTGACATATTATGACCAGTGACAGTAACACTCCATATTACTGAGACCGATTCTCTCTAGTGACTCATCTACTGTCCTCCATTCTTCAGTGCTGTCACGGTCTCTTCCAAATCAAAGGCCACACTATTACGCATGAGGCATACACAACCGTCAGTTATTTTCAAATTCCCCATATTTTCAACTGCCCACTCAAAGCTTTTCACATTTTAGGTCAATGATGTTGTGGATATTGGAGAAAGCTCGCCCACAAGTTATTTAACTTTATATATATACTTTATTTTAAATAAAACTATTGGATATTATCCATCAACGCAAATTATGAGTTATTTTGACAAGCCTACGTGTCATTATATGAAGAATGCTATGAGAAGATAATTTACCTAAATAAAATGAGAAAACAGCCAAAAAACCTTCAAACTTACATAAAAAATCAAATTAACTTTCAATTTCCATTAAAATTGTTTTCAACAGGTTTCTTTCTTTAAACCCCAAAAAATCTTATTACTTTTTTGGTTACTCTTTCAACATTAAATATTAGATCCATTATTATAACAAATATTAATAAAAAAACACTAATTTTAAAGTGTGTGGGTACATCTCATATTATGGGATATCAACAAAGCTTAAGATATAAAGCTTCGATTATCGACTTGCATATTACCATGAGACAATCAATGCTAATACACCAAGACTGACGAATGTCCATCTTGCCAGATGTTGATTCGATTACTCTACACACATTAGTGAAAATTTTGAATTTAGATTTTGAAATGAGTTTGACATTTGCTTTCCTAACTACAACTTTGGTCTTTGATAATACATACGAAACCAGTGTTTTGAATCACTTAGCTGCTTGACAAACATATCTAGATCATATTTGTCGTTATTATGAATGTTTACTTAATCCATTATACAACAAAGAAGAAATACGTGAACTGAAAAAAATACAACTAACTTAATTTACTGACTTTTTGAGGAAATTTCCTTTTTGAAAAAGTAACTAAGTAAAAACAATTATATTTTTTCGATCTCAAATAAAGAGAACCTCAATGGAGATGCTTAGTGGGGTGCTTAAGCAGTGGGGCCCACTAGCACCCCCTAAAAGAAGTGCTTAAAATTTCCAAATAAGCACCCTTTTTCTTTTGGTTCTTGCACTGTTCACGGGTCCCACTGACACCTGACGACCCGTGATTGGTCTACTTTTAATTTTTTTTTTTTTTTTTAAAATCAAAAAAAAAAAAAACAAGCACCCCACTTGGGTCTTAGAAACTTAGATCTTTTCAAAACCAAAAATAAACATGAACTTTCATTTAAGCTATTTACTTTAATTTTTAAAAATTTTCCATTTTAAACTTCAACTTTAGTTGATCAAACCGTTTTAGATATACGAAACATTAACTATTAAGTCGATTTAAGGTTAATTTTTAATGTATCTAAAATTTTTGGTCGATAAAATTAAAGTTTAAAATAAAAAATTTCAAGAATTAGAGATTAAAATTGTATAAATGGAAGTTGAATGTTATTTGGCTTTTTGTGTAAGTCGGGAGTTTTTTTGGCATTTTCTCTAATAAAATATATGGAATCACTAGTTTCTTTATAAACTGGTTGTCCAAACAAAAAGAAATAAAAAATGATTTGCTTCCTTAAATTGCTGATCAAAACGTTGAAATAAAAAAAAAAGTTACTGATGGAAGCAAAAATGGGTTATGTGTCCATCTAAGCCTGACGCAGCTTCTTTATTAAGACAAAAAAAAAACAGAAAACCAATAGCTCACAGTCAAAGAGAGAGAGAGAGAGAGAGAGAGAGAGAGAGAGAGAGAGAGAGAGAGAGAGAGAGAGAGAGAGAGAGAGAGAGAGAGAGAGAGAGAGAGAGAGAGAATATGGCGAAATCTGAAGATCAAAACAAAGCATTTGGTTGGGCGGCTAACGACAAATCTGGTGTCCTCTCTCCATTTCATTTCTCTAGAAGGTTTCTTGCTCTTATTTGCGTTTAATTATTCTCGATTGATGCATGAGATATAACGTACGTGTCTTTGTGTTTGTATAGAGAGAATGGTGAGAACGATGTAACAGTGAAGATATTGTTTTGTGGTGTTTGCCACTCTGATCTTCATACCATCAAGAACGATTGGGGATTCTCTCATTACCCCATCATTCCCGGGTATCCACGCATTAACTCTCTCTACCGTTACAAAACATGTGATCCACCATGTTAAATGTTTTGATTAGGTGTTGAATTTGTTTTTCATTATAATTTTGAATATATAATGGAAAGCCATAACACATTACAGATACTTTTATGGTTTATTCATGGCCAAAATATTATTATGCCTTTCTAGGATATCTTTATTTCCCTCATAGAATATCTTGATGAATAGAAATTAAAAAAAAAATGTAGATTTTATTAGAACATTTATGGTGGGAGATTCTCACGCAGTTTTTTATCTATAAAAAAAAAGATGAAATAAAAAGAAGAAGAATATCCCATTTGAGAACTCATGAGATACTCCTCAAATATGTGTCCTATTTCAATTGGTCTCTTTTTCTTTTTAACATTAAAATTGAATAGATAATTAATTTGTTGTTTGTGGTTTAGATACCTTCTTTAAAAAAACAATGGGATGAACATGATCTTACCCTTTTATAAAGTAAAAGGAAAGGGTTTCGAACAAAAAAAATCGCTTTAAATATGCTTTAAAATATATTGTTAGATTTAAAATTAAGTTGGCATTATATAATGAGAAATATGTACGTGAAAAAACTAAACTGGCCTATATTGTCTATTTTTGCTAGGCATGAGATCGTTGGAATAGCAACAAAAGTTGGTAAGAAGGTGACAAAGTTTAAAGAAGGAGACCGAGTAGGAGTAGGAGTAATAATCGGATCATGCCAGTCATGTGAATCATGTAACCAAGACCTAGAAAACTACTGTCCTCAGCTTGTATACACATACAACTCTCGTTCTTCTGACGGAACAAGAAACCAAGGTGGCTACTCCGACAAAATAGTTGTCGACCAACACTTTGTCCTTAGCTTCCCCGATGGTTTACCCAGTGATTCAGGCGCGCCGCTGCTCTGCGCTGGAATCACTGTGTATAGTCCAATGAAATATTATGGTATGACTGAAGAAAAAGGGAAACATTTAGGTGTGAATGGACTTGGAGGGCTTGGTCATATAGCTGTGAAGATTGGTAAAGCCTTTGGTTTAAAAGTTACTGTGATTAGTAGGTCTTCTGATAAAGAGAATGAAGCAATAGATCGACTCGGTGCTGACTCATTTCTCGTCACAACTGATTCTCAAAAGATGAAGGATGCAATTGGGAGTATGGATTACGTGTTGGACACGGTATCAGCAGAACATTCTCTCTTACCATTGTTCAGTTTGCTTAAAGTGAATGGCAAGCTTGTGACTTTAGGGTTACCAGAGAAACCACTCCAGCTACCAATCTTCCCTCTGGTTCTCGGTAAAGAAACAGATTATAAGCATATGGTTTTATGTGTGGCGTGTATCCCAAGTAACTGTTAGGGTTTTTCGGTTTTACAGGAAGGAAAATGGTGGGAGGGAGCCAGATTGGAGGGATGAAGGAGACACAAGAGATGCTTAACTTCTGTGCTGAGCATAATATAGTTGCGGATATTGAGGTTATAAAGATGAGTGATATCAACTCTGCAATGGACCGGTTGGCTAAATCTGATGTTAGGTACCGGTTCGTGATCGATGTGGCCAACTCCATCAATTCTGATTGAATGACAAGCTGAGAATAAGAAAAACATGTTTCATTTCTTTTTTCTTGTATCAATGATGTAATGAATAAAGCAAAGATTCTGAGATGGATCTAACTTAAGAGTTTTGGAAGGTCGTTATGCTAATGCTTACCCTCTCATTTAAAAAAAAGTATTAAAGTTTTTCATGAAAGGATTAGGATCTATGTAGAGCTTTAGCCAAATTTCCTTATCATTCCTATAAAATTACACCATTTATAAGGTTTAAATTCGCTTCTTAAGATTTTGCTTTTTTTTTGGAAGCACTCTCGATCTCTCTATCTTAGTCTTTGGTAGGCTGTTGATATGAGTTTTTAATCATGATATGTGTTTCTCTCAATCTCATGAAACCATATATTGAATATAAATGAAACCATATATTTAAACTTATGTGTAGTAAGTCCACGTTCCGCTTGGGACCTGGTCCATGTTGACCTAACGTATTCTGCAGGACTCTTCATATTTTTTTTATCTAATGGTGTAATATCAATAAAGCAAATAGTCTAGGTTTTCTTGAGAATGGTTACAAGCACGGTCGCCTTTGGGCTAAAGCTGATGAAGCAAGGAATTTGGGAGCCAAATATTATAAGTAAACTGTGGGGCAGAATTTTTTGTTTATAATTGTTGAAGAGGTGCAGTGTTCGAAACCTGTAAAGGGCAGTATTTTTTTGTTTTTGCTTTAGGCGTTAAGTTGTTCTGGACCGGCATTGGTTACAAAAGCATGAATACAATCTTCTTATTGAATAAATTCCTTTTCTTTTCATACCATGTTTCCTCATTTTGTCTGACTATTAAGCAAAGATTCTGAGATTTTCTTGAGGGTTGTCATAGAAGCATGAACTCAATTTCTTGTCGGAATCTTTACTTGTGTTTCTAGGTAAGATCGGTTTCTTAGTCTTATCCATAGTTGTTTTAAAGCCGTGAAATGACTAAAGACTGACATGAACCAGTTTCTTGTTGTACAAGTTACCTGAATATTCTAATTAGAAGCTGTAGAGGTGGTTTTAGTAAAACAAAACGCAAATCCAAAAAGTAGAATCCATTATTCCATTAAAATCGTAAAGGAGACCCCATTAGTCCATCACATGATATAAAAACAAAGCATTATTATTAGGGTTTTTGCATTAAAGTAGTTTTACAGGAGAAGGAGCAGGAGAAGCACCACCGTGATTTGGAGACTGACAGAAGCCACGGAGGACGTTAGTTTCCTCAGATGTAAAGCCAAGAGAAGTTAACATCGACGGCCAACAATTAACGGTGATGACGTCGACGGCGTGACAGCAACCTTCACCGAGTTTGGTCTCGCCGTTGAGGAAGAATAGAACGATCTCGTTGGTGCATGATTTGAGCTCGTAGAGAGCATCCCAACACTCCATTAGTCCTCCTCCGTTAAGCCTTGCCGCTATGTTGGTGGCATCCGCCGTCGCCGGGAGTGTCCTGCCGGAGATGTTGAGGACGAGGAGGAGAGCTATGGTGGCGAAGAGGGAGTAACATGTGTTAGAAGCCATTTTTTTTTTTTGGGACTTGTGTTTTGTGGTGATGATTGGGTTATGAGAGTGCTGTGTTTTTATAGTGTGGTTTTGGATAGGTTAATGGTGTGAGTTAAGAGTACTTAAGAGGTGGATTAGTGGGAGGAATGTGAAAGGATTAGCGGTAAATGATTTTACGTAGTTAATGTCAATTATGAGGTTTAGAGCATTGATAGTGAAAACGTATTTAACATTGGCCTGGTGACTATGAGTAACGGTCCTGATGGAGACCAAGGGTTAACATCATGTTGTAAAAATAAAACAAGAGAGCAAAAAGTACTTTCAAAATTAGGTTTTGTTTGTTAATTTTTATCCGTGTCTGTAAAGAAAACCCACATGGGAAAGCAGATTACTTATCAATAATTTCGTATGGAATGTGTAACTTTTTTTGTTTCTATAAAAAAGATAAAATTTTGGTTTTGTTACGAATACATGTTTATTTTCCAATTTTTCATTATTATTTTTTTTGACATGTTTCAACATGTCTATGTCCCATTCTGCTTTACAGTTTGTATTTAAATTTATTCTGCTTAATTATTCAGTATTTTTTTTTATCAAAAAAATTATTCAATTCTACTGGCTACTGCTGTATTTTGTGCCTTCTAATTATTTTTTTTTAATAACTAAATACAATTTATGTTGATGAAAAAACAGTACTTCAATCAATACAATTTATGTTGCCTAGCTTAAGGTTTCTGGTACGATTAGTGAATAAGAAAACAACAACAAAACATTGAAATATGGCTATATCAAACTCAAATGAACGAACTCACATCAAAATAAATATTAATAACCTAGATAATGTCTATGTATCAACAATAGTGGCTGTAGTTTAGTGGTAAGAATTCCACGTTGTGGCCGTGGAGACCTGGGCTCGAATCCCAGCAGCCACACACTTTTTTTTTTTAAACCTTCATAGTTTTTGTGAATTTTAGAACTTGTGGGCTTTTTGTTCTCGTAGGTTTACTCACATCACAGCCCAAAATGAATACCCATTATCCATGGTCCGTACGTACGAACTCTATTGAATTTTATTTGGAATTTAATGATGAATCATAATATCAGTACGAGGTATCTATTACAAATCACATTTTTACCAGACCGGAGATAAAACATTTCACGACTACATGAGTCGCTCTATTAGCTTCTATTTACTTGATAAGAGAGATCATTATGCCATGATAGTATGATGATGGTGATACATCGTCATTGATTTCAAATGAATGATAGATCTAAGATCACAGAGGTAACTTTATAAAATAAAATAAAAACTTTTCTTAACCAGAAATTTAATGGAAAGCTTTTGTAGATTCCACAACGACTTATGCTTCAACGTATGGAATTACAACACGTGGACTAAAGAAATAGGGACCCACTTAGGTGACAACAACATATATATAGAATCAGGGAATGGCTTACGTGGAATGCACCAAAGAACTTGTAGTAGAAGTCAAATGCATCTATTGCTCTTAAGACAAAAGTAAACCTCATCGCACAAGTAACATAGGATGAAGCCACCACAACCGTTGGATCAACGAGACAAAAACCTTAACGAGAAGATTATAAAACTTTCGACGGATCAGATTCTAAGAGATACCATACACACGGTTACAGGGGATCATTACACTATTTAGTTAAAAATAAAATACTCGTTCCTCTTCTTACGAAACCGACTTTGTAGTTTCTTCTTTTTTCTCCATTGCACAAAAACGAAAAAACGACAGAAAAAAAAACAAAAAAACTTTTAAAATAAATATTGGTTCATTAGGATTGATAAAACTGGGAACATGAACGATCCAATGGGAGAATCTGCGGAGATCGTCTTCTCGGAGACGGAGATGGCGGCGGCGGAACAGCTTATGCAGCTGAGCGAAGAAGAAACGGGGAGCTGTAGCAGCAGCAGCACCGGCGGAGGATGCAAGAGAAGGCATGAAGATGTTAGCTCGAAAATAGATAACGACGCCGTAAAAGGGAATTGTTGTGGTGTTGCCGTGAAGATGAAGAAGAAGAAGAAGAAGATGAAGGAGAAGAAGTTTCGATCTCTCGAGAGTATTTACAGAGCAACGAAGGAGATTAGGGGTTAATTAATTACATGTTAATTACGTTTGTTAATCGTTTTTAGTAACCTGTTCAATGGGGGGTGTTTGTGTGAATATGTAGTGTGCTTAAATCTAACGTTGGAGTTTGAGAATGTGTGATTATAGTTTTTGAGATGAAATTTGTATAATTTCTCATATGAGATGAAAAACTCTTTTTTTTTCCTTTTAGATTTTGCAAACAATATACAATTTTATTTTGCGCGAACATGTTGTACACAGGAGTTTTCTTGAATAGTTATTGAAAGATGTGTTTTCATGAATAGTTCTTTTTTTTTTAAGATTCATGAATAGTTGTTGAAAGCTATGTTTCAATTTCTCCTATTTTAAAAAAAGAAATTTGGTAATATAACCATAAAAAAACTATAATTCACAAACTAACCATAACAAATTGATGGCTATGATACACTATATATTATTGATAAAGTAAACAGAAATATCCTTTTTCATAGATACTTCTCTAGTCTCATCTGATACAATTAATAGACTGAATGAATAAAAAGAAGAAGTGTGACGTAGAGAAATGAGATGTAATCAAGTAAAAGAAAAATTGATTAGTTAAAAAAATGGTTTATAATGATTGTTCTTAATAAGGTTGAGTTTGTATAATCTCACTTTTTTAGAGACTAAAAATTTTGCTCATCTATATCTGCGAAAATAAAGACGATGATGAACAGAAACAATCTCGTGTACTATTCTATTTTATTATAGAAATATATAATAGAAATAAACTTGACAGTAAAAGAATATGAATATGTAATATTAATACATATTATTCTATATTATTATATTATTCTATATTATTAGGAAAACATAAAATAAATATATGATTTCACAATAATAGAATATGTGTTACTTTTTCTCTCCTCTTCCCTTTTTTCTTCAGACTTTTGTATCCTTTAGAACAATATCTCCGATGCAAACTTTTGTATTACAAATGCTGCAGTATACTATTCTATTTTATTGTCATGATATAGAATGTTAAATATCCTCTACAAACAACAACATTCCTTCTTATTATGTATTATATTTGTTGTTATTCTACTTGTAACTTGGACATCACCACCAACATTGACCTTCTCCTCTTCCTACAAACAACAACATCCTCTTCTTTTATTTATTATCCAACATGTAACATTTGGCATCACCACCACCATTGGTATCTTCTTCATGTACGAACAAGAACATACATTTGCTAAGGTATTATTATTTGTGTTGTTATCCCACTAGTAATTGGTACCACCACCAACCTCCTTCTTATTCTCCAGGTTTTGTATGACCAACAATATTTCCTTCATTCCCTCCCTCCCTCCCTCCCTCTCTCTCCATCTCCATCTCCATCTCCCTTCCACTCCTTCCCTCCCTCCCCCTCTCTCTCTCCCTCTCCCTCTCTCTCTCTCTCTCTCGCTCTCTCTCTCTCTCTCTCTTGCTCTCTCTCTCTCTCTCTCTTGCTCTCTCTCTCTCTCTCTTGCTCTCTCTCTCTCTCTCTCTCTCTCTCTCTCTCTCTCTCTCTCTCTCTCTCTCTCTCTCTCTCTCTCTCTCTCTCTCTCTCTCTCTCTCTCTCTCTCTCTCTCTCTCTCTCTCTCTCTCTCTCTCTCTTGCTCTCTCTCTCTCTCGCTCTCTCTCTCTCTCTCTCTCTCTCTCTCTCTCTCTCTTGCACACACACACATTATCCTATTCTTATTTATATCATCTTTCTCCTACGCTTCCGGTGTAGCAGAGTATCATAATATCGATAAATTAAACTTCGTGCTCTCCCAAACCATCCTTAACTAAAATCTCTATCTATCACCAAAGTTATTTATGTTAATAATGTGTACTACCATGTCCATCACATTGGTTGTTTTTTGTATACTCCAATTTGTTTATATTATTCTATCCAACAATGTGTAGTATAGTATTCCATATTACAGTATGTTCAATATTCAACAGTGGTACATCTTCTACAATATTTCTATCCCACAAACTGCTGGAAACATTTACAAATCTATAATATAACATTCTATACTATACAAACAAATATAGAATAGAAACAATATGTATGAAAAGATGTTGCAGCCACGTGTTAATCACTTTCACTCGCTTGTAAGGAGTGTATTGTCCAATTGTGGACAAACATGTCACATCCTTCCCCTACTTTTATACATGGTTATTTCACCAATTTTTTTCTTGTTATAGTCATCTTGCCAATTCACCCTTTTAAAAATGCTGCTATGTGCGAATGGTTTTTTTTTTCAAATAAATTTATTATAAATTCGTTCCGTTTGAGAAATAGTTTCAGTTATAAGGTCAATTTGAACTAAAACATCCAAGTCTACGTATTACAACAACTACCTTCGAAGATCCAATAAATTCGATATATTCCACTAATTTACTTTTAATAAATTTTAAAAATCGATTCATATTCTCAATTGTTAATAATAACCACGAAAAAGTGAAGTTCTCTTTTTTTGCTTCGGATGCGGGGAGTTCCTATGACATCTCCGAAGTAGCTAGGTTTCGATGATCTCTTCGAACTTTATAATTGTCACTTCCATTACGTACAAACGCTATCGAAAAAAATAGAACACATACCTTTTGAAAATCGCTCCATTCTCGACTTTACAACTCCAAAAGTATGAAGGCATTTCGATGACCGGTAACCAAAAGACCTCCACCGAAGGATGGAAAACAAGGAATCAAGAATGAGTAAGCCGCTTATACGACTGATTTTGTTTTGAAGTTTGAAAGTTTATTTGTTGTGATATAAATATATTAGAGTTTTAGCTATATATATTTCTACATTCGAACTAAAATTTTAAAACAAATCAGTACTATCTTGTTTGTTTATGTGGCTCGAGTATAGTATGATTTGAAAAAGAGATCTCCACTGGTTTACAAAAGAATGTAAATTCAAAATGAATTTGTGATTGAGATAATGATCAAAATAGACTTAAATTTTTTTGTCCCAACTATAGCATTTAAAGAAAAAAAATTACTAAAATAAACTATATTATAAGTTTATATCCGTTAGGTTAATTAATCTAAATTTAGGTTTTAGAATAATGAGACGGATTTTAGAGGTGAGATTTAAAATTTTAAAAAATTAATTTTTTTAAAATAATAAAAAATCTATTTTGATCATTTTTTTTTAAATCTATTTTTGTCACAAAAACTTCAAAAAAATTTGCCATTTATATTTTACTCTAATGGTTTTCCGTATTTATTCTTCAAAATAAAATATTCTCTCTCTCTCTCTATATATATATATATATTCTATTATTAATATTTACTATTAATTCTAATGATGCTTGTTATTTTAAAAAGTTACAATTTTTTTCCATAAAATACTTTCATTTTAATTATATCTTTATTTTATTTTAATTATACTTTCATTTCCAGCTTCCCTTCAAGTGTTTTGGCCGGAAATATATGATCATACCAAAGTGATGACTTTACTTTCCCTCTATAAAATAGTTGGATGAGAAACTTTCTTGGTAGTTGGTATAACACACTAACTCCCATCCAAGTTCCCTAACCATACAACAAACAAGTCTTCTGGTGTGTGTGGTGCCACATGACATAACTCGAGCTCTTAAAAACCCATCAAGGGAGGATTCTCAAGGTTCTGAGAACGCCTGCTTCATCCATCTGTAGTCATACACTTGTTCCACATGGCCACATTGGTTCAACTTGGTTTGTTCCTGACGTGAGAACAACCCAGAATAATACCTTTTGGCCAGACTAGCTATGTATAATTATGAAACACTCTTAAGTTGGGTCATACATAAACTTTTTATTTAAATGTAACTTGAAATTCATTTATCACCATTATCAAAAACATGAAGACCACGTTTATGTCTAAAAAAAATCTCAGGCGTAAAACCACAGAGAAAGTTAGACACCATTTGGTATTTCAAATCCATGGTGAGAGAGACCTTATTAATTCGCCAAACCAAAAACAGCAAAAGGGAACAAAGATCTGACATGAGAGAGACCTTTCTTCTGCCTTCCTTGCAACAAATCAAATGCTTCTTAGGATCATCATCAAACCTTACATAAAGTTACGGATGTCCAACGATTTCACGTCAGGCATTTCCTCATCCTTGAACTCCTCCCTGAACAATCACAAGTTCCATAGTCACGTTATAACAATAAATGTATAACAAAGATAAAAATGAAGATGATAACACAAAAAAAAAGAAAAAACTTACTTCTTTTTCTGAGATTCCATTGCTTCAAGAGCATCACTCTTCAGCTCATCCAGCTGTGCTTTGGCAATGCTGAGCTCCAAGTTCTCCTCGTACTTAGGAAGATCTTCTTTCCTAATCCCAAGCCTGTTGTTCACATTAATCAGATGCAAACTTGTCATTTCATTAGCTTTAATAATTTTAGGGAGCAATGGGGAAAAAAAATTGTTCTTGCTTAGTATTATGAGTAGAGGTTGAAGAGTGTGATATTAACGCACTTTTTGTTGCCTTTTTCGAATTCTGCAACCAAAAGATCCATTCCTTTCTTGTCGCTTCTCAAGAGAGGCTTCTTAATATCCTTTTCAACTTTCTCCAAAGCCTCGAACATCATGACTTCAGCACCAAGCTCATCAGTAAGGCCTCTCCTGCAAGACATATCACAAGCACAAGAATAACTCAATCAATACTGCTTTTTAACAGTTATCAAATGTTCCATAAAATAGCATGAAAAAGAAGGAAACAAAAATGATAAGATAATGCAGATACTACAGGGTGCTTTTTTAATCAAAATGGAAGTAGTAATACTGTCTGAAGTTGTTAACGCGAAAGCAACTTGACTGGTAAGTGAGACTATCCAAAAAGGGGAACGAAAGTAATCCAACACTTACCTGGTGCGGATGTCCTTCAACTTCAAGAGGTAAGCACGAGCATCCGGGATCTCTTTAGTCTCGTTCTCAATATCATATTTAATGCGTTGAGATTCAGAGAACATGTCTGCCCTGCATTCAAGGAAAACCGCATCACAAGGAAAAAGAGTTAGCAATGCATCTCATAAACCCTGACCCCATTTGAGAATATAGATGAGACATTAGATTCAGGAAAATTTGAAAAAGTAAAAACTAAGAAATCCCAACACCATTGATAAGAGAACAGCAAGACATAAGTTATAACCAAGCAAAACAACAAAACATGGTAATGAAGGGTAACAAGGAGCCTACTTTTGCCTGATGGTCTTCATGACATTTGCATAATGTTTAACAGCAGCTGGATCCTCTGGATCAAGGGTGATCTTTTCCTTACGGAGAATATCAACTGCAGCCTGAAACTTGTTTTTGATCTCCGTAAAGACGCCCTTCAACATCTCTGTCAGAAAGTGCAAAACTTTAGTCCACAATAGTAAAACAGTAATGCTATTAATTCACTCCTCTAAACACACACACACACACTAAAGATTTCAATTACACAAGGAAATAGAAGAAGAGATAATTCAACTTCTTCACAAAATAACACTCCTTGCGATCATGGTGGCCTCGGTTTCTCAAGATTATATCCCATTGACCAAAAAAGTAGTCTTTTTTTAAGAACAATGCTCAATTCTCTAACATAAAGTAAGTGAATTTGACATTTTTCTCACCCAAACAACTCAAAGACCATAATTCTCAGAAAAAAATAATGAAACAAACAGAGATGCAGAAGCAAGGAACTGGATAACACAAACCATCTCCTTTAAAAGTAGGACGAGCAGCTTCCTTAGCAAAAGCGCGGACGGGAATAGCATGGTGCTGCTGCAAAACGACAAAACTCCCCTGTAGCAGCACAAAATGATAGTATGATAAGTTGCAATGAAACAAGAAATCATCTATCTAGCAGAAGAAGAAGATACACCTCTAGCTATATGTCAATTCGATTCAAAAAGAGACTCTCTCCGATCATAAGATCACAAAAAGTTTGACCACAAACACTGAAACGAATACAATCATCTCACTCTAATCATCGCATCCCAAACACAAAAACCCCGAGAAACGGATGAATCAAACAGACCGAAGAAGAAGAAGATTGAAATGAATCAGAGAGAGAGTATGTATACCTGCTTAGATCTGGAGAGGAAGCGAGAAGCGTAGGCCATTTTTTTCAAAATCGAAGCTCTTCTTTGTTGAAAATTAGGGTTTGTGCTGCTGCTGTTGAGATCCCTATCTATCTGAACCAAGTAACAGAGGGGGGGTGTTAATTCTTTTACGGAGACTCCTGCTTCATCGTACACCGTTGATTACTCATCAACGGTTCATATTAGTCCCCATTGTTATTACACTATGTGGAACGCTTGGAATTTTTTTGTTTACCATACTTTTGAATAACATTTACTTTACAATTTTTATTTTCAAATTCCGTTTTCGTTTTTAATGCATTTTTTATTTCACTTAACAAGATATATTTTTCTAATATCTACTTTCATACAAAAAAAATCATTAACACAAAATTATTATTGTAATTTTAAATCCAGTATCTTTAAAACTATTCATATTAGAAAAATTGTTAATAATATCACAAATAAAATATCATTTTTCATGAATATTCTTAATCAAAAATATATGAACATTTGATTATACAATTTATTGATTATTGTTTAAGGTTTAGTGTTAAAGGGATGGGGTTAAGTTTCTAAATGTTTTATAAATATTCATAAAAATTAGTTTAATTTATTTTCATCATATATTCATGATAATTTTGAAAATAATTATTTGTTAATAGTAAATTTGAAATGTGTTGTCAAATTTGTGGTTAAATTGAAAATTTCCTTTCACATTAATGTTTTTTTTTGGATTTTTACAAATGCAGATAACTTATGTAAAAGGAAGATTGAATATGAGGTCAGTCTGGGTTATTATCACAACCTGGCTCAAGGTCCACATGATTTTGGCCCACCAAGAAGGAGGTTTTCCATTAAACTTGGATCTTCTGGCCCACCAATAAAGGCTTTGGCAAAAAAAAAAAAAGTTTATGAGTTGTGATGTGTGTTGAACAAGCGTGGAGGCTTGTCCTGGATTATATTTACATTTAATATGGTTATTGAACATATGTAGAATATCTAGTTTGTGTGATGCATGATCTCTTTTTTTTTTGTTTAATGTTACTCACTGAGTGAGTTATTAGATTATTTTTTGTATGATCAACATGTTATTCTTTATTCAAGTTTATGATCAACATGTAATTCTTTATTCAAGTTGTATTTTCAAAGAGTTCTTTGAAGCAGCTTGACGTACATCTCAGTCAAGTTTGCTTGGTCCGGGCGTCTCCATAGCTCATGAGAGAGAGAGAGAGACTGATCACTATAAACCAACAACAACCAAAAGTGTGTTTTCTTATTAAATGCGAAACATGAACGTTGGCTTAAGAAAAAAACAAATCAATGGAACACATATATTGTATATATGTAATTAACACAAACTTGAAACATAAAAATTAAAAAAAAACTGCTACACTTGAATCACAACACTCAGGTCGTTGCATGTATCAGTTTTTGGTTAATAAATCTTTGTAGCTGTTGTAAACCGACATATAATTAAAAAGAAAGAAGACTGAACACATAAGAGCTTGGAGTAATATATATCAGATATTATTGATCAGATATGTTAAGTATAAATCAGCAAGTACAACGTCTTGACTGCCCCTCATGAATGTCTGCAAAAGATTCAGAAATAACTGGAATATATCTGCAAAATTCAAAGACAAAATAATCAAACATGAAACCTTAAAAAAAAAAAAAACTAAAAGAATCAAAGTTGATATAGAAACTCACATGTTTTGTTTAACTTCACTAGAAAGAGTTTTGTGTGCAACACCCAAAAAAGCTTCATCCACATTAACATCTTCCTTTGCAGAGGTTTCATAGTAAGCTATGTTTCCCTTTGCACCACACCATTCAATGGCTCTCTTATCTACAACCTGCATAAGGCTGAAATTAGGGTTTCTGATGGGTCTAAAGAGGAGGTTTCATCAAGAATATATCGGCTTACAACTCGACTGTTTCCGCCATCTACATCGGTTTTGTTCCCAATTAAAACAAAAGGAAATCTCTCAGGTTCCACAGGATTTGCCTGGAAAGCATCAGTAAACAGAATAAAATTAATCAGACTTGTGAAAATAAATACAAAATAACTGTAACTTGAAGTGCAAGAAACAAAATGATTAGGGCAAAACCTGTTTGAGGAACTCTGCGTGCCAAGTATTGAGAGTTTCAAAGGATCTGAGATCGTTCACATCGTAAACAAGAACGCAACAATCAGCACCTCGATAGAACGCAGCTCCTAGACTGTGAAATCTCTCTTGTCCCGCCGTATCCCATATCTAAAAAAAACAGAGTTTCATAATATTTTTCTGCATCGAAAATATTTAACTTGTGAAACAAGGGATGGTTTATAGATTTACTTGTAAAGTGACAGATTTTTCATCAATATGAAGCTCCTTGGTGACAAAATCTGCCCCGATCGTGGCCTTGTATTGCCGGTTAAACTTCTTATACACGTATCTTAGGTCATAACTTAAGGCTCTTACAAAGACCATATAAACATATATAGATAACTGGTACGGTGGGCTTGGAAATTTGCTAAGCACCTTGGATTCGAAACCTACTATTTTAGATATACTCGTTTGTGTGGTTTTGTGATATGGGTATATAAATTCTAGTTCAAGAGCAACCTGATTGTGTGGCTTAGAAGATTAGTCGGTTGGGTCTCACCGCACAGGATACTATGTTATAAAAAAAACATATATAGATCTAACTCAGAGCTTGAGCATTAAACAAACCTGATATTTAACAGAGATCAAACCAAGACGGTGAGATTTAAAGAGGATACTGGTTCATCAATGAAGTTTTGCCTACCCTACATAAATAAAGATTCAGAAAAAAAGAGAGAAGTCATGAAAATCTTGAAGAAAAGTCTGAGAAAATTATTACCCGCTGTCTCCAAGGACAATGACTTTAAGCAATGTTCTGTTCTTCAAAGACTCCATTGTCATGAAGCTCTGAAGATTCTATAAGATGCTTCTTTCTTTTATGGTTTTAGGACAGAGACAAAAAAAAACAAAGTCTAGGTCGTTATGATCTTTCTTCTTCTGTCTTCTCGAAAAACAAAGAAAAAGGGTTATTTATCACGTGTTATGATATTGGTTGATGTGAAGAGAAACCATGTGAATCCATTACCAACAAAAAAAAAGAAAACAGTTAGGCCAAGCCAGCGAATACGAATCTGAATCCGAATCTATAACACCAATTCTTTTTCCCAATTCAATCATTATAAAAGAAATATAGTTTTTGGTCTTTTAAATAATTCAATTTACAGGTAATAGACGACAAAAAGTAAATCATGTCATTCACAGGATAACTGAGTTGTCTTTTTCTGAACAATTTTCATTAAATTTCCTATATTATCTAGTCGAATTCATCAATAATCAGCTCATGATCGGCATAAGTATCTCTACTTTGAGGGTAGTTTTTGTTTTTCTCACAAGAAACTAAAAGTCAATGGATACGTGTATGAAGTTGTGAATATTTAGCAATTTAGAAATACCCGAAACGAAATATATAGGCAGCCTTCACAATATCTCCTTAATTAGTCGTTGGCATGACAGAACATGTAGCTGTCGTCAAGTCATAATACACACTTTCCGTTTCATATTAAGTTTCCCTTTAAAAAATTATTTTTATTACAAAATAAATGTCGTTTTTTACTTTTAATGCAAAGTTTATTAATTTTATGTTGTAATTTATTTTTTTATTAGTTGAAACATAGTTACATGTATAAATAATTGTGTTTTTATATAAAAAATATGTAATTAATTATTTTTTTAATCTGTGCTAAAAAGTAAAGTGACATTTATAACAAAAACAAAGAGATTAGTTGTTTCGATATAATTTGTTTTTTTATGTAACTTTTATAGGCCCTTTTGTCCCCGAATAGAAACGTTTCGTATAACGATCGATGCGGTACAGACCATAATAGTAACAAAGTTCTGTATGCGAGGCCCAATGCAAAATCCATTATCCAAATGGGAGTTCGAAATGAGTGATATTCCTTGAATACAACCATGAGGCATATTACGTGTAACATCCAAACTCTTTGCTAGGGTTTGTGAATTGTGACAGTGGTTCCATGCTTAGTAGTAATCCAGTTAGGTGCATATTGGGTGTTAAACGGATCTCCAGATTCTTCTGATCCTTACCAGTTTGACATTGGTAAACTACTAACTAAAAGAGTCGTCTCATGTACAAATTAATTCAATATATACAAAAATTACTGTTGAGAAACAAACGCGAATCGAAACTTGAAAAAAACAAAGAGAGCAAACGTATTGAGACAAATACTTTTTAAAAGTTTGTATATTATTTTTGTGAATTAATAAGTTTACAATTCTATGACCTATATTCATAACAACTTCAAAAACCTGATTTCCAACGAACATTGGATTTTTACTGGCGCATAAAGATTTAACACACTTCTAGACGCAAGAACTACTATCATACTCAAGATGATTTCCATCACACCACCCTAATTAAGTACATAATTACAAAACCGATACAACAATGTATTTGCGGATACATGTGATGATGATGATATATACTATATACACATATATATTTCACAAACTTGTAGGTATGGTCATGGTCCTCATGGAGCAGAATGTGAATAATTATGTGTCTGAAACGACAAAGTGCTGAGAGAGGTAAGATCAAAGTCGTCTGAATCACAATAAACCACAAAAGGGCTTGGGTGGTTATGTCTCCCTTCATAGGTTGTCAACACATATTCTGGATTGCTCGTATCTCTCTCGATCTTCTTCTTCACGATGCAAGTGGGGTTCGAACACTTGTGATAATGCCTGTTTGAAATAATTAAAGCAATCATTTAGTATAACCCTGTAAATAAGTTTGTAGTATATGATTTGTAATGTACTGTTTTAATTATAATCAGTATATTAAACACATAGTGTGTTATTAAAAAATATTAGCCTATCGATAACAATATCGTGGTTTATATGTCCACTTGAAGTCAAAGGTAACATACAACAAAAGACTTTAGTTTAATATTCTCAAGTGCTAATTGTTATAAGCTTATATCACAACTTGTTTGGAGTAGACAACAAATTGGAGCAAATTTTTTTAGTTAATAGAACTGATCCTTGAAAAGTTAAATAGTTTGTATTTAGTAGAAGTTAATTAATTAATATATTATACATATACCTTACATGTTGTATATTTAGCACACATGATCCACATGAAAATATAACACCAAAACATACACCGATATTTATATATTATAGAATTATGATGAGGATATATATATATATATATACATGACGATGGTATATAAATACTAACATACATATAGAAACATGAATTTGAACAAGAAACATCTCCTCTAAAGAAGGAACACTAACTATATTATATTTTATACATTACCCACGCATCTGAAGTATTCGAGAAAACTAATTAATCGAAACTCATAAAGGGATGGTAATTCTTAATTATAGAAACTATATCAGATGCAAGATGCAACTCCTATTATCCAAGTTGTCTACTAAACGTTAAATATAAAGCATGGACGAGTCAATAATCAGAAATAGATATGAATCATTATGCATCCAATATAAGTTAAATTAGAACCAATGATTTACCTCGGAAATGGACTACCCCTTATTGGCTTCTTGCCGTATTTCCTCCATTTGTATCCATCATCTAAAATTTCTTTAATTGATTTTGTTTTAAACACATGAATAACCTGATCATCTTTGTGTCTCTTTCTCTTCTTGCTCTCATCTTTGTCCCCTCTGCATAAAATTATCATAGTTTGAAACATATCACTGTTATTATAACATTCATCAACAACAAACTATATGCTAAAATTTATGATATAAAGGTTGAGTTACATTTCAAGGCTAATAGGTGAGGTAGATAGGCTTGTTTGAAGCGGGCTTGTGACTTCTGTAGCCAGTAATTTCTCTGATGAAGTCCAGCTCAAAGTGGGTGAGTGATCCCCGAGGCTGATTCCTTCTATGATCATCTGAAAAGCATCATCATCAAAATCGTCGAATTTGAAAGTTTCAGCCAAATCTGTGAAATTAGGGTTAGTGTTTGAAGGGTAGATCATTTTCTTTGTTCAAGAATGTTGTATAGTGTTGTTGGCGCTGTTTAAGCTAAGAGGACAGGGATCTTGTTAAGCAGATATACTGTTTATATATACATCAAGATCTAAGAAAAACAAATATCACTAAAAGTCTATTTGCATTTAAATAAGCCATAAAATAACTTTCATAGCTACTTTAATGCGTAGATTCAACGAACCTTCTCGAGTGGAATAGATATAACGACAAGTAATTCATTTATTATTATTATTTTGTTTTGTGTTAAAAATCAAAGTTTATTCGAGATCTTGTGGCCAAGTAGTAAAGAAAGGGTTTAGGACGTTAGTTCTATATGCTACGCAAAATTAAATCATATTATTCCTAAACAACAACATGGATATAAATTTATGCTTAAGATCCATTTACATATTTAAAGAAAAGGTATATCCGTAGACTGTATTTCCGTTTGAAAATTAGTCTGGACTTTTCCGTAAGTTCGGAATAGTTTAGCTTAAAAAAATCAGAGTTTCCATAGAGGTTGAAAGTTTACCCTTTCACAAAAAGTCGAATATTTGATTAATTAATAATTAACAGGGTTTTACATGCATCACGAAAGCCAAGCTACATTATATATCAAATTGGAGTGATTACTTAACTTCGTAGTTGACAACGAGACAGTTTTGTTTTAATTAAATTAACATGATTACCAAAAAAACTAATTGTTATAGTCATGTTTTCTGGACTGAGTCAAAACTAGTATGTATTCTCTGATGCAAACTGAAAAATACTTTCGCCTAATCAAATAGTGGCAACCGTTGTGTTACTATAACCACGGAAAAAGATATTTGAAGGTTTATTTTTTGAACACTGTATTTTTAAAGATATCTTATAAAAGCTTTTGAAAGATATATATATATATATATATATATATATTGAAGGTTTATTTTTTGAACACTGTATTTTTAAAGATATCTTATAAAAGCTTTTGAAAGATATATATAATATTAGAGATTTTACCTTTTACAGATCTTATGCTTATAGGGCAAGTAGTTCAATTGTTATACATTATTTTAAAATATAATCGCAGCCTTATAGGGCAAGTAGTCGTTTAAATTTTCTTTTTTAATTAGGGTCAAGCACCAACCTTTGCATGCGTCGCCAAATTATATATAATGAAAACCAATCACATTTTAAAGAATATTAATATAAATTGCTACCATCACCGATAAATTTTTCTTTTATACAGTGGTAACTATATCAACTACCCTTTAACTAAAGTTTTATAATTTATTTAAAAGCTTGAGAATGTGTAAAGTGCGACTTTCAATTTGTTTTGAATTTGTAGTACAATTTAGGCTTAAATATTCGAGCAACCCATTGTCGAGTGGTATTATTTGTAATTTATCTTATTGCATGTTGAGATTTTAAGTGTAGCTACTTCGTAGCCTCTCCTTTTTAATAAGGATGGAGGCAAATGACGTCACGGAGATGACGTTCATAGGCTTACGTCACTTTCCGTTTGCTGGAGTCAAATTAATTAATTATTTTTAAGCAATTGTCTCAAATAATATTTTCTAATTTTTACGACCAAAAATAGCATTTAATAAAAATTAGTAAATATTTTTTTTAAATATTTTAATATTTATTTTTATTTTTTAAAATTTAAACTTATTTTCAAAACTTCTAACTCATAATTTTTAATTCATAGTCTAGATTAATTAACTTTAAAGATACAATTATACTCTTTATTAAATTTATTTTAATTATTTTTTCTTTAAAAATTATTTTTGCGGGTAAAATATTTTTTTAGATTTATCCTAGCATATGTGTCTTAATTTTAAGAAAAACTATTTAGAATACAAATATGGAAGATAAATTATCATAATAATTTTTTTATAAATAATTAGAAAAATTAACTAAGTCTATTTTTGTCAAAAAAATTAAAATATTTTTACAAATGATCATTTATTAAATGTAATTTTATAAAATAATAACAAAGTTAGGATATATATTAAATTCCTCCGATACTGAATTTGTCGTCGTAAAAAAAATTAATAATAATAATTTGTCGTCGTAGGCGGACTTGTGAAGGCACATGATCGATCAACGATGCTCGTGATCGCCATGTAGAAAGCCTTCTTTTTGGGGCCCACATAATTAGCATATTCCTCGTTTGAGATCTTTGTCCGAGAAACTTACAGGCGAAAGAGATTTGGCTGCTTTTCAAATAAAATTAACCTACTTAAACGTCTGCTTCAAGTCTATTACCTCACCATCAACTATGGTTGAATAAATTAATCATCTCTATTTTTTCTTAAACTCTGGTTAAATTGATAACGCTATTCTCTAAGAGATGAACACTTTCTTTGTGTTTTAGAAATATCTATATCTCCGAGAATTATAAAGAATGTTATCAACTCTATCATTGATATTTGATTATTACATAGTATATATTTATATTCATGCAAAGAGATATAATTAAGGGGAGAATTAAATAAATAAGATTGATTTTATGAGATCACGGAGAATTGTGATTATCATGAATTATCATCTTTAATATGATTTTTTAAATTGAAGATGGTGATGAAGTGAAGATGTAAACAACCGCTTAGAATTGAAACTAGTGTAATTTTAGCAGAAATAGTCTTGTACTTGAATATGACGGACTATTCATAGTTAAATGTCAATACTAAATGACTTGTGAAAATACTTTAAGAAAAAAAATGTGCGTGAAAATTGAAGGAAGCATATGAACAACATTTGTTAAAAATTGATTGCTTATGGAAAATGTCTTACTAGCATCCGAAGTAGTAAAGAGCTATCACAAAAGTGCAGTCTCAACTCGATGTATCATGCAAGTGGACATATCGAAGGCATTCGACACTGTAATGGCTATTCATTTTATCAATGCTCTCAACGATTAAAGTCCCAAAAAGGTTTATTCTTTGGATTAAAAAGTGTATTGAGTTTGCTCCTTTTTCGGTTCAAGTAAATGGTGAATTGGCTGGCTACTTTCATGGTTGTATTGACATGGTATTCATGTACATGGGACATTTGAGATGACATTTCAATGATACCGAAGGAGAAGACATCGAAAGAGCATTCTTATTGATATTGAGAATGAGATTTTGAGGATGAGAAATCGATGTCTGGTTTAGGGTGATGACATTCGATTATGGAAGGGTTCAAGTGATGTTTACAAGCCGGTTTTTAGTACGCACCAGACCTGGCATATTATAAGGATGAGTAATGCGGGAAGTTGCTTGGTTCAAAGGCATTTGGTTTACGATGGGGACACCTAAGTACTTTGTTCTGGCTCAAAATCGCTTAGCCACAAGTGATCATAAGCTTCAGTGGAACATAAATGCTCTTGGTAGCTGTATTCTCTCTCCTTTGGTTATGCTTTTGCACTTTGGTGTGACTCAAGATGAGGATAGCTAAGTTTTTATTGTTGGTGTTATGCACTTCTTATTTTAAAAACAACAAGGCCACAACTATTGTACAAATGTTTTTTTATCTGAATATAATTTAACATTCATTCAGAAAAATTGAAGAAAACATACAGTTTATAAGAAGTCTTGGACTATTCAAGACAATAATAAACATGAATCATAGAGAAAGTGTTTCGTGCGAAAGCATATAACTTATATTGTTGATCACTTTGGGATGAATAAAAGTGTTACATGTCTTTTTAATCTTAAAAATATGATAGGATTTGAAATAATGCAAAAATAACTTAATTTAGGCATGTATTTCATGGAACCACGGTGCAAAAATGTTGACTATTAATTCTTGCACAGCTAGGCAACTTTCGCTTGCATACCAACTGCAACTAATCAGCTCAATAATCTTTAGACTTATCAAGTTTTTGATGTCAACATTTAATATTTTCATATACATCACATCAATTAATAAGCTATGTTACGTTTTCATGTGGTCTAACCCATTTTTTTTTGTTAACCATGAGGTGTTTTGGCCTTAAAAATAATCTCCCGAGGTTCGGAGCCAGCTTTTGTTGATACAATTTCTGGCGTAAAACACTTCCACGATGGATCGAGCCCAGGAGCACAACAATACCAACGCTTGCGTTTAAACCAACTATGCTGCCATGTTCGTGGTTGGTCTAACCCATCTTTGAACCTCCACAGAGCTAAGATTGTCTGGAAGATGTCTGTAAATTGAAGAATAAGAGATGTTTATGACTAAGAGGTATTTTTATGTCTTAGGTTGTGTTTGGTCGAAAAAGCTGAAATGAGATGTCCATGTTTTCAACCGGTCCCATGAAAGTATTATGGATTGATTGCTTTGACTGGTTGAAAACCTGCCTGCGAATATTCAACTAGGTCTAGCATGTTGGGCTGGTTGAAAATCTACGAACCTTCAACCACATCCAGGAAGTGGTGTCTATGATCGATTGATTGGTTGACAACTCCAAACTTGTTTCTTTGTTCATTTTTGTTTCAATTTCAATCAGATTTCTTATTTTCTAACTATGTACTTAGAAAACTCCTTAAACACTACAAACATAAAAAAAATTCAAAAATCCAATAATACTCAATCTAGTATTTTTAAAAATTGTTGAAATCCTAAAAACACAATATATCAACACTAAAAATCATTTGGATTTAAGCATGCATAAATACTCATCCATAAGAAAAAAACATTTAGAAAATTTAAACTATCAAACTCAGTTCATTAGTAGAGATCAACCTCCCCATGGAATAATAAAACTCTATGTTTAGCATTTATGAAGATTAGCTTATATTGAATTCAACAACCAACATGTATTAAAATCAGGTTTGAGAAGCCCAAAAATATAATTAGCTCTCGTTGGGCAAGAATATTTATTTATCTAAGTCTTTTCAAGAATTTTAACAAATGCTTTTTGGCATGAAAATAAAACTAAAACCAGAAAATAATAGTTAATTAAGTTTCAGCACTATGAACAATCTAAATGTAGCCAATCCCTAAAATAACATCTAAATCAATTAAATTTTGGAATCGTTTTACAGCTTTAAAAGCCAGTTTCAAAATTGTTCACACATATAAATAATAAAAATATAAAATGAAATACACAAATACATTATTAAATTATCAAAACTAATAAGTCGATTCATAAATCTTCTCCACATCTCACAATAGGTTTAAATACATTCTCCCAAATAGACAAATGGAAAAGATGAATTGTGTCTAAGAATAAGAATGCACATGCCTCAAAAGTAGTTGAAATAATTATAATTTGGTTAATGGTCAATGTTTAGTTGAGATGATTCTAGGCTAGAAATGGAAGTTCATAAATGACTATTTGTCTGGGAAAATAGGTGTTAATGTGTTATACATTCGCATATTATTGAAACAGGTTGTCGATGTAACGGGACGAGTAGGATGGGGTAGTATAGGGACTTTACTACGTCCCGTTGTGTTTCACTCCAATGCTGTGGACCATTGTATCTGATAAAAGAACATTGAATTTGATCAAACTTTATAACTGAGATGTCGGTGACCATTGTTTGCCAACCAATGGAGAAAGTTGACTTGAGCATTATAATGAGATTTAAACTAAGATCATGTGACCCATTATCTATACCGTACCATGGGTCCTCCCGCCCGTGTGTCCATGCCGTAAACCACACCATTGCTGGAGTTATGTTCCCAATTACAAAAGTGGTCACTGGTACTAAATCTCACTCTAGTAGCCCTATTGCGTGAGCTGTCTATGGATACATATATGGGGTCTCCAATTTTTAAATGGCTCCACATACAAAAATAGTATGTTTACAAATTCTGTTTATTTCAAGAATGTAATATAACTTTTTGAGGAAATAACAAATACTAGAAAATTTTAGCAAGAAAAATGCTTTATGATATGCCTATTTTTTTTGTCACAAAATAGCATTTAAGGAGAAAAATAATCAAAATAAGTTTTATTAAAGATCGTAAATATACACTTATACCCTTACAGTTAACTAATCTACACTTAGGGTTTAGTGTTATGACGTAGAGTTTCGAATGTGAGGTTTAATTTTAAAAAAAAAGACTATTTCGATCATTTTTATGGCTATTTTGGTGACAATAACTTAAAAAAATTATTTGAGAGAATTATCGGAAGAACTACTTAAGTTATCTTTTAATTCTAATTATTGCTGGAAACAAAAATTTTGTATCATCAGAATTATTTTTTGTGAGAACCAAAACTTTAATATGATATTTAAGATATTTGAAATCAGTACAATATTATTTTTATTAATTTAACTCATTTTTACTGAATGTACAGAAAATTGTTAACTCTACCTTTCCTAATAACTATAAATATACCAAAGAATCATACCAAATGTCATGTCTCTCTATCTTTAGTAATTCCAGATAAAAAAAAAACAAACATTTTGTCATAGTATGGCTTCCATAGGCTTACTTGATGTCTTCATAGCTTTCCTTGTCTTTATCCTTTTCCATTTCTTGTTTCACAAGAAAACCCATAAAATATTTCCTAGAAACTGGCCCGTTCTTGGAATGCTTCCTGGTGTGCTCCTCATGCTTCACAAGATTAATGGCTATCTTGTAGAAGTTCTCGAAGTCTCCAACTTAACCTTTGTTTTCAAAGGGCCATGGTTCTCTGGAATGAATATGTTGATCACTGCAGATCCTGCAAACGTTCAACACGTCTTCAGTTCCAACTTCTCTAATTATGACAAAGGATCAGAGTTCAAAGAGATGTTTGATTTTCTAGGAGAAGGAATCTTCACTGCTGACTCCAAACTCTGGGAGGAGATGAGAAGATCATCAATGGTCATGCTTAGCCATCAAGGGTTTCAAAGCTTCTCACTCAAGACCATTGCTAGTAAAATCAAGAACGGTCTTGTTCCAGTTCTTGATCATTTCGCAAAGGAGAATATGGTTTTTGATCTACAAGATGTGTTCCAGAGGTTAGCATTCGATGTAACCCTTACTCTTGTAACGGGTTACAACTCTAGCTCTCTTTCCATTGAAATGCCAAAGAATGAGTATGCAAAAGCTATGGATGATGCTGAAGAGGTGGTTGTGGTTAGACATGTTAAGCCTATTTTCTTGTGGAAGCTTCAAAACTGGCTTGGACTCGGAGAAGAGAAGAAGATGACACAAGCTAATGCTGCTTTTGACAGATCTTGTGCAAAGTATATATCTGCAAAGAGAGAGGAGATGATGAGCCAGAAGATTCATCAAGAAAATGCTCATGATGAGGATCTACTCAGCTTCTATATGAATCTTGATACTTCCAAGTATGAGATTCTAAACCCAAAAGACGATAACTTCCTCAAAGACATCATCAAGAGTTTCATGCTTGCTGGAAGAGACGCCATTGCAACAACTCTAACTTGGTTCTTCTGGCTTCTCTCCAAGAACCCTGAAGCTCTAACCAAGATCCGTCAAGAGATCAACACATATCTACCAAGATCCTCCGACAAGAGTTTAGACCAAGACAAGTTAAGCAAGATGGTGTATTTACATGGTGCATTGTGTGAAGCATTAAGGCTCTACGCTCCTATCCCATTTGAAAGAAAGTCTCCTATAAAGCAAGATGTGCTTCCAAGTGGACACAAGGTGGATGCAACGTGGAAGATCTTGTTCTCTGTCTATTCCCTAGGGAGAATGAAAGCTGTGTGGGGAGAGGACGCGTCTGAGTTTAAGCCAGAGAGATGGATCTCTGAGAGAAATGGAGGGCTAAAACATGAACCATCTTTCAAGTTCTTTGTGTTTAACTCTGGTCCAAGAAATTGCTTGGGGAAAAAATTGTCTTTCTTGCAGATGAAGATAGTAGCTGCTGAGATCATACAAAACTATGACATCAAGGTCATTGAAGGGCACAAGATAGAGCCAGCTTCTTCCATAGTCCTTCACATGAAACATGGTCTCAAAGTCACAGTTGCTAAGAGATGTTTGGTTTCATAAACTGAAATTACAATAAGTGACCTCTTTGAAATTAATCATCCCCTATAGATTATTATATTATTTGAGAAGTAAGTTCTCAAAGTAGATATTGATGTATCAATCTCTCATGTATCCCGCAAAAGATCTCCACATATTATATTGTAAACCGATTATTAATTCATATCAAATTTTCATTTATGTAATTTGAGAGTGAAGAGAGGTTCAACTTGTTTGCTTTCCATTTAAATTGAGTTAGATCATTCTTCAAATGTAATGGGGGAGGGATGGATATGTAGAAGTTTGATGGAGACAGTTTCTCACTATTAAAGACACCATCAAATTAAAATATATTTAAAATCCATCGCTCCTACCTTATGGCTTGTGGAAGCTACACCGTCCTGATAGCATTGTCTCCCATACACATGTTCATACGTAATAAGTGTCCATGAATCCTTGTAATTATACATGCATCCGCTCGTTTTCGAGTTAAGCGTTTCACACACATGCACAACCGATTCCCCCACTCAACAAATGAATGCTCTCTTTGCCCAAAACCAATAACAATAAAATTAAGAACCCATATGCTACTCATTGGGGGATGTAGCTCATATGGTAGAGCGCTCGCTTTGCATGCGAGAGGCACAGGGTTCGATTCCCTGCATCTCCATTCTATTAATTTTTTTACCAGAAAATGATTTTTTTTTTTGGAATCTAATCGTTTGTGTATCCATCCAGTGTCAGAAAAGATGTTACTGTTAAATGAAGTTTCACTTTCACAATTTGTTAGATTATAAGATTCTATGTGGATGACCCCATGGTGCGACTAATTTGGCTCAGAGAGTCACATATACTCCACGGTCTTCTCGAACATAATAACTCATTTGAAATGAAAAACACAGTCACATATTCACATATACTCCACGGTCTTCTTGATACCAATCTACCTTAGCCTGCTCCACACGTGGAAGTTTCCAAGTCTAATTTTTCTTTTGATAGGATCCAATTCCAAGAACACTAACTCGAGTCACACAGAAAGTTTCTTATCTTTTTTTCTTTATGTATATAGACGAACAAGTTACAGATTTTCAATATCATCTTCATCAAGCACCATGAAGAGCCGATGATTGAAGATCAACAACAACTATACTATTATAGACGATGTTTACACTATACACACTTATAGTGGTACATGAAAATCTACGACAGATTTAGATTTCGTCGGACCAATCACTTGGCTTAGTGTCATAGAACAACCCATCAACGATCTGATCAACCAACGAGTCAATAAACGAGTTGCAACTCACTGTAAAGATCCGTCCAACTCGCTTCCTAGAAATCGTTAACCATGCGAACATCGCTGCGCATCCCATAGCTCCAAGACCCGCTCCAATGGCTTCACTCAGCCCTTCCACGTCAAGTTTCTTGAACAACGAGTTCCCTGTAACAACCTCCTCCGCCACAGTCGCCGCGAAAACTATCTGTTAAAAAGAAACGAAGTTAGAGAGCGAAATAGAGATCCGAGTTAACCACAAGGGTGTGGTCGGGAGTTTAAGGGTGTGGTCAGGTGGTTAAGGCGGCTCGGAAAGCTTTAAGGGTCCAAGGTTCGAAAGTTTCCTCCTAGATTATCCATCTTAGTGTCCACGCAACATGGATCTCTAACACTCTTATGAGTAGGGGTGGACACCGATCGAATAACACCATAATTTTCATTATTCGTGATTTGCTTCAAAAAAATATGGATATTTGAAAGTTTTTTGGATATTTGCGAATATTTACGAATATCTTATATATTTGGTTTAATACAAGTAAATCTAGAAAATTTTACAAATTTTTTCAAAAAAAAATATTTTTATATAATATAAAAGTGAAAGTTAAAAATTAATAATGAATCGAAACAAATAATGAATCGAATCAAATTTAATGTATAAAATGTTCAACTTTACTTAGGAGTAACCAAATCTATTTGGAGTACCGATGGACATAGAACTCCTACTCGGTTGGGTCTCAGTCCACTGGATATCCGGGTCAATATAAAAACAAATATCGGAGTTTTGATTTAGAGTTTGTATTTACCATAGCGAGTCTGCCGGAGATGGTTTCAAAGTCCTGACTCTTCTTCGAACTCTCAATGTAATCAGTGAGCGTCTCGAAGAACGGAGACGCTAACACAACCTCAGATCCTTCATCTCCACCTCCGCCACCACCACCGTCCTTTTTGGCGACGATCATATCAGATCCGTAAGATCTCAGCGTGCAAAGCCTCGGCTGAAGCACGATCTTCCCGTTCTCGGCTAAATCGCCTCCTCTCGGTCGTTGCTGGATCTGAATCTGCTTGATCGGTTCGGATGATTCGCATCTAGTAACGGAGAGTCTCGGAGAGAGTAACTGGCAGCGAATCGCACGCGTAGCCATAGCCATTGACGATGATACGAGGAATCTTTGAGGAGGTAAAGTTAGAAGTGATGGGAAACAAAAAAAAAGAATCTGCATGGTGACTAAAGAGGACACGTCGTGTCGTTTATTGTGAGGTGTCGACGTGGTTACCTTTTGGTTCAGTAACGTGCTTTTCAATCAAAAGTATTTAACGCATATATTTACTTGGGGAGTATTTGAACTACGTGTCGTTTTGCTTTTATCCATTCGAAGCTGAGTGAACCATATTCAATTCGACCTACTAGTCCAAGGTCTACAATGCTTTTGTTTTTTTGAAGTTTTTGTTCCTCAATTCACATTCCACTAATATCTAATGGATAATTTGTGTATTAACAAAAAATATTTTTCATTAAATATTTATCAGTATCGTTATCTTATCCACTCTTTTTTTATCCATTCCTTTTTTAAATTGTATTTTATAAATTCTTTTTATATGTACAAGTAAATTAAATTAGTTTACCAAAAAGTACATGAAATTATATTTATTCTATTAAAATAGAAATTATGACTCATTTCATGTATGATTTTTTTATTTGGACAATCATTAAGAAACTTTAATAAAATGTATTTCATTAAAACTAATGATAAAATATTTGTAACTACTTTAATCATAATATATTTGATATCTTTTTATTTTAACAATAAATATATATTAAAAATTATAACAAATCTTTTGAAAAAGATTTTAACAAGATTTCAACATTAAAAATTACGTAACTATTTAATTAATTTCGAATTATATAAAATATAATTATAGATTAATATACATTCAATTATATTTATAAAATGAAAAAAATAAAAATCATGTACTTTTATAAAATGAAAAATAAAAATTCTGTACATATATATACAATAATATATCATCTAAATAAACATAAAAATTTGATAAACGGTAATTTAACTTTGCAATCCTAATCAGAATTCAGTATAAATTAAATATAAAATAATTTAAAATATAACTTTTACGTATATATTATTTATTTAATAATCATATGAAAATCCAATAAAATAAATATATAATAAGAAATGGATTGAAACATTTGATATTAACATATATATGCTTTCTAAATAAACATTAAAATTTTGCTAAATGGTAATCTAACTTTGAAACCCAAATCAAAATTTAATATAATTTAAATATTAAATAATTTTAAAATATAATTTTCATGTATATATAAACATGTATACTATAAAATTATTGTGTTTGTAATAGTTATTTATGTATATAAAAATGAAAATAAAACCCACGCGGTTGCGCGAGTCAAATTCTAGTAGATATATTATAGTATACAATTTTATGTTACTTTTTATATTGGTCAAAGGATCAACCTTGATTTTGGTAGTAGAATTGTTTAAACGATCACTTTTCTAATAACTATTCTTATGTTTATTTTAACTACATTCACCCTTAGTTTTAAAAAGGTAAATAAATATTTATAATTTTGATTAATTAATCTAAACTTAAAATTTAGATTTAAGGGATGAGATTTTGGAGTGTGTGGTTTAAATTTTTAATAATTATATAAGTAAATACTTAAAAACTTAATGAATTTTTGTTAAAAATAAAATTTGAAAAAAGTTCAAATAATATTTTTTATAAAGAATTTAGAATTTGAAAAGGTAGTATTCAAAAAATATAATTTTTATTATTTATTTTGATAATTATTTATATTTATATGTTTTTAGAGCAACTGTATAAATATCTTTTACTTCTTTAATGAAATTTTATATTTAGGTATTTTTGAAAATACCCATTTAAAAGAATAATATGAATAATGATACTAAATGAAAGGTAAAAATGAAATTCTCCCATTTGAAAGTTACACATTTAGAGAAAAATACATTTAAAAAAATTATTCTTATTCCAGGGAAAATTAGCATTGTGTGATTAAGATAAAGTTATTGATTTAGATATTGAAACGTAGGATTTTATACACTACAAAAATGTAATTTATGCGGAAAAAATTTGTCAAAGTTTATAAGAAATAAAATCTTTCAACGGATTCTTGATGAACTGGTTTTTTCGGACTTGTTTTATCAAAAAATTTGTCTGAATTTTGACGAGACATTTCGACGAATTTTCAAAGGATGAATTACAGACGATTGTTTTCAAAAGTGTTTGTAAGAAAATATAGTTGAGAATTCATGAGAAAAATTCCCGACGACCGTAAATCCGTACAAAAATCTCAGAAATATTTTGCCTAGAGGCATTTTTGTTGGAAATCCATTAGAGATATTCAAAATATTTGTTTTTAATTTTTAAAGTTAATTAATTTAATGTAAAAAACTAAATAAAATTGATAATCTAAAATAAAAATAAAATTTAGATATTTTGTTATTATGTAATTTCAGCTATGGTTTATATTATTATGTCTTATTGATTTAGATTTCTGACTCCATGTCTAGTTTAAAATATTATAGTTAATGTTGGCAAAATATAATTTAGATATTTTCTGTGTTGTTTAATAGTAATTATATAAAGATCAAATAAAATATTAATATTTTGAAAAACTCAAAAGAGGTTTTATCAATGGAATTGCTCTAAGTTTTAGACATTTATTTTTCATTGAAAGAATTTTAATTTTGACATATAAATACACTATATTATAAAATTCACAATGCATAAAAATTTCTCAGAATTCCTTCATTCTATCTAAACTTTTTACTGGAATATTGCACAAAAATGTTTGTAGGTTAAATCTTTTAAAGATTCTTTCTTTAAGATTCATTTCTAAAGAAAGCAAACAATTTTTTTTTATCCAAAAAGAAGAAACTAGATATCTAATTTCTATTACGAGCAATTGAGTATGTCTTATGCTGATGAACAAACTCATTAGACTAGTCGGTTGGGTTTCGCACCGTGAGTATCTCCATATTATTAAAAAAAAGGAAGTAAGCAAATATGAGAGGGTTACTTTCTTCTACAAAAAAGAGCTAACATATCCAATAACGATGATGCGTAAAGTTCTTCCAAGTTATTTTCTTCCCGAGGTGGTGGGACCGGCGTCGAGATCGACGCCGGTAGGGAGAATTAAGTGGCTTCCATAGTCAAACATAACCGCTGGAAATCGCTTATAAAATGTTCACAAGCCAAACTGAAAGTGGACACAAAGAAGCATTCACCAAAACATACAAAAAGATGCCTAACTTTTCTTCAAAGAGTTACTTCTTTTTAGGGTTTCCTTTAGGGTTTCTTCTTCTTTTCCTCGTCTTTTTCTCTTTCCCTATGAATGAATCTCCACATCAACACTTCTTTTCTTCACTTACTCTGTCCTCTCTTCTTGACCACACGAACGCATTACAATCCTCATCTTCTACTTCTTCTTTATCAAACTCTCCTCCCATTTCGATAAAGGTAAATTATATTTATAGTATGATTCCTCTTCTTTAATTCGTATTGATTGATATCTACATACTATGATGAAATCATCTTTAAGTGATTCTCAAAACAGTACGTGAATTACGAGAATCTGCTTACACACTTTAAGATGATCATGCATGTGCTATGTTACTTGAGTTAGACATATGTTACATTAGCACCCGGTGTATATATAAATGTTTTAATAGGATCTTCAACTTTTGGAACGTATTTTCTTTTGGTCAACTTGATAAGTTCATCTATATATATTTTGTGTAAAGAAAACTGGTCGCAGGTTTATTGTAGAAATGAAGTTATGAGTTATTTTTCTAATTTGATAAGATAATACTAGTAACAAAAATTAAATTAAATGTCGGCAGAAAAGGAGCAATCTTGAGAGAAGAGAAGAAGAGTTGAGGAAAGCAAGGGTTGCAATCAGAAGAGCCGTCAAGTTTAAGAATTACACGTCCAACGAAGACATCACTTACATCCCAACAGGCGAAATTTACAGAAACTCATTTGCCTTTCATCAGTTAAGTTAATAGCAAATACGCTCATTGAAATATATTTCTTTAAATTAAACATATAAATGATGAATTCTTAACAATATCAAACATGTTAAATTTCGTCTAAAGTACCAGCAAAATCCAATATATCTAAAATATACATTTTTGAGGATGGATTTATCAAAATTTTAAAACATTCCTACATTGTTTTGTAACTCATGCAATTTTTGTATTAAGCACTCTTCTTAAAACCTAATTTGTAGTACATTTTAATGTTTCCAAAATACTTGCCGTTTAAAAGAAAACTTTGTGGAATTTTGTGATTATCTTATTTAAATACTAATGTTATAAAAAAGTAAAATTTGAGAAGCTGCTAGATGTACATGAGTTTTTCTTTAATATAGTTTCTTAGATCTTTCGAATGATTTATTTATTTCCTTTTATGCATTCATTCTTAATGAATTTATTTTAAAATCTACTTATATTTTACATTGGCCAAAAATATTTCAAAGCTAAATCATAAGTGACCAAATCTGAAACGTTTTTTTGTTTAATTTGATATGTACAAATAACCAATTCTAAAAGAATTCATATATATATATATATATATATATATCAGTTAAATATTGTACTATATATTTCACTATTTTATGTTAAAATTTATATAATGTATGGACAATTTCTAATTTTAATTATTAACTGGTTCCAAATCATATCTATTTTTCTCATTATAAAAATTCTGATTGCCGTAATTTTCCTCGCTTATTCTTCATTCCCCAGTTTGATTCTCTATGCATAAACTTAAATTAACATATCATAGAGATTTTTTTGTCAAGAAAAAAACATATCATAAGAGATTTGCCTAACTTTGTAGTTGAAGATGCACTATACTCTCCACTGAATTCTAAAACTGAGTGCATGTCAGTCTCATGCGGTGTTACAGAACTTCACGGAGTAATTACTGCCAGTGTGCCAAATTAAGTTGGACTTTCAACTCTTCTAGTTTTTATATCAATTTAAAGTCAATTCCTTAATAAATAGTAATTCATAGTTTTGTTAACTAAAAAGGAATATGAAGTGTGATTTCTATTTTCGGTCAACTGAGATAAACTGACATTTTTACTCATATTAACTGGGTTGAATGCGCATATACTAAAGTTTTAACTTACTTCGAAATTTAAAATATTTGTCACGAGTATTTATCTTTCATAAATCATTATTTGGAAATTGCACTCATTAAAACAATGATTCACTAACTAACCAAAATTACACTTTGTTTTTTCTCTGCTCTCTTCTCTTCCTATCTCTCTCTAATTTCACAAATAAGCCCATTACTATTTACATTTTTCTGATTTACTGTTTTTAAAACTGAAACTAACTCTTCAAAAAGTTATACAGGAGTCACATAGAAATGATGAAGAGGTTCAAAGTATGGTCGTACAAAGAAGGAGACCAGCCACTGGTTCATGATGGACCGGTGAACGATATCTATGGAATCGAGGGACAATTCATCGACGAGCTCGAAAATGAGATGGGCGGCCCAAGCGCCCGGTTTAGAGCTTCCAAAGCTGAGGAAGCTCATGCCTTCTTCTTGCCCTTCTCAGTTGCCAACATTGTCCACTACATTTACAAACCTATCGTGTCCCCTGCCGATTTTAACAGGGCTCGTCTCCACCGAATCTTTAATGACTATGTAGACGTCGTGGCTCGCAAGTACCCTTTGTGGAACCAAAGCAATGGTGCTGATCATTTTATGGTTTCTTGCCATGATTGGGTACTTGTTTTTCTTACACACAATTTCTTTATATCATTTAAGATATGTCAAATCTCTGAAATAAACTTTTAATTTTAAGTTTTTTTTTTCACAAAAATACACCTTAAAAAAATCGAAATAGAATTTTTATTTTGAAAAAATAAATTTTTATTTTTATTTTTAAAAATTTTAAACTCCACCTCCAAAACTTCCACCATAAGTCTAGATTATTTAATCCGAGGGATATAATTATACATTTACA
This sequence comes from Moricandia moricandioides, assembly GCA_905132885.1. NCBI lineage: Eukaryota > Viridiplantae > Streptophyta > Magnoliopsida > Brassicales > Brassicaceae > Moricandia > Moricandia moricandioides. The sequence continues at coordinate 587,804 of CAJHQQ010000013.1, read as the reverse complement.
CCATTTAATAAAATCTATTTTAGATATTTTTTCTCTTGAAATCTATTTTTGTGACAAATTTTTTTAGGTTTATCTTAGAATATTTACCTTTAAGATATCATGAAGGGATAGGGAACATAACATATCATTCAATTAGTTTATTTAAGAAAATATTTTAAAGGAAGTTTCTAAATATAGGTTTTTATTTTTTGTCCAGTTACAATTTGTTTGAATATTGAAACTGAAACTGTTTATTTTCTCTCTTCGGTTAAGTTTAATGAGTATAATTCGACTTGGTTTGGATTTGCTAGACTAATTATTTTGTACGTACATATGGTTTTAGGCTCCTGACGTGACAGGTAGTAAACCAGAGTTTTTCAAGGACTTTATAAGAGGACTTTGCAACGCCAACACATCGGAAGGTTTCAAACCGAACATAGATTTCTCTGTACCTGAGATTAACGTTCCTAAAGGGAAGCTAAAACCACCGTTCATGGGGCAAAACCCTGAGAATAGGACGATCTTGGCTTTCTTCGCAGGAAGAGCTCATGGATATATAAGGGAAATCTTGTTCAGTTACTGGAGAGGTAAGGATAAAGACATTCAAGTGTACGACAAACTCACAAAGGGACAAAACTATCACGAACTGATTGGTCATAGCAAGTTTTGTCTTTGTCCTAGTGGCTACGAAGTGGCTAGCCCAAGAGAAGTAGAAGCCATCTACTCAGGATGTGTCCCTGTTGTGATATCTGATAACTACTCGCTTCCTTTCAACGATGTGCTTGACTGGAGCAAGTTCTCGGTTGAGATTCAAGTCAAACAAATTTCTCAAATCAAGAAAATCTTGGAGGAGATTCCACATGACAAGTATTTACAGTTGTATAAAAATGTAATGAAGGTAAGAAGACATTTTATGGTGAATCGTCCGGCTCAACCGTTTGATGTCTTCCACATGATACTTCACTCTGTTTGGTTAAGGAGGCTTAACATTAAGTTGCCTTCTTGATTTAAATCCTTTCCACTATTTAAATTAATAGCTTTTAGCTGCAACCAAAAACAAACCGTTGTAGAATTACTATTCCTTTAATTTCTTTTTGCAATTTAGATATTTTGTTACATTATGACAAATAAAACCAATCGTCGATTGTTTTGTTATTGATCGGTGTATATGTTATAAAATTGTGAAGTACAAACTGGCAGTGGCTATTTCGAATGTTCATTAGTGTAAGGTTTTCATACAATTATTATTATCTTTTTTTATTTTATGTTGAGTTGGTTAGCAAATAAATATGATAGCTAATCGGAGTACAATGAAATTTAATTTGATTTCGGGTCTTGCATGTATAATACATGTAATTATGATTTCGGCTCTTGCATGTATATATAATATTAGAGTATGTGAGAAAATATATATTGTCATAGTTAAACGTAGTATATTCATAGTAATGAATATTAGGTACCTCACCTTCTCGTGATGTTCTTGGCGTCGTCTCTCAGGTGAAATGTTCAGAACTCTTTCTTTTTCCTTCGTCAAGCGTTCATAGAAAGTGATGGTAATAAGTTCGGTGAAATTCGTCGAGGGACAGCTACTCTGGAGACAATACGAGAAATATCTGCATCTGAGGTAATAAAAAGACTTCACATTTTTCGTGATCCTCGCCAATGGTTAAGAAGGACATCCGACTCTAAAGAATTTCAAAAAGACAGATTAGCAGAATGTAGGGTTTAATGAGTGAGCAAAACTAGTTTTGTAATAGATTGAATTTGGAAAAAAAAATTCAAAGCAGGCTGGTAACCGGATCTTGTGTTCCTGATTTCGATTTTGAGTTGAATTAATATATAATATTTTAAAATAATAATATTACGTACAGTATATGTATGACTCGACATGTTTGCGTGTGATTGTAAACAAGTTCCATTCTGACCCAAAAGATAAAAAACAAGTTTCAAAGATTACAATGAAGACGAGTTACAAACAAACAAACAAAAAACATAAAGATTACAAATAAACAATTAGGGCCCATTACGGTTTTCCAACAAAAGTTGGTGCATGAGTCCATTAAGTTGAGACAATATGTATCTTCTAATCAGATTACGCTATGGACTTCAACTTATATTCACCATGTAGACAGTGGAATTGCAGAGAACTCTGTGAATATGTACAAAAATGATATATCATGTTATCTGGCCAACAATGTACTTTCTAATGATGAATTGATGGGACGAAACAAAGAAAAGTAAAACCAAAGCCTGTGAAAAGTCATTAAGAACATTTTTTATCAATACTATTGAAAAGAGACACAAAAGAGAGGAGACACACGAGTAAGGGTTCTTAATCATATTCCTAATTAACATAGAACCAACACTGTTAATCTTCTTGTGATCTTCAAGTTTATGTCTTATTATAGACACCAACTTCTTCTTTTGTTATATAACTTGGTCAAATCCCAAATTAGATATATAACTATTTTTTTCTGATTAGAATCTAATGTATTGATTCATCTAATATAAATAAAAATGAGATCGTCAAGTTTTAGTGATTATATGAATATCGCCATACAACAAAAAGAATACACTTCCAACCTTAAACCATAAACTTATTCATGGTAGTTTCCATAAATTCAATAAAACTTCATAGTGCTCTATTATTTGATAACAAATGTACTGTATCGAAATATGGCTTACAAACTCTTCATTCATCATTGTGAATGGTTTTCCAACGCTCGCCTTTAAACCATTCCCATCATTTTCCAGTGGCCATGAAAAGAGTAAACACCATTATTTCATTTCGTAGTTTCTCTATAGGGTTATCTTCTACTAATAAGAGAAAGATAAACAATGATTGTGATAATTGGATACGAATACCCAAATGTTTTTCAAACTCCAAAAAGACTTGGTCATCGATCATGGACATACTGCCACACCGGAGATAACATATGCGTAGTGGATGCATCATGTGCAACAATTCACCCGAAGAGTATTCCGATTTGAAATTGAAAGAAATTGAGAATGACTTGCTCAGTTTTTGTATTTCTCCCCATTGTATTAAGAGCACCTTTAACAAGTGGTTCTTGTTCCGGGATTCTCAAAAAATATATATATATTTATTTATATTAGTAATTGTGGGGTTCTTAATATTATGGAAAATTCATTCCAAAATTTCTAAGCAGAAAACTTTTGAATTAAGTTTTTCGTAAAGTTTAAACCCTAAAATTAAATAATAATATAAATATATATATACACATATCTATTTTGAGAATTCCGGAACTAGAAACATTCATTTGGGGGTGTTCAAAGTGTTGATGGACTTGTAGAAATCAATAATGAAGATTGGGATAAGACCGTAGAACACGCAATTTTATGTAGACAAGTGCACTTCATACTTAACCGTTAAAAAAAGAACTTCAAATACCTACTCCCAACCGTCCAACGATTTAGTTAGCATTTGTTTTAGAATGTGGTAGAACTTGTCAACATTCTTAACATTGCATCATCCTTTTAATTAAAGTAGTTAATATCTAACTATTTGGTTCGAAGCAAGGATAGAAGACAAGTGAATAGAGACGAGAAGGACAATGGTTTTCAAGACCAAGTAACAATAATATAATAGTTGTAACGTTAAATTTCTAAAATCAAATAAATAGAATATAACAAGGACGTCGTCGATGCAAGAATAATAATTGTTTTTAGGCTGGAACAAAAGAAGACAAAACAAAGGTCTGAAAGAATAATAAATACGAACATTTATTGAGTGTTTTCGTAAGAGAGGACTCATCATCTATTGCAAAAGGAACCTTGGTCCAAAGAGGTAAAGAGGACGACAATAATTAAGATCCATAAGCAAAATTATGAACAATAAGAAACAAAGCGCTATGAGTTCGCTACACATCTATTCAAGATGACCTAACTATATGAAAAATCTAATTAATATTTTATTAACCTAAGGTATCCATTATCTTTTATTAACCTAAAGTATATCCTAGATCTATGAAAATAACAAGACTAATTTTCAAAAGAAATTAGAGCTCATGGATGAAACTTCTCTCAAGATATAAAAATGTGGTCCACAGCATTATACTATTGTTGTGTTGATATATATATTTAGTATTGTGAGATTGTTTCGAACATAGATCACTTAAAACATCTCCAATAAGGATTTTCACTAAAATTTCTTAAATATATATATTTATATTAATATTTAATTATAGGTATATAAATTTGTGCTCAAATTCCTTTTCTCAAAAACCCGTCTACTCGTAGTTATTTTTTATTTTACATCAGAATGCACTACAATCCAATTTTATATTTCATGTTCGTTTAGATTTGGCTTCCTCTTTGAATATAAGATGATATATCTGAGCCTTTTTTTTCTTTGTTGCTTTGGTTTTATACTTTTCAATTTATAAGCCTGACTAGTCATTTAATGTAACAGTTATTTAAGTAAATTATGTTTTATTTGCTAAATGGTCAAATTATTTTTGCTTCTTTCGAATTTTAAAAATGAACAGAATCAAAATATTATCCGTTTAATGGTTTACGGTTTAGTTAAAACTTCACCCTAGTTTCCATGATAACTCAAATGGAAAATACTATTTGCAAAACTTAGAAATTACGAGTGAGTGATGTTAGATATAAAACTAATATTAAATATTGCGATTACTGAGGATGTTAAGATTATGGCCTTTGGAATTGGAACCTCTGCCTAGTTCCAAATAAAGGATTCCATCATAGTTGTCTTAATCATTAAATTTTTAAAAACATATAAATTTATAAATAGAAATGTAAAAAAACAGGAGGTATTTAATGAAGGTAGGGTGCGTGTGTGTGTGTAAAACACAGAGAAGCAGGTGAGGTCAAATGAGATAGCACTAAATGCACTGAGCAGAAGAAGAAGAAGAAGAAAAATTTAATAGAGAAAAGAGAAAACGAAAAATGGAAGTTAATGAAGAAGAAAAGAGAAGCAGTAGAAGAGAAGATGAAGAAAAAGAAGTTTACTACCCTCTTCTCAACTCTCCATGTTCTGTGTTTCACAAAACTTTTCAAGCCATATTGAAGTGTCTTGGTCTTGAGCCCTCATCAATATCACCATCATCATCAACCGAAGACCCTGGAACCGAAACTGTAAGCTCTTTATGTTCTCAACCTGGCCTGCTCTTTTTTCTTATGGATTATGTTAATCAGTTATATAAATAATACAATCATGTGAGATTAGCCAGGCAATCCGGAGAAAAAGTGTTAAATTAAACTAAAAAATTAAGGATACGAGCTGAACTAGCGAGTTCATCATCTTGAGAATTTATACAATTTTGGAACTAAACCCTAATTGAATTTGTTGTTATAAGTCATATAATATGTGTAGTGAAAGCCATATTTATGTAAATAGGTTCAAGAAACGGGATTTATGGCGATGGTTGCAAGATTGACAAGAAGGAGACCAAGACCACCTTACAGCTCAGGACAACCTGGTCAAATCAACTGATTCTGATTTTCACTTTTAAAGACTTGTATGTTTTTGTTAATGTTTGTCTTAAGTTTCCGTACTTTCCATCTTGTTTGCTTTCTGGGAGCGGTTTGTTTTTTTTTTTTCATTTGGAATAAAACAGTATTTGGTAGACTCTTTTGTAACATAAATTTTCATTTTGACCTTCTAAACTATGCGAGTTACTGATCGTAAACTTGCTTTATCATCTGTGTTATTTTCTCTCTTCTTTCCTTAGGAGTTTGATACTCTGATTGTACCATGTTTTCATTTTTCAGTGTAAAGTTTTCTTTTCTTTATTAATGAAACTTCAGACAACCAGGAAAATACATTCAAGTTAATAATTAATTAAGAATAAATCATCTCAAAATGATATCTTGAAAACGGGATTGTCAAAATGAACCACAAGTTCTTTTGGATCATCAGGTTTAACAATTGTTTTGTTATTTATTTTTAAAAGGCTTTTTGGTAATTAATTCTCAGATAAATCATAAAATAAACTCTTGACTAAAAAAACCTACGATATAAACCCTCAACTTTAATTATGTTAACGTCTGTTACCCTCGTTTAAAATACCGTAACAGAGGCTGACATATGTTAATGGTTTACAAGTTGAGGGTTTATAATGTTAAAAACTTAATTGAAGTGTTTTTTCCGATTCAAAAATAGTTGAGGGTCTTTATCACTAAAAATCATTAAATGTTTTAAAATCTTTGTTATCATTTATGCGTTGCTTAAAATAGATTTATAAGTCTTTAAAATAATTTATAAATCCAAATTTGAAAACCCTGGTCATCTGAAGTTATTATCATTCCTGGTAGTATGTAGTTTCATTAAAAAAGATTTGAAAAAATTCAAAGTTGAAACTATAAAAAAATATTATTTTTTATTATTTATATTTATATATCTAAGGTGTAAAGGTTTTTTTCTTTTTTAATGAAATATTTTGGTCATTTTTTTTTGGAGGCTCTTTTTGTGACAAAAAAAATTAAAATGGTTATTTGAGAAAATTGCCCTATTTCAAATACTAACATGTTTAAATAAAAAGAAAATTTGTATACTATAAAATATTAGAAGGTTTGAACCAGTAAAAATAATAATTCAGATTTAATTTTTTTACTAATCAAATAATTTTGAAAATGGACAAAAACTAGAGATGAAAACGTCAAATTCTTAGAAAATCATGTGTTGAATTGTCAAAAGATTCATGGGTTCAATTGTAAAAAACAAATCATGGGTTCAATTGTAAAAAACAAATCATGGGTTCAATTTATATTTCAAAAAATTATTAGTGTGGTTGATAAGCTAAATTTATCATACTGGACCAAGTTTTCTTTTGAAAATACAAGTAAAATTTTGTTTTAAAAAAAAATCATAGGGGTTAGTTGACCTCCTTCCCCAAGCTCTACCTCCACCTAAGGTTAAGTTTGCGGGTCAATTTGCTTGCTGAGATTTGTAGATAACCGCGGATAATAATAAATTTAATAAAGTATTGTTTAATTTTTAAAAAATAATATAAATTATATATTTATAATTACAGTTATATAATTTTTGAATATTTTTACAAATTTTATTCTTTACAATTTATTTTTTAATTTTGCGGATTAGCGGATACTCACGACTCAAATTCGGTAGACCTGTACCCATCCACTTAAAATCGACTCAACCTGCAACCACACCCGCATGTTAAAGTTTTTGAATCGATTGACGAGCACCTACTCAATGGGTCAAACAGGCAGGACCGTCCTGCCTACGGATAATGATTCAAATTCCCAGCCTCACCTCCACCACTGTCACCATCATGTTTAATTTTAGTTAATATATAGCTAATGATATAATTCTACACTTAAGATGTGTATTCATGCATTATTCAACTCTATGATCATTTTTTTCAAAAGTTGCTGTTACTATTGATTGAATCTTACACCAAGAACCGGCGAAATGTGTTTGGTTGCAGATTTTGTATTACAAAACCAGGTGTACCGGTCCAAACCACCTTCAAATCACTCTCAGATTCAGACCCAAGGTAAATACACAATCGTTCATTTTTCATTAAATATTTTTCATTTCATTCTCATAAATACAAGAAAAGAAAAGGAAGAAAGAAGCCCTACCGACCATCAGATTCAGAAACAAGGTAATACAAAATTATCACAGACATTTGTTTTTATCTGGTCTTATTCATCATCCTATACTATATAATCTTTCTTTCTTTCCTCCCACCTAAAATCCTTTTATTATGTGCTGGTTGCTGCTGCAACTACCCTGAGCTTCATCATGCGTCTTCTTCTTCCTTATCTCTTACAACATCAACAACCGTAGCATTGCAGAAGAAACATCTCTGACAGTTGAGAAGATGTCTAGTAATGCAACCATAACATGACCGATGTGAACACGGAACAAGCATTGCATTAGCATCACCCGCATAGCAGATACAGCACATGTTGTCATCCAAATCTGTTGCGTCTTTGTTGAACAACTCTTCGATTCTTGCAGGTTCTTGTGATGAAGTTCGGTTTACGAGGTGGTTCAAGAAACTCGCGAGCTGTCCAAGTTTCTTCACATATGCATCATCCCCGCTTACACAACCGTCCTGGAAACATATTTTAAAGCTCTGTTGGTAATGAAAACAAACAAGATAAGACTAGATTCAGGAGCTTACGTACCCAATTATATTCCAAGAGGTATTGAAACCCGCAGTAGACTGTATCAGGACAGTCCATGCTTGCGAAAAGACCAACTACGTCATGCTGTTGCTTCTGTTTTGAGTCCTCACTAGCCTCCAAGAGATTCAAGATTATACCAACCAACGGTGCTAATAAGATCCCTCGGCTAAGTTTCTCTGAAGGTTGTCCTTGCCGTCTAAGTGACCTGACAGAAGAATAAATCTATTAAACTGAACTGCTTAAGAGCTGTTTGGAACATTTTTAATGAACTTACAGATCAAAGAACTCGTCATCTACTGCTGAAGTCATGTGATTCAAGATGAAAAGAATCAACTCAGTGAGCCTACGAAGATTTGTGTCCGTCCCAGAAAGAAACGCTTGTGGTATTGCATAAGTGCAGAACTCTAAGACCCTTGCGAGATTGCTTGACAGCTCAAATATCACGCAACATTTCCTTTGCTGAAACTCCATTACCTGCATCAAGATAAGACAAAATCATCAAGATAAGACAAAATAAAAACCGGTCAAAGATAAGCATGTAGAGTGAGGACTACACATACTTGCAAGGGCACAACACAATCAGTCAGAGAGAACTAATCAAAAGGATCCAAGCTTAACACTCTAACCTGATACTTCTCTTGCATATCTCGCACCGAGACGGAAAACTCAGTGATGGTCCAGCTCAGCGTGTTGAATAGCCGGTTAAGAAAAGTAGAGAGTAATTCACCATCATTGATACAAGCATCTCGTAGAAGAGCCTAAACCAAAACAAGATAATCAAATGAGGATCAAAAAGAAACACAATGTTAGAACAATCAAACCAACCTGGAAGACAGTAGATGAAAACGAAGACTCCCCGTTCTTCAAAGAGCTAAACCCGGAACCTTTGCAAAGACGAAGAAATATATTTGTGACAGGGATCCAAGATCTGTTGTCAAACGCTGACAGTAGAGCTGCAGGCATGTGCCGTGTAGCTGCTTCGTTGTTCTCAAAAGCTTCCAAGTACTCTTTGTACTGTACCAAGACTGATATTGACTGGAGAAGTAGGTCTCTAAGATCTGTGTTCGATATCCTTGAATCGTTGAAGTGTGTAACTACAAAAGTTATCTGTCACAATGACCATGCTAGAGTTGTTAACTAAACTCATCCATGAATAAGAGAAAGACAAAAAAGAAGTGAGGCATACAAATGATGATAGTCCTTGTTTGATAAACGTTGTTGATGGAACAAACGGAGGATCACTCTTGCGAAGCACATGGAAACAATCTACCTGAGTAAAACAATATCAAAAAGAGACTGTCAACTCTATGATTACGCTGAAAAACAGAGAGAACAAAACAAAATAAGTTCTAGGAACATCTCCTAAAAGGGAGGCCTTGAGCTATTTACCAAAGATTCAAGGTAGAACTCTGGAATATAAACAAACACAGAATCCATTTTGCTGAGAATCAGAAGTAACTGAACAACCCACATGCACAATGCATACATTCCCCTTTGCTTCCACCGAGAGAACAATGAGATGCGAAACCTATAACAAGTGACTCAGAACGAGGAAAGCCAAAAACATTTGAGATATAAAGCATTGTAACATTGCCACAGTTAAGTGTGACTAAAACCTCCTCATCACTACACTCCATAATCCAAGACTTAAGTGAAACATACCATGCAGAATGTCTAACACATTCCATCACTTCTTCCTTGTAACTCTTGCGAGCTTCCTTCAAGCGCTTTAATTGGTCACTAAAAGCTCGTTCTCTTATTTGTTTATCCGTTTCTTCAAGAAGTGATATTGATTGCGATTGTTGAGACATGTAGTATGATGCCTAAGCAAAAAGACAATCCAATCAACCTTTCAAGCATATGCATGTATAATCTAAACAAAAGGGAAAAACTAAACTTACCTGCTTAAAATTTGGAGCGACAGCAATATGGTATAATAGCAATAGAGAATCTAATAGTTCCTCTTCGCTTAGTATAGCAGATGATATTCTACTCTCTTGTAGTGAAGTCCTCATAAATCTTACTGGACGATAACTAAAGTCAGGGTCAGACTGATTACTCGTGCTAGGCTTGTCCTCTATGTCTTCACTGAAACTTCCACCACTACACTCTGCAGCAACATGAGAGGATCTCTCAGGAATGGAGCTGCATTGACCACGAGAACTTTTTGCAGTGTTCTTCCCTCGATCCTTTAAGGATTTATTAAGATCAGTATCATAGGCTATGCAACAGCATGGCTTCTGCTCCGTTGTGTGAGTTACTCTATTGTGTGCATCATCCATACAACCTTCTTCCCACCGCATTATTTCTTCTTCTTGATCATCTGTAGGGTAGGACTTCGATATATGACTAAACAACCCGCCAAGCCTAGTGATATCAGCTCGGTGTGGATCATTTTTAAGAAACAAACTCAATGGAAACTTCTGCTGACCACCTCTGTGAAGGAAACCAACATTGTGACGGACAGCTTCACTACTCTTCAGCATTTCAAAACCTTCTGACAAAAAATGGAGTATAACCGAGAACAGAGAGACAAGAACTGAGTTTCGTGTGACTCCTGAAGGGGCCAGATTCCTGTCTGCGCCTCTGTTCTTTAGTAAGAGATTCTGTAGGAATCCCCTGAATGCTGAACCAGGAAGCTGTGGAGGCGATATGGGTGGTATGAATTGTATGACCAAGAGACAGAGGTTTCTCTGCTTCTCCTCGATCTGAAAATTCCAAGAAAGAGTTAACCATTCATGTTCCAAACACTATATCCAGAGAGCAAAAGCAAAATCAGTCGAAAATGATTCTATCATACCTTGTTAATGGCTTCGGAGAGGGCAGAGATTGTAAAGCCCATGCTACTCTCATGGGATATATCTTCACAGGATCCAGACCACCAAACAACAGGCATTAGTTGCTGTAAATCATGCTTGTTGGAACTCCTGCAAGACAAGAAACCTTCGAACAGAAACTCGAAATGCAACGACCTCCACCACAGTACCATCAGTTCTTCCCGTCTTAACAAATGACAAGCCAGCGCAAGATAGGGATAAGGTCCTGAGTATGGACACTCGGTTAGAGTAAGCCTTGCTGTTTTGCAGCTAAAAGCAAGAGCGTTTATTACATGCGCAAAGATCATATGAGATAGTGGGGACTCAAGAACAACATCAAGAACTCTGTCTAAACTTGAACAATCATGCGGCGCTTGAGTTCTAAAAGCCTCTAAGAGGAATGAGAGAAATGCACCCCGTCCTAAGTACTCAGGCAACAAACGGTCTTGCTCAAGTATGTAGAAGAACTCATCACATATGGCACGGGAAACAGGGGAAAAGAGTTCTTCAACAGAGGCAAACCTCCTAAGTCTACTTAATGTATCAGCCAACGAGCGGTCCGGCCTATCCAGCAACTTTGAGAAGCATTGTAGTAGCTCTGTTGCAAAAGAACTTCGAGGGGGAGCTTCTTGAAGAGGTTGGAAACCTTCTACAGGGTACTTAAAAGGGTAAGCACCAAAATTTAACTCGCATCTCTCACCTTGAGAAAGAGAAACAGCAGGGTAATACCCAAATCCAGGTCCAAGTTTTCTAATACCAGAAAATGCAACCCCAAGGGAGACACCATTCCTGTAGAAAGATATCTCATCACAGTCCAAATCTATGCAACAACCAATGATGTCACCAGCAACCCATGACTGCCCATAAGGTTCAGATTCATTGTTCCATTTGCTCACCCTTCGACCATCAAAAGCATATGAATCATCAGCATCACCCACACCTTTCTGGTCAGTGAAAGGACATGCAATAGTAGCCCAACCAATTTGTTGAATCCCCGAGGTCTCTAAAGCCACTTCATACATCCATTTGCCTTTCCAGATACAAGCGTTAGCCCTAGCGCTGCTGAAGAGCGCTAAGCTCTCCAAAACAAGAGGTGGCTTCACAATCCTGATCTCACCACATATGCTAAACTCGTCGATGCCAACAACAGAAGGTCCAACACCGTGGTTCACAACAGAGATTCCTTCTCTATGACTAACCGAACCATCAAAACCACAATGAAGCTTTGAGAATTGATTCTTGATCACACCTCGGACCAAGCTACTGTCTACTTTGCCACCATCCAACGGACCGATAGACTTTTCTGGTAAACCAAATATGTATTCGATAGTCCGTTCTAAAGGCCGGTGCACAGAATAATCAAAATGTGGAACAATACGAGTTTTTGAAGAACTCTCCTTGGCGTCTTCACCATTGAGTAAAACGGCTAACCCAGAAGACATCATACCACTAACCCGTAGGCTGTCTTCAGCCATATGGCATTTGACAGGTTCCAAATCTCCAATAACCTCAACTCAAACGCTCTTCAACACAGCTAATTACAAAGAAGCACAGTCCACAAATCTCTTGAATGATTCCTAATAACCTCAACTCAATCGTTGCTCTCCAACACAGCTAGTTACAAAGAAAAAAAAAAGTAGCATATGAGTCCAAATCAAACAAGAGTTTTGGATAAGTGAAACAATTAAAGCTTTCAACTTTATAATACCCATAAACAGCGATTTATAAAAGCTATTCGATTTCAAAAAAACACCCACCAAATCTAGAAAAAAACTCCAAACTCACCGGAGAAATTGAAAGGCGATTCGAAACGAGGAACCCAGAAGATTAAAAGCCCACCGAATCCGAGGCGAAAGCAAAGACGGCGGAGACGTGCTAGGGTTTTCTTTTTTCAATTGCTATTTCATAAAAAAAGGAGAAGACTTTTTCTATTTTCTATTTTCTATTTTCTTTTTTTCTTCTTCTGTGCCCAAATTTTTGGGGAGTAGAGAGAGAAGAGAGAAGATGGAAGAAGAAGAAAGAGCGCCACGGAATTAGAGACCGGAGGCTACCACCGAACGAGCCAATGGATCGTGTGGCATGCTGGTTTTCGACTGACACGTGTCGGTTTAAATGACGTGGATGATGACGTCTTCACACGGTCTGGCGTTTCGATTTTTTGTGTGTGATTTTGACCGCTGTAACTTTTTTTTAAACGACCGGAGGAAAGTCTACGATGCGGACATCACGTGGCTTGGTAGATGTTTTTCTTTTTTGAACTAAATAGATGTTGTTACGTGTTCATTAATCAAATACTAACAAATTGCTAACAAGTAAACACTAATCATATTCTTTTAAGCTGACGTTATTTTATTTATTTATTTTTTATTGAGAAAGGTCTTCGCTGACGTTATTTCTTATTTTTAATTGAAAATGCTAAAGAATAACTAAATTTTATTTATTTCAAGTCTAACAATTTCTAATTTGTGCATAAAACCAAATATATTTAGAATAAGAGATTCAACCATTCAAAGCATTTCCGAAGATCTAACTAGATGGCGGGACATGCTATCTACAACAGCATCTACCATTGTCAAAAGTATTGGTAACCAAGCCGCTCATATTTAAAAAAAAAAAAACAGTGGAAAAGATCTTAAAATAGCACCAATTGAAAATTGAAAAATCAGGGGATATTACAATGAATTGTTTTATTTTTTTCTCTCATCTAATTAATCGCTCAATTAATAGTTTTCATGGTAGTTGACTTTTAAGTTCATCTGTTGTAATCTGAGTTCTAGTGTCAAATAAAATATATACTTTATTTTATGTTTGGGTTTAGTAAGTTGGGTTTATTTTTTAGGGATTAAAGTAAGATTAACCAACATCAGATAGTTCAGTTAGAAATGTATATAGTCAAAAGTGTTAGAGGTCACAAGATTTATCGGCGTTGGGAGAGATCTCGTTTACCATAAAAAATATTATATTGCATAGTCTAGACATTGTCTTAGGGGGATTATACGCATCAGCCTAGAACTTCATGGTGAACACACAAAAAATTAGGCCTTTATTTGTTAAATCCATGCTAAAATTAGGTGATATGTTTTTGATAAACCTTTAAAAGTGCTATTTTGAAGATTTGTTCTATTAGATTTATCATGTTTGGATTTTATGGTTTTATTGCTAGATTTTCATTAGTGTTTTAGAAAAACAAATATCTACAAAACAATTTGTTCTCCCACTATTTTTTCTATATTTTCAACGAATTTGTATATGCTTATCAATGGAAAATGAATTTCTTATCTAGTATTAGTACTCATATATTACTTACCGTCGACTATACAAAACTGATAATGAAATAGATAGTCGTTGACCGATGAACCGAAACTAAATATTCCTATTCATTTTAACCGTTGATTATTCTAATCTGAATTTTACAAAGTTAAATATTAGTTGAAGAAAAAATATGTCCACACAATAACTAATTATTACCTCTTCCAATTACAAATACTTGAAGAATAAAAACTTATTTTTCCTTTATGTTCCATATAAGCTTTAAAAATGAAGAACACTAATCCATTTACTAAAAAAATCAGATACTTTGTATTTCTTATCTGTTGATTTCAAATTTCTAAGCTCATGTCTAGATGGCATTGAATCTTTCATTTAGACAATAGTATGTTGTTCCAACACCATATTTATTGTCTTGTAATGTTTATATGTCCATGCAAAACTCATAGAAGTAATTTTAATTGTTAATTTATAAATAGTCAACCATTAAAATAATCTTAATTTATAAATAGTCAACCTTTAATATAGTCAACCATTAAAATAAACTAGTTTGTTATATAATGATATATAATTTATTTAAAAATATAAGAGATATTTATGGTTTTAAAATATTAGAAAAATACTTAATTTTATTTTTCTTTATTTTACTTTCATTTCACATAAAAAGTAAAAAAATAATTTAGACCATTTAACAATTTGTAACAAGTTAAGAGTTATGACATATAATAAATATATATTAATTTAAATCTAAAATAAATCAAAAGTAAACATCAAATTATAATTGATTGTCGATAAAAAAAACTAATACTGTTGGTTCTCTAACTCATCGTTCACTTCATTTTCTTCAAGTGATGTAGTGAGATATTTATCAAAATCTAAAAATCAGAAATAATTTTTTCATCGATATTATATATAATAAAAAGCATAAATATCAATCAAAATTTTAAAAGTTACCGTTAATATTTTATAGGTTTGTCATTTTATTATTTTTAGGATATTCTCCAGCAACATCATTATCTAATTCATTATAATTAAGCTTAATATGCTTTTTGTTTTAAAAATTCAAAACTATGTTTTGCCAATAGATTCATGATCCACATGATTATATGATTTTTTTGAAAAACTAAAAGTTTAAATTTTTTATTAGAATACAAAATAGATTCTAATAATTTATTTGGAAATATTTAAGAAAAACAAGTAAATGAACGTATTGGTTCAAACAATGGTTCAACCATTAGCCGAATTTTGAGTTTTAACATTTTTTGTGAATTTTATTAAGTTTTTAAATAATATTTTTTCTTAAAACCCAATGTGAATTACACACCGAATCATAGGTTTACCAATTCAAGCACAGATCCGGATGAAATTTCAAAATACTGATTATTTTTCAGCTAATCATTAACTATCCAAAATTAGGATTATAATAGTCAACGGAAAAAATAATTTTTACTACGTAATACTTTAAATATTAAAGTTGCTGATTGTAAATACTTGAGAATAGAAAAGGGTCACTTTCCCTCCGTTACAGTATTTATTTACGTGGTGAGTTAATGCCATCGGGTCATTTTGTCTTTTATAGAAACTGCACTTAATAACTAAGGAAGAAAAAAACATGAGAGAGAAACAAAATCTCTTTAATCTTGTAATCAATGAATTGAAAAAAGTTAAAGTATATTTGGTCAACTAATATACTCAGACGATATTGCAATGGATTGTTTTGTTTTTGTCTGTGATCTAATTAATCTCTCAAACATTGGTTTCACGGTGGACTTTTAAGTTCATCTGTTGTAATCTGAGTTTTCACTCTCATACTGCAAACATAATATTTTTTTAGAAAATATCATACCTGACCTTTCTGTATCTTTGACCTTTCCTATTTTAATTTAAAGTTTAATTTAATATATTTGACATAAATATGTAAAACATTTATCAAAGCCATTCGATCGAGTCATATATTATGGAAAAAGAGTGTTATGTTAAACAAGTCATCGGAGCTTTTGCCAACTCCCGATAGACACACGACTATGTCTATGTCCACCTGAGCTTGAGAGAGTATTACACTAATAATTAAATTAACTCTCGCCTCTCTAGTGATACCACGTGACGTGATAAGCAGAGAGGCCACTGTCGGCTAGTGGCAGATTAAAAATGTATTGTCCACGAGTTCCACGTTGTTTAACAGCTACCTCACCGGCTACTGTCCGACAATGACCTGAGACGCCGTCGTGTCGGTGATGCTTAAACGGTGCGTTTAGTTATGTAATGGAATAAACACACAAGATTCAACCGGAAATGTTCTCCATATACCAATTGGTTATAAACCTTCTCGATGCATACAATTTTTTTATAACAAGTTTTATGCTAAATCTTAAATTCTAAATTTTAACTTTTACACTGGAGATGTCCTAGAACCTTGAAAAAATCAGTCGATCCAGACAAACTAGTGCAAATAAGAGCATCCAGAAAGAACACCTAGTAGGAAAAACTGAATTGGAATGAATCCAAAAAATTACATAATGAGATGATAATATTCTAGACGCTATAGCAATAATCTCTAATACAAGAACAAGATTAGTGAATCTAAACCAACTAATCTTTTGTATCTATAATATACATATAACAAAGAAAAAATTAACACCTTAATTCCAGACCTTAAAATAGAACGAGAGGAATCCAAAACATAATAGCTTAACTACCTAATAAAATGATAATAATTTTAATTATAAATCACTAAATCGTTTTAAATCTTAATAAAGGATTAGTGAATCCAACCTGATTAATGTATAACTTCTAGACTATAAGCTGGAAATCTAAAACCTAAATTTGGAATTAAGAAGCCCAATTAAAAAGCTGCAAATACCTAAACTAACTAGTTCATAAATAAATTATTATCGATATAATAGATATGATAAGGAAAACATAATCCGTTAAATGGATTAGGAAAACCTAAATCTAATCCGTGAGAACCTAATCGCAATGTTTTAAAATTAACAACTATCTGATGCATTAACTACCCAACAAAGTTGCTATAAACATTTATTTAGAGAAACTTTTACGAGTTAACTATGCAAGTAGTAAATGTTCATATTTTTTCATGTACATTTTTCCATTCAGACTCATTAGAGGTATCAAGAAGCAGGGTAAATATGTTTACTACTAGCAGTAAAGAGAAAAAAAATTAAGGCTGATGAATACAATTTAACTCGCAATGAAAGTTGGACCCTTGTTCGTGTGCAGAATCCGGGTATTGTCTGAATCAACGAATCTCTAATTCTATCCTATTAGGCATCCGCATCATCAGTTGGAATCATAACTGTATGTCTTTGATTTCTTAATTGAATAACGATTTTGGATGTCATGTTGATTGGCAGATGCTACACTTTCGAGGATGAAAGTCCTTTTGGTAAAAGACAATACCATGAGATTTATCAAGAGATCTATGGTCATCCGATCTACGATGGATGCCGATGGTGTTCATGATATCGACTTCATCTTCAAAGAAGATTCTTTTGAGTATCTTGATAGTGTAAACTTTGTATAAAAACGTATTGATGAATCCAACAACAAATCGATTTGTGCAAAATCCGTGCAAAATCCATGCAAAATCAATTGCCTAAGAAACTTCTGCAAAATCTGCTCCGCATAAACTTATGGCGAAATTATATTGATTAATTTTCTGCAAAATCCTGATAATTATATGCGTGCAAAAATAGGGCGAAATCAATTTCGTGCAAAAATCCGGTTCAACAAAAATTGATGTTGAAGATATATTTAATACCAAAAACGCGATTAAAGATGCAGCATGGAACAAAATTATTACTATTTATTTGTATTTTCTTTATGTTAGTAGTTTTCCTATTTTAGTTATGATCAGTGTTCTAAAAATCGGTCTAGGCGGTGCCTAGGCCCCCGCCTAGTCGGCAAATCGGGCATGAGCGAAACGATTTTTTCAAACCGATTTTTTGAAAAATCGGTGTAGGCGTTCAAAAAATCGGCCTAGGCGCTCGCCTAAACAATAATCCTCTATAAAACGCCTAGTCACCGCCTAGCGATTTTTAGAACATTGGTTATGATTAGGGTTTTTCATAACTTTTAGTTTTCATATAAATAGTCTCTTAAATATTGTTTATTTTGTTTTTGAATTATTAATAAAAGTTAAAAGTTTTCTCTTCCTTGTTTTGAGTACACAATGAGATCACATGAGCAACTAAAATGAACATGATTGAAATTTACAAGAGTTTTCTAAACACACAAACAACACAATCATAACTTGTTCATAATTTACCTTTTTTGATTGTTATTAAGGATTATTCACTGAGTGCACAACACAATTTTTTTTGAGATGGCTTTGGTACACTCTCAGTGATCTCATCCCGCTTCTATCGACCATAATCTAGCCATCATTGAGTGCACAACACACAGTTGCTTTGCTATGACCTTGGTAAACTCTCAGTTCGCTTCCCTCTTCTGTCGACCACAATCTAGCTGTCATGTCCGATGATGCTGTGTGCAAATTATAGAATCAAAACCAGTTTAAAGACTCTTCTTATGTCTCTCACAAGCATTGAAGTATATAGATATTTAGTACCTGTTACAAGAAATTTTGCATCCACTGAGAAGGCGCAATCCCAGACCCATCTCTGATGTCCTGTTACATAAGATTGATGATTTTGAACTTGGGAATGAAATACTACGTTAAAAACATGGAGTGGTGATCATACCTGTTAAGACTTTATTTAGCGTGAAATTATCAACGTTCCAGATCTTGACAGTTTTATCAGAAGACGCGGTCGCTAAATATCTGATTAAAACAAATATGTATGTTTAAAATTGAAAACTTCCAAAGGTTGGAGAAAACTTAATAAATGTTTTAGAAAAAAACTTAAGAAAGGCATTACTTGTTTTCAGGAGATATGACACATTTAAGGATGTGTCTATTATGAGCTTGAAGCTTACGAACGGGCTCAAACTCGGTTATCACCTGGAAATAAAGAAATTGGTTATCAATTTTTAATGTTCTATCGACTGATCTGGTCAGCCTCCACAGAATTGCAATTATTGTTACATAGTGGATTTTTCGCTAAAAAATTACTACAGTGTCTGAACCAAGTTTGCATTGTTTTCGACTAATGTTAAAACTGATAAGATCGCATATGGACTAACATGTAAATTGTTTGAGCTGAAGTCCAAACTTACACTTCTCACATTAATCACATGGCTGTGATATGTTTTAAGAAAGGCTCGGGAGGAATTAATTTTCAAACTGCAAGCATAATTACAACACAACTACTTCTTACAAACTTAGGGAATTGGTCGTATATATGGACATAGACAATGCAACTGGTTATGTCCATGTTCGTAGACAATGCAATTGGTTCTGTCCATGTTTGATGAACACTAGACGACTTTAAATAGAAGAATACCTGATTCCCCCGCACCATGTTCCATATATAACATGTACCACGGTCGTTAGCAGCAACCAACATTGTCCCATCCCCCATAACCGATAACGACCGTATAGCTCTATCAGCTTCTGGTACCTAGTTACACAGGCGAGTGATTTATCAAATGATTTTTTTGTAATTTTAATGTAACTATAGTCTAAAGAAATGTACCAGTTCAATGGTAGATGCATTCATTCTAGTATCCCATACACGTATATTTCCGTCTTGGTCTCCAGATATCAATTCAATCTGCACCATTTTACCAATTAGATAGTGATAACACATACAAAGCTCGTTAACAAATAACGAAAGCTGATCCATATATATTGCCTCAACGCAAGAACAAACATATATACTAGTTGGCTAGAGTTTATGTACCTGATTTGGGTGTAAAACAACTGTGTTAATTGGGGTAACACTTCCATATGCTTTTAGGCAATTCCGTTCATACACCTCTGGTTGATTAGGAGCCCTGCATTTTTGGTTAACGAGTGAGAACATGCATGTCCATAATTAATTAACATTGATTTCATCTGAAGGAAAAATTGTTTGTACCTCAAGTCCCAAATCCTAACTGTGCCATCCTCTGATCCTGAGTACATCGAATTGCCATCAGCATGAAACCCAACGGCCGTAACATTGCTGGTGTGTGCAACAAAGGTCCTCACCTGATGATGCACATGTAAGACCAATGATTATTTCAGTTTGTTAACTGAAGTTAGTAGCTTCGGCTAAGTGATTGTATTTAATTTTCTTAGATTACCGTCTCTTAAATAAGAGATATAAGAAACGTCTCTTAACCAAAAAATGTAAAAAAATTGTCAGAAGTTAATAACCCCAGTCAAAAACTGGGGTTAATCATGCTTTAAAACTCCATGTCCAAGAAACAAAAGAAAAACACATTGAAATAAAATAAAGTATATTTACATGTCCATGATGGGAATTGATATCAAAGATCCGTATATATGGATTGCAAGCTGCTGCTAGATGACGCTTATCTGGGCTTATCTCGAGCTTGTTCACATGCTCAGGCTTATTTAGGTCTTCATAGAGCTCTCTTACAGGCTAAAAAATAAAAATGTTTCAGATAAAATTACAAATATCATTATTATAATATATATATATATATATATATATATATATATATATATATATGTAGAGAGAGAGAGAGAGAGACCAAAGCAGGACAGTCGATGGTACGGTAACAGCGAGTGGTTTGGGGTTCCCAGAATCGGATTGTACAATCATAGCTTGCAGTTGCGATAATCACGGAAGACTGACTCATTTTTGCTAAATTTATTCTGATCCGAACAAGAATCTTTGTTATTCAAGAAGAAAACATTGTAACAAAACTTTGTTAAATATGATTTATATGTTGAGTTTCGGACAAAAGGATGATAATTGAAAATATTACAAAATGAAAATTTTCATTTACTGTGTTCAAATATTATCTACAAATGTAATCACAAAATCTATCAAATTGTTGAGGTGGATTTAATAATTTCCACTCAAAAATATACAAAAAAATCTTTTATAGTCACGGAAATCTTATACAAATTACTTTTTATGATATACTCCCTCTGTTACAAAAAGATAAATATTATAGAAATCTTTTTTGTTTCAAAATGATATATTTTTTATATTTTCAATGCATTTTTTGTTAACTAATAATGAATAGTTATGATTTTCAAAAATATTAATTGCACTTCTTGAAGTCTTAGTGGTCTAGAAATATAGAAAATTCAAAATTACAAAAAAGTATGCATTATCAATTAAGTTTTAACTAGATTGTGACCAACCCTTTCAAAGGGCAGATTTATTTTTTTTGTTTTAAAATATTTTTAAGAAATTTAATTTTTATACTTCTATTTTTGGCATAATATTTGTGTTTAATGTTAATTTAATTTATTTAAATTTTTACTAATTATATGAAATTTCTCAAGAAACAATTATATATGTTAGTGGATCCATAAAATTATGGAATTAAAGTGGTAGTTTATTTTGTAACAATTAAAAAAAGGTTTATTTTTAAATAAACAATGTTAGAAAATAATGGTTAGACTACACATATATCAATAAATCATGATACTGTTTTAATAGAATAAATGTGTTTTATTAAAAAAATGTGAAAAACTTAAAATGTGTATTATTTTGAAACAAATAGAGTATTGTTTAGAACTACCTAATTTATACTGATTTCTATATTTTCTAAAGGAAAACCCTTATTTTATTTTGACTTATCTATCTGATATCTTTGACTTAAAAGTTACACTCTAGTATTTATGTGTTTCATCCTAATTTCTCTTTATTAAAATTTGAGAAACATTAATCTAAGCTGGTGTTAAGTGAATACAAGCGAATGGTGATCTGGATCAGCTACAGAATCATATTTTATATAATCAAAGATAAAAAATAAATAGGAAAAAAACTTCAAGAAGCTATCCAGGACCTTATTAACCTAAAGAAATGATCTTTCACTATTGTTCAACAATACTTATCCAATAACAAGTTAACAACTGATCCTCTAGTTTTATCCGGTTCTGCATAAATGTTCAGATCCTTGCAAAAAGAAGCTATAATTTTCCAGGAAACGTGAAACACAAGTTAGCTCCCAACATACCAAAACATTTGTTCATCATCCACAAAAACAGACCACAAGGTGAGAGAATCTACAAATCTGTCATCATACAAACGACCTAAAAGAACACTTGTAAAACATGAACCTCTCCTTCACTCCTCTCCAATGTTGCAACCTGTAGCCACAAGGGACACTCTACTCTCTTTAATCTGAAACAGAGAGACAATGCTGCAACCAATAGCAACAAGGGACACTCCCAAGAAGCTGAGACGCTTCAGCAACCCCATGAACCTCTCCTTCTCTCCTCTCCAAAGCAACCATTCTACACCAAACATCCTTCCTTTCACCAACCTTTTCTTCCCACAAAAACGCCAACATCCCATAATAATCCGCCATTGCAACAGACTGAACCTTCCTGAGATGACTCAAACCATTAACCACTCTCCATACCCTTAACTCATAGTCATACCACACCAACCCAAACCTAGCGTTATAAACGTAGAGCACATTGTCTAACACACAAGCACCCTTTCTCCCCAACGCTCCACCCTTAGGCAAACCAAAACTCTCACAAGACCCATCTCTAGTATCGTAACACACAACACTGTCAGAGAAATGTGACGCACAAACTTTCCTGTTTAATGACACAGTTGCAGCCGAACTCCACCACCGATCTTGATCCACAGGAACCGGGGCTAGCTCCCAACTCTGCGTCCTCACGTCAAAAGCCTCCACGTGTATCTCATCGTCTCTATAGCTTCCAATCACATACACCTTGCTTCCCACTACACCCACGCTTCTACATAACTTATCAGCTCTCGAACTAGGTCCTAGGCGAAACGTGCCGGTTCTTGAATCAAGAACCCACATGGCTGATGAAGGATAGAAAGAGCCACAGATAAAGAACATCTCAGGGCCTATAGAGACAATGGAAGGTTCTTTCTCTCTCTTGCAAGGGAACACGAGTTCGATGGAGACGAACTGGTTCTCTGTCGGGTTGTTCTCAGCTCTGCGGAGGGTGAACCAGGCGTTGTTGGTTTTGTGGTGGAAGGAGATGAAGAGTGAGTCTTTGCGGAGGAGAGAGCGAATCTTGTGAATCTCCGGGGAACGAAGAAGGTGACGGAAGGTCTTGGAGACGCAAGAGAGTGTTGGGTGAAAGCGTTTTGGGACGCGTGCTAAGATTTCTAAGACGACGTCGTTGGGAAGTGAGGAGAACGATGACGGTGGAGGCGTTGAGTGGTTGATGTTTCGCGATGGCTCGTCGTCGTCGGCCATAGAGAGCGCGGGAATGAAACAGATCAAGATTCTGTTTTTTTTTTAATGTATATGGAAAGTTTGCTCCCAAATGAGTACGTTTCTTTAGCTATTTATACAGCGAGATTTATAAGTATTTTAGGTGGAGTTTATAATTCCTTTTTCGGCTAATACTTTTTTTATTTATTTAGAAGAAAATCATATTCAATGTTTTAAAGGTGGAGTTGACTTCCTAGC
This sequence comes from Moricandia moricandioides, assembly GCA_905132885.1. Lineage (NCBI taxonomy): Eukaryota > Viridiplantae > Streptophyta > Magnoliopsida > Brassicales > Brassicaceae > Moricandia > Moricandia moricandioides. Next base: position 564,084 of record CAJHQQ010000013.1, on the reverse strand, counting down.
TATGCAATTTATATATCTGAAAAACAAATTTCTCAAATAAATATTTTAAAGTTTTTGTCATAAAAATATATATTTTTAAAATGATTAAAATAACTTTTTTTTTATTTGAATTTTTTAAATATTTTTAAAATTTTTAAATCTCACTTCCAAAATTCTACCAAATAACTATAAACCTAAGTGTAGATTAGTTAACCAAAAAATATAAATATATATTTACATTTTTTAATAAAATTTATTTTGAATATTTTTTAATTGAATATATTTTGGTGACAAAACCTTTTATATCTAGGGTATTCCTCTATCTGAAATTAGCAAAGGAAACACATGAGTTTTGGAGCCTTTTAAGTTCGCATGGTTTCCATTTGTGATATGGTTGATGTTTAGGTTGACTTCTTCAAATTCCACCATTAGATATGTTAAAGACTAGGAAGATTGCATTACCATAATCAGACTGTTCATTCGACTTCTTCAACCATTTGTGGAATTCACCCATTTCCTTCTTGTGGAATTTAGATGATAGGAGAATAACATACAATTTGGTTACCTTTAAGTTATCATTATCCCAAAAACTTGAATGAGATATTTTTTTTTATTTACAAAAAATAAAAATAAACCAATCACGAACCGATATGTGTCAGTGGGGTATGTAAACAGTATAAAAATCGGTTTATAATTAGTATATTTAAAAAATTGGTTTTTGATTTTTATTGGGTTCCCCGTTTTAAGAAACTAACTAAAAACCTGAAATAATGATGCTCTTACCTCGAAGACATTTCAAACTCAAAGTTAGATAGTTTGATAACACACTTTGTAAGAATAAGTGTGTTTCTATCGAAACCGACCGGTCCCGAATCCCCATAGAACATATAACAAAAACATGACCAAAATCGCCATAGATGAATTCAATACCTTTATTTAAATGGGTCAATTTTTCATGGTGTGTTTGAATTTTTGAAGAAAAAATTTCACTCAGTTTTAACTACAAAACTGTTTTGTTTTCTTTAACATTTTAAACGCAAAGTTGTCACCTTTATTAGAGATTTTCCTACAAAACACATCTTCTGAAGTTGTAACGTTGATGATTCTGTCAACTTTCCCCAATGATGGATGCTCTTGTTCCACCTTCGACACCCACTCTATTAGAACTCTGCACCAATCTCCTCCAAAAATCTCTAAACTCCAATAATGCTCGTTTCACAGCTCAACTGGTTCATTGCCGCGTCATCAAATCAGGTCTCTTCTTCAGCGTCTACCTCATTAACAATCTAATGAACGTTTACTCAAAAACAGGTCACGCTCGTCACGCACGTAAACTGTTCGACGAAATGCCTCTGAGAACAGCTTTCTCATGGAACACAGTTATCTCTGCCTACGCGAAACAAGGAGACATGGACTCCACACGCGTGTTCTTTGATCAAATGCCTCAGAAGGATTCTGTTTCATGGACCACGATGATTGTAGGGTTTAAGAAGATTGGTCAGTACCAAAAGGCTATAAGAACTATGGGGGAGATGATGAAGGAAGGTGTTGAACCGACCCAGTTCACGCTCACGAATGTTCTTGCTTCCGTTTCTGCAACTGGGTGTTTGAAAACAGGTAGAAAGGTTCATACTTTCATAGTTAAGCTTGGCGTTTCTAGTAACGTTTCGGTTTCGAACTCGCTGCTGAGTATGTATGCTAAATGTGGTGATCCAATGATGGCTAGAGTTGTTTTTGATAGAATGGTGGTTAGAGATGTATCAAGCTGGAACGCTATGATTGCGTTACATATGCAGGTTGGTCAGGTTGATCTTGCTATGGCACAGTTTGAGGAAATGGATGAGAGAGATATCGTCACTTGGAACTCTATGATTGCTGGTTATAATCAGCGCGGGTATGATCTCAGAGCTTTAGATATGTTTTCAAAGATGCTGAGAGAGTCTCTGTTGTCACCGGATAGGTTCACTCTGTCGAGTGTGTTATCTGCTTGTGCCAATCTTGAGAAGCTTTGTGTTGGGAAGCAGGTTCATTCTCATATTGTTGCAACAGGATTTGATGTCTCTGGCATTGTGTTAAATGCTATGATCTCTATGTACTCGAGGTGTGGAGGGGTCGAGACTGCGAGAAGACTCATTGACCAGAGAGGAACAACTGATCTCAAGATTGAAGGCTTTACAGCTTTACTTGATGGGTACATCAAGCTTGGAGATATGAACCAAGCTAAGATTATATTTGATTCTTTGAAAGATCGTGATGTAGTTGCGTGGACCGCTATGATTGTTGGATATGAGCAACATGGTTTGTATGGTGAAGCTATAGACCTTTTCAGATCAATGGTTGGAAAAGGGCAGAGACCAAACAGTTACACACTTGCAGCTATGTTAAGTGTAGCTTCAAGCTTAGCGTCGTTGAGTCACGGCAAGCAGATCCATGGGAGTGCTGTAAAGTCAGGGGAAGTTTATTCGGTTTCTGTCAGCAATGCGTTGACTACAATGTATGCAAAGGCAGGTAGCATTACATCGGCAAGACGGGCGTTTGAGTTGATACGCTGCGAAAGAGATACAGTATCCTGGACCTCCATGATAATCGCGTTGGGACAGCACGGTAACGCAGAGGAAGCACTTGAGCTCTTTGAGACAATGCTGATGGAAAGACTAAGACCTGATCAAATAACATACGTTGGTGTCTTCTCTGCTTGTATTCACGCTGGTTTGGTTAAGCAAGGACGTCAATACTTTGACATGATGAAAAACGTGGATAAGATTAAACCTACTCTTAGCCACTATGCTTGTATGGTGGACCTGTTTGGACGTGCTGGTCTATTAAAGGAAGCACATGAGTTCATCCAAAAGATGCCGGTTGAGCCAGATGTAGTGACATGGGGTTCACTGCTTTCTGCTTGTAGGGTTCACAAGAACATTGATCTTGGGAAGATTGCAGCAGAGAGATTGCTTCTGATCGAGCCAGGGAACAGTGGAGCATACTCAGCCTTAGCTAACTTATACTCAGCTTGTGGAAAATGGGACGAAGCTGCGAAGATAAGAAAATCAATGAAAGATGGGAGAGTGAAGAAGGAACAAGGGTTTAGTTGGATTGAAGTGAAACATAAAGTCCATGTCTTTGGAGTTGAAGATGGGATTCATCCACAGAAGAAGGAGATCTACATAACCATGAAGAAGATATGGGATGAGATAAAGAAAATGGGTTATATTCCTGACACTGCTTCTGTGCTACACGACCTCGAAGAAGAGGTTAAGGAGCAGATCCTAAGGCACCATAGTGAGAAACTAGCAATAGCTTTTGGGCTAATTAGCACACCAGATAAAACCACGTTAAGGATCATGAAGAATCTCAGAGTGTGTAATGATTGTCATACGGCTATAAAGTTTATCTCCAAGCTTGTGGGAAGGGAGATAATAGTGAGAGACACAACAAGGTTTCACCATTTCAAAAATGGGTTGTGTTCCTGCCGGGATTACTGGTGATCTAACTCAGAGACATTGTACAATACTTACTGAACAGCACCAACTATAGAGATTCAGGTATGGGTTGATTTGAGGGGAACCAACACTATTCTTTATTGGTTTATATGTTGTATTGCTATCATCATAATTGAGGATTAGAATATGAGGACATGGCATTGGAGACTCTTTAGTACTAGAGATGATTGGTGGCTAAAGGAAAAGGATAATATGAACGATGGAGATGTGTTTGGGAAAGCATCAAAGAGAGAGATAGTAATGGAACTGAGAACAATTAAAAAGAAACAAAGTGAAGAAGATGAAGAAGAGAATATGTTCTCTTTGTTACAAAAAAAAGCTTTTCTTTACTTAACCAATTTCATGACAATTTTTCATGATCTTAAAAATTAATTAAAATACATTTATATTTTTAATAAATACATCTATTTACTAATAGTTTTAAAATAAAAAATACTTATAAAATTAATACATTTTATAATTAATATTAAATTTAATATATATTATACTTCATCCATTTCACAATGTACTTAGTTTAGACTAAAAGCATTAATATTAAAAAATTGTTATCTTTTTAAAAGTAGATTTAATTAATAATTCAACGAATAATAAAAAGTTGAGATTATTTGATTGGTCACTATATATCTAATAAATAAATGTAAAAATTATCTAAAAATGTGAAAATTATTTATACTATTAAAATAGAAGTCATGTGTGATTTTTTTAGTTGAACATTCTCTTATAATTTATAAATTTACTTTTGTAAGACAAATAATATAAATGTGTGTAACTATTTTAATTAGAATATTTTTATATCTTTTCATTTTAAATTGATATATATTCAATAATCATATATTAAATGCAAAATAAAAGTTCTATCACATGTTTATCTATTATAATCATAATCTATCATATTAATATACTATTAAACTGAACCAAACATGATAAATTATATAAAATGATATATTAATATATTTTATTTTTAAATATAAATATTTATGTTAAAAATATAATATATTAGTAAAACGGGTTAACACACCATACTATATTACATATGTATAAAATTAAAGATTAAACTTTTATATATAAAAGAATAAATTATCTAACATAAATAAACATAAAAATGATAAAAGATAATCTATAACTTTGAAATGGGTAAAAAACACAATTTTTTAATATGTTGTTTCATGCATATATTGATTTGTTTAATAATTAAATTTAAAATAAATATATAATAAAAATGATAAATACATGTGATGTTTTAAATAAATAATTAGTTAAATGTTTATATAAAATATTAATGAAATAGAAAATCCGTGGGCTTAATCAAAATATAGCTTACATTTTTAAAGAAAAAAAACTATAAAAACTAATCTTAATATAAAATAGAGGGAATATTGAAAATTACAATGAGTAAGTAATACATATAAGATTATATTCATAACAAGAGAAGATCTTGGTCGGCATAATATGAATGACATAACAGAGAGAGCCCACAGTTGTTGGGCTTACGTGGCAGGTTCGGGCACTTCAACTTGAATATGATTCAAGTAGGAGTAACTGCCCGTTGTGCCCGGAGGATACGCAGTAACAACTACGGGCAGCTACAGACACTCTCTCTCTTCTCTCTATATCTGAGTTTCTGAAAAACTCTTTCATTACACAAATCTCAAACACACTTTCATTCATGAACAAAGCTCATCTCTCCTAGTTTCTTTCCTTTTTCTTTTCTTCATTTTCACAGCTCTTTCTCTTCTCTCTGGTACCTTCTTCTCTCTTCTTTTTTTTTCTCTTTGTTTTGTTTTGTATGTTGTCAACGTCTTCAGACCTGTTTGTTGCAGATCTAACGGTTTCATTTTGACAGAGGATGGAGTTGGAAAAACAAGGTTTGAGGTTGTCCTTGGTGCTCAACAACGCTTCGGTGCTAATGTTCGCTGCTTCGGCACTTACGGCTACAGTGCTCTCCTCTTTGCTTCAGCTCCTCGCTCAGGCAACTCTCTCTCTCTACCTACTTTACCGAACTTTTAACTTTTTTATTTTTAATCTTTCTGTTTTTAATTAACAAAAGTTTTTAATTATTCGCGGTCGCAGTGAAACTCTTTTTTTGATAAATCAAGTAATTTCTTTTGGTTTAAAATCAAATAAATAATTGATTTAATGAAAACGATTATTTATATGTTTTACTTGACAAAAAAAATGTATTTATCGTTTTCAAAGAAATTGTGAAATGTAGGTACAAAACTATCTTGACTGACTTTAGGCGGTAGAATGGGTGGTTGGAAAAATAAATAAATAAATTTGATTTAATATTGGTGAAAATATTGGGAGGGTGTATAATAATAGCTAGTAGTATTAGTTGGGGACGGTTGCTTTAATGAGGAGAATATATGGAGATAAATTATTTAAATATAAGTGGTGTGGTCTAATAAAATATCAAAAAGGTATATTCCATATATTATCCTACTTCTAGATAATCTTTTTGGTGCAAAAAGAAGTAGAAGCCCATGACCCCAGTTTAGTATTTATCGGCCCAGTTCAGAATAGGCCTGGTATAGTTGAATAAAAGATTATTTGTTTTGATAGTGTCCTAAAAATGGGATATGAAACTGCAGGTTGCTGCCTTGGAGGGTGATGTTGGAGAGAATGGGTACGAGGTTTCTGATGCAGAGGAAGGCAATGGGAACAATGAAGGTGATAGTGGTGATGATGATGACGACGACAGAGGGGTAGACGAAGAAGGTGGTGAAGATGATGCAGAAGGAGAAGAAGTAAAGGAGACTAAAAAAGGACATGCAGGTGAGAATGGTGAAGCTGGAGATGATGATGATGATGGCGAACCTGAAGGTGGTGAGGACAATGATGATGACGATGATGAAAATGAGAACAATGATGGTGAAGAAGATGAAGAGGAGGATGAAGATGGTGGTGAAGAAGATGAAGAGGAGGATGCAGAGGAGGAAGAGGAAGAAGAAGACGAAGAGGAGGAGGCGCTTCAGCCACCAAAGAAGAGGAAGAAGTAAACAACCAAGCAACCAACCGCTTTGATCTTCTAACATTTTAGATTCAAAAATCAAAACTTCTTGTGGGTTTTTACCTGAGGAGAATCTTAAGGCTTCACCAGCTTCTTTAGCTTCCACTGTATCTCTGTTGTTTCATGAATCAAAAAGACCTTTGGTCACTGTGTGTACCATTTCAGCTTCTTGTTCATCAGTCAATCTTTAGATCTATGCATATCTAATGAGTTCATCAAATATATAAAACGACTTCATTCAAGGGTTCAATTTTAGCTATAACGAAGTATAAAAGAAATTTCAATCATGTGGGGCCCTTTCACTTTGATCGAACAATGCAAACGTAACAAAAAAGCTTGGTCATCTGAGGAGTGAGGATCCACATGATCTAAAATAAACTCCTCAGGAACACAGGCATACACAAAAGGTTTTAAAGAAGACAACAAAGCCACACAGATTGCACAGGCCGTTCAACGAATATTCACAATGATTTTGCTAGAGTAAGCACACAGAATTAGATGAGTAACAGCCAGTCTATCAAACTGCATCAGACAGAAGTTAAACTAAATGGAAAATAAAAAAAGAAAAACCATACAACAAAAACGATAAAAAAAATCTGACTTGATATAAAAAATATCAATAAAGACAAAGTGAAACATAAGAAACGGAGATGGGAGAAAGACAGGTAAAACAGAAGTCACAGAACCCGCATGTTTAGCATTCTCATGCTCAGCTCACAGTATCTGCATCATTGGAGTTCAAGAAAACAAAACCAAACTTCAAAAACATAAGACAAAAAAAAAAAACAGCAGATGGAAACCAAAATGAAAGCAAAAGAAATCAAAGGGACAAACATCAAAACAATACAAAAACAAAAACTAGAGAGGCTAAAACCATGAATGAGAAACAGCATGAACAGCTCATTAATACCAAAACCAGATGAGTGGAGAGATAGTGAACGATCAGATTATAAAACTCAGTGCAGCACTAAAAACCCAAATAAGCCAACATATAAAACAAAACATGCATCATCTGAATGAAAACAAAGCTCAACAACTTTCATCCCCGCCTCCATCACCAATCTTACACAACCAATAAAGAAAGTAAACTGAAATGCCACTAAAAACATTGTAAAACCAGAAACTGTATATAGATAAAGGAAAACAAAACCCAAACGGAAAAAAAAAACAAAAAACAAAAAACAAAAGCCAGTGTGACACAACATCTTCCCATCAAATCTTGAAAAGGAGTCCAAGTAAGATTCATTAAGACCGTTAATGAAAATGTTAACCTACCTCAACAACTTAATTTTCAAAGTGTTCATCATGTCAGCTGAACTCTCAGACAATACCACAAAGCCTTAACCAATTATATCAGCTTTAAAAGCCTAATAACTAGGCAACTATTACGAATCATGCAAAGTGTGTTAAACATAATAAGTCTAAGTGACATTTAATATGAGCAAAACATAGCTATAAAACACTAGAGGTGACAAGTAAGCGTACCATGTATAGTTTCAGTAGCCATTAAACGAACCACCACCAGCATCTGAATCTTTACCATTATTCCCTTTTCTCCCAGTATCCGAATCAGGATAAGCACTAGGCACACTCTGACCTCTAAAGTAAGACCCCAGACCTGGCTCACCCATCCCACCCATCTGACCCATCACACCACCATGAGCCAACGCGCTAGCCAACATCGGATACATGTATCCCCCACCAGCTGCTAAAGCCGGATTCGCCAACATCCCCCCTCCATAAACCGGATGGTATTGGCTCCCCATCATAAACGGCGAAGCAGCCACCATTCCACCACCGTTGAACACCTGCTGCCCTTGCTGAGACACTCCCATCGAACTTATCTTCACCGGACCAGACTGGTCTTGCCCCTTCCCAGACCCCGCAGGCCCCATTGCAGCCAACTGACACGTGGCGGTTCTATTAAGAATCCTCTTCTTAGGCTCCTTAAGCGCCTCCTTAGCTCCTTTCCTCGACTTAAACGTAACAAAACCGAAACCTTTAGCTTTACCAGTGACCTTATCTATAACAACAGTGCACTCTTCGATCTCTCCGTACCCGTCGAAGACTCCGAAGAGAGTCTCGCGAGTCGTCTCCCACGGAAGACCGTAAACGAAGATTTTCCTGTGAGTGACGTCACGGTCGGCGGCTTCGACGACGGCGGAGTAGATGGAGGATCCGATCTGGGAAGAGGAGCAGATGAGGTCGAGGAGCTGGTCCTTGGAATAGGGTTGGAGAAGGTCCCGGAGCTCCTCCGGGTTGAACTCTTCTTGATCGGAATCGGAGTCGCTAGAGTCGGAGCTTGAGGATGATGAATACGGCGTCGTGGAGGATTCAGGTTCGTTGATCTTCGGCTTCTTGTCGGTGTTGTTGGATTTGGATTTGAGGGATTTGCGCTTCTTGGATTTGTCTAGGGTTTTCGCCATTGCAGAAGAACAGAAACGTGTGTTCTTGATTATCCGATCTCTATACGTTTATCAGGACGGCTATGCATGTAGTGGCCTTCGGTTTGATTTGGTTTGGTTTGGTTTGATTTTGGTTAGAGTATTTCAACTAGGGGTGGGCGTTCGGTTCTTCGGTTCGGTTCGGGTCGGTTCTTTCGGTTCTCGGTTTTTTTGGTTCTTGAATTTTGATAACCATTAAAGAACCATGGAAATTTTGGGTTAGATCGGTTCGGTTCTTTCGGTTATCGGTTCTTTTGATTCCTGAAATTTGGTAATCATATTAGAACCGAAAAAAACGGTTCCAATTGGGTTCGGTTCTAAATGGTTACTTTGTAACCATATTACCCAAATTAATGTGACGCACTTGCAAATAGATGAATCAAAACCAAAACCAAAATAACATTCAAATATAAAAGTGGAGAAACACCAGTCCAGCAGTGAAAAACTTCAAGCATCCAATACGTACCTATTACAATTTGTATGTAACAACAATTAGAAATGAAAAAATTTAGAAAGAAGAGGGCGTGAGTTACTTTATGAGTTAATTATCAGATATAAAATAAACATAGAAATAACAGTGAGAAATCAATACAAAAAGGTAAGTGTATAAAGTATAAACTATAAATATATAAACGTATAGGATAAGTGTATAAGGGGTTTTCATTCGGTTCTATATGGGTATTATTCGGTTTTCGGTTCGGTATTGTTCGGTTCCGGTTCTGCGGGTATAAAAATTTTGTATCCAATTAAATAATTCATAAATCCGGTTCGGTTTCGGTTCGGTTTTTTCGGGTATGTTCGGTCCGGTACTTCGGTTCCGGTTTTTTTGCCCACCCCTAATTTCAACTATAAAAATTACTAATCATATTTGATACATTTTCTAATTATATATATGTAATTAAATAATCATACAGCATAATTTATAAATATAATAATATGTAATTTATTATATGATAAAAATATAAAATATAGAACATTTAAAATGAAAACAAATATAAATTTTTAATTCTAATATATAACTATAAAAATTACTATTATTTTTTTAAAGCTAAAACACGAAAAAAAACTAGATTTAGTAGACTTATTTTCTAAAGTATTATTTAAAAATATGTATAAAACTCTATTGCAATATGAATATATTTTATTTAACCTTTTTTTCCAATTTAATTTTTACAAGCATATCACATACACCAACATCAAAAAGTTATGATGTCTTAATTTTACAGCAAAATATGTAAAATTACAACTCAACCAATCATCCACATTATCCAACAAAATTTAGATTATATTAGGTTTGGTTTCAGTTCCAAATTTTTGAATAATTTTGGATGTTATAAGTAAAAGGTCGGATACTTTGGATTTTTCATGTTAGATATCAGATTCTTCAGATAAAATTTAGATAGTTGTTTGATGCTCGCACATCAATGATAGGGCAAAGGCGATCCTCCGCCGACGAATTGATGTTGGCAACTAAGACCATAATTAATCCGAATCTCTTAAGGTGGGGTTTTTAACGTAAATTTTTTTTTTTTTTTTTTACATTTTTTCCGCTAAGAGATGTCTCTTATAGTTCTTATTTAATAGACGATTCTTAGGTTTTCTTAGTTAAACGTCTCTTAGAAAAGTTAAGAACTTCACCTTAAGAGACTCACGTTAATCCTGCTGGTGATGAATTGTAGATGAAATCAACAAAATTGTTTAATGACGAATACATTTAAATTTAAATTAATTAATTAAAAATTTATGAAAAATATATAATGGTAATATGACCATTAAATAAATCTGAACGAGTCATTTTCACCTTTGGGTACTAATCAACGAAGAAAAACTTGACATATGGTTATATGAGGTCATTTTTATTTTATTTATTATATAATTAGGAAAATATAAAATTTATAAAAAAATTAAAAAAGTTTAAAAATTTAAGAAAAATCTAAAAAAAATCGTCAGACAAATATTAGAAATATTTATACAAAAGAAATATGAGATCAAAAGAGTCATGACAATGAAATATATATATCTTTAACGATCTCAAAGACATGATGATACATTATGTTTGTCTTCACAAATTACAAATAAATTTTTTTTATCAATCTTGTGATAAAAAAATTTCCTATTCTATTCAAAAATTTTATAGGAAATTATTTAGAAACTTTTTGGGATTCACCCTCTGGTATAACCAATAAAAAATTGTCAATTTATAATGTATTTATGAAAAAATAAAAAAATAATATTAATTACCGAAAAAAAGAAAAAAACTTTGACGGTTAAAGTCACCTCAGCAAATTTTAAATCCTAAACACTAAACGCTGTCAACAAAATCCGAAACCCTATAAACGTAAGCCCTAAATTTTTGGATTTCAAGGGTTTAGGGTTAACGTTAGATTTTAAAGTGTAGGGTTAACCTTAGAATTTAAGGTTATGATTTAGGGTTTAGGATCTAAGGTTAGGGTTAATCCTAGGGTTTAGGATCTAAGTTTAGGGTTAACCCTAAGATTTAGGGTCTAGCGTTTAGGGTATAGATTTAAGGCTAAAGTTTAAGGTTAGAGTTTAAGGTTTAGGGTATTGAGTTAGGGTTGATCCTATGGATTAGGATATAGGCTTAGGGACTAGGGTATAGGTTTAGGGTTAAGTTAACCTTAGAGTTTAGGTTAGGATTAACCCTAGTGTTTAGGGTCTAGAATTAGGGTTTAAGAGCTAGGGTTAGGGTTTAGGGTTTACATTTTGGGTAGGGTTAACATTAAAGTTTAGGGTCTAGGTTTAGGATTTAGGGTTTAGGGTCTAGGATTTGGGTTTAGGATTAGGGTAACCCTAGAGTTTAGAACTAAGGTTAAGGTTTAGGCTTAGGCTTAGGGTCAATCCTAGGGTTTAGGGTTAGGGTTAACCCTAAGGTTTAGGGTCTAGAGTTAGGATCTAGGGTTTAGGTTTAGGGTTAGGATAAATCCTAGGGTTTAGGGTTTATGTATAAATGTATGTATGGGTGTATATGTGAATGTATATATATGTATATGCGTATGTATATATATTTATATGTGAATATATATATATATATACATATGTATATATATATATGTATATGCTTATATATAGATTGTGTATGTATGTATGGTATATGTATACTCATATATGTAGATATATATAAATGTATATATAAATGCATGTATATATGTACATATGTATATACATATAAGTGTATGTACAGGTGTATGTGTTTATGTATATATCTATATGTACTACTCTAACGATTTCAATAAAAAAATTTATGTTTTATTTATTTTTCACTAAGCGTGTAAACAAAACAATCATATAACCTTTAATGATAAATTAACTGATAGGATAATATGTTTGACTAGATTTTATATTATGCAATTAGCTTTTCGTAATTAATCATAAAATACATAATTTCAACAAAAACAATTAAAACAAAACTTTCAGAAGTAAACTGATTCGATTGTTTTAGCTATTGTTGATAGATCTACAGAAGCCATAGCAGACTCATTAGAACATCAGTAATTATGTAAAGGGAAAAAGAAAAGAAAATTTTCAGTTGGCTCTTACAGATCTTTTGGAGGTTGTTGTTGACCAACCACATGAAAAGGGAGACGTGCCACTGCTAGAAAGCATTCCTTTTAGCTCTCTACAGTTCATCTTCTTCTCTTCTCAACAAAAGATAGTTTCAAAAATTAAGATTTGGTGACCTGAAAAAAAGATTGGAAAGAGGAACTATGAGAACAACAACTCCAGAGTAAATAAGATTATTGGCAGACAGTCTCTTACAGATAAGCGAGTAGCAACAAAACCAGCTTTGATAATAGGTTTCTCTCAAGTCCTGATCTGTTGGCTTGAAAGTGTTCAAAGGGAACCTAACAACAGAACAACAAGCAGGTTAATGTAAAGGATGTGCTTTGATCCTTTTTGCACACAGAGTAAAACAGAGAGGAATCAAATGTGCTACAAAAAAAATGAGAGAGAGAGATAAAGAGCAGAGAGATCAAAATTTGGTCTTATAGTGTTGGCTACAGATGGTAATATTACCGTTGGTTCCTCTGGTAAGATAGAGCTTATTAAAAGGTAAAAATAAGCTCACCGGTAATATAATCTTGGAATATGGGTAAGTGTGTTCTTTTTCACCCAATTACTTGTTTGTATTTTAAAAAACTAAGAATGAACATGAAATTTTATTTATGGATTCAAATATTCTCTCTTCGCACATTGACAAATTTAAAGATTCATTAAATTTACAAACTAAACCAATTTCTAAATGATGTTCTCTTGTGTTATACTCACTCTCTTTCATAAAATTACATGTTTTAGAAAACAAAATTAATTCAAAAAAAGTTTTATATTTTTCAATGTATATTTTATCAAATAAAAATGAATAATTACAAGCTTCAAAAAACTTAATCACACTTATTAAATTTTTATTAGTTAAAATTTATAAGAAAAGATAATTATAAAATTATGCATTTATTAGATATTTTATTAGTATGTATGAAAAGTCAAAAATATGTATTATAATTAAACAGAGAGAAAGTATATTACAAGATTGTGTATTTTTCATTTTAAGTTATTATAGCATTATTATCATTTTTCATGCATTTCTAGAAAGTGTTATTGGTAACAAAATAATAACTTCGTTAAGTGGTTACAAGACGAATTAGTGTAATCTAAAACCAATGATATCCTCAAGTAACATGTTTAATGCATAGAAAGTTGTAGAATTATTATTTTTATTTTAGATAAATTTATTTGTTTCCAAAAGAGTATTCAACCAAATATGCAAAGCTTATGTACAGACAACAACAAAAAAAAGAAAACAGGTTCTGTTGTTGCAGACTCCGTCTTTGAGTCATCTGAAGGTAACTGATATCTACAAACCGGACACGAACTATGAAGCTCAAGCCATGGGAGCAAACATTGACCATGAAACTTGTAAATCATGAAAATCGTAAAAGTAAAAAATCAAAAGTTCAAATATAAGTTTTAAAAACTAATTTTCTTCAAAACCTTTTAATGTTAAAAAATTAGTTTTGAAAAGGTTAAAGAAAAAAATACTTTTTACAAAAAGATACTTTAAAACCAAATATTTTAATTTAAATCAACATTGTGAAATGCTACATATTTACATATAATTTTTGAACACTCTCATAAGTGTTCAGAACTATTATCGCTTTTTTTCCTACTAAAAATTAGGTATTTCAGGTTTGGGTTCAAGCTAAGATATACCCCAAAATACCCAAATACATACAAGAAAATATTCAGGTAATTTTTCTACTTGTTTAATATTTTGGGTAATTTTGTTGGATTGTTTTGAATGTGATATTTTAATTTCTATGTATATATGGGATTAAAGTCTGGAATAAAAATCTCTATCTAATAGTTAGTATGTCAGGTAATGTCACAAAAATAAAGTATAGTCAAAACTTAAAAGGAAAATAATTTAGGGAAATTTATTTTTGTAGGGAAATACTACGTTAGAGAATTTTTTTTAAAAAAAATAAATAAAAAAAATAAAAGAGTAATTCAACGGTACAATAAACTTGAAGCTAGTAGACAGCTGGTTGAAGGTCTTACAGTAAAAAAAAAAGTGACCGTTGATAAAGAAGTTTAATCTTGACCGTTAGAAATAAGGTGATCATATCTTCAGCGTTAGATGAGAAATAAAGATCTCTTTCTACAGAAATCATCTCTCCTCAGCCTTGGGTGATGAAAAATCTCCAACGGCTCTTTCGTTTACTTCGTCCTCTAAAGCATATATATATATATTTATATATCTTCTCTGTCTCTCTATTTCTCAAAAAGCGTAGAAATTAACTCCTTTGCGATAAATTTATTCTTAGAGATCCGAGGTCCATCGAAGCTTCTTCTCGCATCTCCTCCACTTTGACAAGTAAGTTTTGTTTAATTTTATTGTATTTTTTGGATCCCTCTTTGATGTTTAGAATTTTTTCTTGTTCTCATGTTCTTTTCTTGATTACAGGGAGGGAGGAAAATAGATTCAACTACAGCTGTTAGGTAACGAGTAGTACTGTAGACTAGTTGTAACATTTATGCAACCAAACTCCATTTACATGTGATATAATTGTTTTTGCAGAATGGCAAAGCGATACTCTGGGAGAAACACTGAGCAAGGTCCTTTTCTACAATACATTATTCTCTGAGTACATACTTCATATGATGTTCATTCAGATTGCTTGCAGGGTCAATGTTTAATGATTTAGTTTTTTCAGCCTTCACTTTATATATAATGCTATTAGCTGTTTTCACTTAATACTCTTACTGTTTCCCCTTCAATTTGCAGGATCCTAGAGGGAGAGGGAGAGGGAGAGGGAGAGGGAGAGAGGAGAGGGGGGAGAGAGAAGAGGGAGGGGAGAGGGGGGAGAGAGAAGAGGGAGGGGAGAGAGATGGGAGAGAGGAGAGGGGAGAGTTGAGGACGAGGAGAGAGGAGGGAGGAGAGAGGGGGGAGAGAGAGGGAGGGGAGAGAGAGGGAGGGGAGAGGGGAGAGGGGAGAGGGAGAGGGAGAGGGAGAGGGAGAGAGAGAGGAGGGAGGGGAGAGGGGAGAGGGGAGAGGAGGGAGGGGAGAGGGGAGAGGGGAGAGAGACAGAGGAAGGAGGAGAGAGAGGGAGGGGAGAGGAGAGGGGGAGAGAGAGGGGTGAGAGAGAAGAGGGAGGAGAGAGAGAGAGAGAGGGAGGGGAGAGGGGTGAGAGAGAAGAGGGAGGGGAGGGGAGAGTTGAGGAGGGAGAGAGAGGAGGGAGGAGAGAGAGGGGATAGAGAGAGGAGGGAGGAGAGAGGGGGGAGAGGGGATATAGAGAAGAGGGAGGAGAGATAGGGGAGAGGGGGAGAGAGAGAGGGAGGGGAGAGAAAGGAGGGAGGAGGGATGGGAGAGGGGAGAGAGGGAGGGGAGAGAGAAGGAGAGAGGGAGGAGAGGGGAGAGAGAAGAGGGGGAGATTTGAGGAGGGAGGAGAGAGAGAGGAGAGGGGAGAGAGAAGAGGGGGAGAGAAGAGGGGGAGAGAGGAGGGATAGGGAGGAGGGATAGGGAGGAGAGAGAGGGAGAGAGAGAGGTGAGAGAGGGGGAGAGAGAGGAGAGAGGGAGAGGGGGGAGAGAGAAGAGGGAGGGGAGAGGGGGGAGAGAGAAGAGGGAGGGGAGAGAGATGGGAGAGAGGAGAGGGGAGAGTTGAGGACGAGGAGAGAGGAGGGAGGAGAGAGGGGGGAGAGAGAGGGAGGGGAGAGAGAGGGAGGGGAGAGGGGAGAGGGGAGAGGGGAGAGGGGAGAGGGAGAGAGAGAGGAGGGAGGGGAGAGGGGAGAGGAGGGAGGGGGAGAGGGGAGAGGGGAGAGAGACAGAGGAAGGAGGAGAGAGAGGGAGGGGAGAGGAGAGGGGGAGAGAGAGGGGAGAGAGAGGGGTGAGAGAGAAGAGGGAGGAGAGAGAGGGAGGGGAGAGGGGTGAGAGAGAAGAGGGAGGGGAGGGGAGAGAGGGGAGAGTTGAGGAGGGAGAGAGAGGGAGGGAGGAGAGAGAGGGGATAGAGAGAGGAGGGAGGAGAGAGGGGGGAGAGGGGATAGAGAGAGGAGGGAGGAGAGATAGGGGAGAGGGGGAGAGAGAGAGGGAGGGGAGAGAGAGGAGGGAGGAGGGATGGGAGAGGGGAGAGGGGAGAGGGGAGAGAGAAGGAGAGAGGGAGGAGAGAAGGAGAGAGGGAGGAGAGGGGGAGAGTTGAGGTGGGAGGAGAGAGAGGGGGAGGAGAGAGAGAGGAGAGGGGAGAGAGAAGAGGGGGAGAGAAGAGGGGGAGAGAGGAGTGAGAGAGGGGGAGAGAGAGGTGAGAGAGGGGGAGAGAGAGGAGGGAGGAGAGAGAGAGAGAGAGAGGGAGGGAGGGAGTGGAGAGGGGGGAGAGAGAGGAGGGATGGGGAGAGGGGAGAGAGGGAGAGAGGGAGGGGAGAAGGGGGGAGAGAGAGGAGGGAGGAGGGATGGGAGAGAGGGAGAGAGGGAGAGAGGGAGGGGAGAGGGGAGAGGGGAGAGGGGGAGAGATGAGGAGGGAGGAGATGGGAGAGAGAAGAGGGGGAGAGATGAGGAGGGAGGAGAGAGAGGGGGAGAGGAGAGGAGAGGGGAGAGAGAAAGGAGAGAGGGAGGGGAGAGAGAAGAGGGGGAGAGAGGAGGGAGGAGAGAGAGAGGGGGGAGAGGGGGGAGAGGGGAGAGAGAGGAGGAGAGAGAGGAGGGAGAGAGGAGGGGAGAGAGAGGGAGGGGAGAGGAGGAGAGAGAGGAGGGAGAGAGGAGGGAGAGAGGGAGGGAGATAGATAGATAGGGAGAGAGGGAGGTGAGAGAGAGAGAGAGAGAGAGAGAGAGAGAGAGAGAGAGAGAGAGAGAGAGAGAGAGAAGAGAGAGAGAGAGAGAGAGAGAGAGAGAGAGAGAGAGAGAGAGAGAGAGAGAGAGAGAGAGATGGAGGGAGGGAGGGAGGGAGGTGAGAGAGAGAGAGAGAGAGGAGAGAGAGAGAGAGGAATGGAGAAAGATAAAAATAGAAAGGGAAATGTGATTGTGACAAAAAGAAAAATAAAAAAGAATTCTAAGCAACCCTAAATATTGAAATATTGTGACAATTAATATATAATGTATAGATTATATTCTAATTATGACTTTTTAATGGTTACACGGTGAATTAATTTTTTTCTTATAATTATCGGGTGTAAATTCCTTTTTTAAGAACTTTTTTTATAACTAAATTGATAATGAAAATTATTGTGTAAATTTGTGATAAATAAATGGAACAAAATATCATGTTTTTAAGTTCGTTAGAGGTATTATGTTTTGTTTGATTTTAAAAATACAATTAGTTTTTTAAAAGAAAAGTAACAAATTTAATATTTTACGTTGATTATTTACATTTGATAAAAAATTCTATTTTTATTATTTATTTTGCAATTCAATGTTACAGAGAGAGAACGTATTATATTTGTACAAATTATTATGTTTAATATTTTAATGAAAATAATTTTGATTATTATAGAGAATACCATTCACCGTGATGAATTAGGTAAGTAGTGAAAAGATTTAAATTATGAATTTAGTATATGAATTGAAGAGGAAGAGAGAGAGAGGGAAAATGTGTAAATTTTTCTGTATATAAGGGGACAAACAATAAAATTAAATATTTTCAAGACCCTAAATTTACTATTAATCCAACAGAAGTATTCTAGTGCATTATTTGTTTTAAGACTTAAATCACATAAACCGTAAACTCAAAATAATTAACTAACTAGAAACAAACACTTTATAAAATTTTAAATCAACTTTAAAAGTATTTAATATATACAAGATTAAACAAATATAAGTTAAAATTTAATTTTCAAAAAAAAAAAAATATGCTTCCAGAATTTAACCCTAAGCATACATACTACAAAATATGTTACAAAAATCAACTTTACAAATGTTTAATATACATAAAACTAAACACATATATGTTACAATTCATTTTTACTAAATCTTAATTTATATCAATTACAAATGTTTATAAATTACATAATTTCAAATTTTCCACATCAAATATAAAATTTCTAAATTATTTTTAAGATCTCTATACGAGAAGATTTCCTAGAAGTATTCCAGAAAACTTACAAAACCTTAGAAGACTTTACGGGGTTATATTAATAAAAATGAATTATGGTTTTTGTTTTGTCACAAGGGGTTGGTTGTAATTGCACTAGCCTTTGGGTTACTTTTGCATTTGATTCAAGGTTAGATATAATTTTGAAGTTAAAATCAAGTTTTGAGTCATATTTGGCAAATTTCTCATGTGTAAGTGTTAATTCCCTTTGACAATATACTCCATCTGTTTTACAAAGATAATTTTTTGATGTTTCACACATATTAAGAAAACATATTAAATCACTATAATAAATGTAACGTTTTTTGTAATTTTAAATTATTTTTAATCGGTGGTAACTTAATAAAATCAATTAATTTTTTTAAAATTGAAATATTTTCTTAGAAAAAACAAATGTCTAATTGGTGAAATATTTCTTTTTCTAAAATATTTATCTTAATGAAACAAAGGAAATATAATAGACAGTGTTAATATAAACAAAAAGGAATAAATGATTATTATTCATAAATGAAACTGTCAATTAATATATTATATATATATGGTAGAGTGGTCTCGAGAATCTTGGGAATAAATGGAGAAAAAATATGTTTATTAATAATAGGTGGTTACAGAAAACATCAATACTATTAAAACATAAACATTATATAACCATAACTATTTTTATCGATCAATCCATATTTTGTATCTCCTGTCTACGATTCTCGGTACAACTTCTTTCTTATACATATACTAGCATTGACCCCATGCTATACATGGAAATATTATTTTTGTTATAAAAAAAACAAATTTCAGTTATTTATAAGCAAGATTACATGTATAACATAACTTTCATGTATCAAAGGGAGATGAATATACATAAACAAATTAATAACAATTAACACATTATATTTGATTAACCATCAATACTATTAAAACAGAATCAATATATATCTCTCTTGCAAGTAGTCTATTTGCAAGTAGTCTATGTTGGACAATTACATTTATTTAATTTCTTATCTATTCTCTTACAATTAACTTAGTTATTATTAAATATATGCTATATCTAACCAATTATTTTAGTATTTTCAAAATAAAATTTTTAAAAAGATATTTAAAAAAATATTCTTAAATATCTTTTCCTAAGACTAGATTTTAATAATATCATTTAATATCTTTTATTTAAAATGTAACTATACATTTCTTTTTAATATTTAATTTTAAATAATAAAAGTCATAATTAATATTAATTATAATTAAAAAGAATACTAATTCATTTTTAATTTATATAATAAAAAATAAAAAAATTATAATATTTATATCAATACTATTAAAACAGAATCAATATATATCTACTTGCAAGTATTCTATGTTGGACAATTACATTTATTTAGTTTCTTATCTATTCTCCTACAATTAACTTAGTTATTATTAAATATATGCTATATCTAACCAATTATTTTAGTATTTTCTAAATAAAATATTTAAAAAAATATTCTTAAGTATCTTTTCCTAAGACTAGATTTTAATAATATCTTTTAATATCTTTTATTTAAAATGTAACTATACATTTCTTTTTAATATTTAATTTTAAATAATAAAAGTCATAATTAATATTAATTATAATTAAAAAGAATACTAATTGATTTTTAATTTATATAATAAAAATAAAAATAAATATAATATTTATATATACATAATTAAATTACTGCACTAAGTAATAAATATAAAGTAACTTAATCCATTTATTAACTATTTTATGGATTATAAAATAACAGAATTAAATATATTCATTAATTTTACAACATAATTTAATTTATTAAAAATATATTAAAATATGATATATAAACTAATAAATAATTTCATAAATTACTATACATATTTAAATTAAAATATTAAAATAATTTAATATATTTATCAAGTATGAGACGAGTAAAATGACAATATTTAATTTGTATAGTAATTCTGACAAATAAATATAATGATAATTTTTTTACCAATAGAAAAAATTAATTTTTTTTACTATAATTTAAATTTTTAAAATATAAATAACATTGATACGAGGTAGGTTATATAAATAAATTATCTTATTTTCATAAAATTATATTCGTGTAAATTTTAATTTTATCATATATACTTTAGAACAAATGTTTTTATAAAAAATATACATATATATAAGATCTTTAATTTTCAGTAAATAAGTTTTTGAATAAAAACTATGTCGCACTTTAAAGTGCGGATCAAAATCTAATAATAAACATTATTATTACATATATAATAAAAATATATATAAAAAGGAAAATTAATAAATATTAAAATGTCTCATATTAATAATGAAATTAAATTAAAAATTTAAAATAAACCAAAATTTTTTCTAATAACATGTGAACAATAAAATTAAACTAAATAAATAAGCAGTTTTATTTATTTCAAACTCAAATCACTAAATTCTAATAACAGTATATGAATCGTTGATGCTCATATATATTTCTATTTTAGTATGCATCCTCTCAAACATTGATCTTTACGCTTAATAAAATGATAAATTAGTTTGACTAAAAATTGTATTGCTAACTTTTGTAAAATTAGATGATCATATTCATAATATATCCACTATTCATCTAAACATTTATAGATTAGAAACTTTAAATATGAAAATTTAAGTCAAATTGTAATACATAATGATTCATCCATAGGTTCAACTGGTTCCCGGATCTCAAGTTTTAGCAGTTTTTATAAAAAAAATTAAATAATGATTTAAAAAAAGTAAACCGGATTACATATAGAGTCATCGTTTTTTTTTCCAGTTTAACCACGGATCTGGGTCGTGTTTCAGAACACGAATATAACGATTCATGTGTAACATTTAAATGTAAATATACAATCAAAAATAAAAATTTATATTATATAAAATTTAGTGTTTCAAAAATAATTCTGCGCTTTGAAAGCGTGGATCAAAATCTAGTAAACATATAAAAAGAATGTTAGATCTTTTTAAAAAATTGCATTGAACTTCAGGCTGAATACAAATATTCGTTTGAGGTTTTTTCTTTACGTTTTGTTCTTCAAGTGTTTTTTATCGTAAATATTAACCTGTATTAATCTATATTTTCTTGTCTTATTGTATTCAGTATTCAGCTGCAAACAAAAATAATTTTACAAATTCGGTTAAACAGTAAAAACAACACTTAAGAAAGAGACACTATTGTATTAAAGGAAATCAAAAGATAATATCAGTACATAACAATAGAAAATAATTAAGTTATCAAACTCTTTAGTTTGAGAATAGGTGATATTTACTAGTATATGCTAATATACCTTTAATATATATATATATATATGTGACATAAATGACAAACTCACATACTACATTAATATAACATCAAACGTATATATTTCCATTTAATTGTCATAGAATTTGATCACCTTTTCCATGGCATCAATTTTGCATGTTTTCAACACATGAAGTTTCTATCACCCTACAGCTGTATAAACCAATTTTTTTTTAATGAATTATCAAAGTATTGATAAAATTTAAAACAAAAAAGATCCCTAAAGTGGTGAATTAATAGAATTGTCTTACCTTTACGTTTCGTACAGAGAAGTAAGATAATTTGGGTTGCTGAGATCCGTTTAATCAGAAAATCTCGATAGTGGCTCAATACATTCTATAAGGCCAAGTTTTGAGTTAAGATGTAGGGATTGAGGAACAAAATAGTAAAACCTTTTTTATTCCATTCTCAAATGATTGATCGTTTTTTTACGTTTGTGGGTTATCCGTCAAATTTTAGAGATATAGACACATGAGAATAAAATATCGTGGACCAAAGAGGATCATCTTCTCTATTAAAAATGAAGTACAATTTTTATATACCATAAAAAAAGTTATAATAGGTTCATTTTCATAACTACATATATTTGATTATTTACATTAATTTATTAAATATATAAGATATCTAAAAATCTAAAAACTATAAAATTAAATTACAAATCTGTTAAGAAATATCTAACAAAATCTTACTAACATTTTTAAATATTTTTAAATTAATAAATTAAATAATTTCGTAACTAAGTCTATAATATTATTATAAATAATTTACAATAAAAATTTATTATAAAAGTATATCTAATTTTTATAATTATTTATATTATATTAAAATAAAATAAATATATGAATTAAATAGGAAAATGATATTAAATTGTTAAATTAAAATATTTTTTAAAAAACTTTCATTTAAATAAAAATAGTACCATTTAAAAAGATTAAAATATTACTCACCATTTAAAAAGAGTAAAATTTATAAATTATATAATATTTTATATAAACTAAACATATTTTTTTAATATATGTTAAAATTTTATATCTACAACTTTATATTATCAATTTATTTATTTTAAATTTACAATAATATATTATCTAAAAATGATTATATACAAAATATAACAAAACATAACTAACACTTACTTTAAGTGATATTTACAAAATATCTTACTTTAAGTGTTATTTACAAAATATGTTATTCAAAAAATTTAATTGTTTTAATGCATTTAAGAAACAAAAAATCAATTATAATTATAAATGTAATGTTTATTTTTGATTATGATAAAATATGTTGAAAATTTATAAATAATCTCATCAAAATTTTCTGCTTTTTATATAAAATAATGCATTAGTTTAATAACAAAAAAATGCAAATATAATTTTTAAGTTTAAAAATTATAAAAATAAAAAGTTATCCGCACGGGTGTGCGGATCAAAGTCTAATGGGTAGTTATTTTGTTTCAAGAAACCGGTGATACATTTGTTTAAATCATTATCTTATTGTAATTTGTAATTTTTTTTTAATTTTTCAATGTGATATTAGCATGTTATTTGGTTACGTTGTCTTTTTTTTGTCAGTATTCCACCCAAATTATTTATTTATGTTATTCCGTAGTCTCCACCTTTTCTGTTTTAAGAATTTCAATTTTTTATTTGATTAATATAACACGTTACTTTATATAATTGATTCATGTGTATAATTACATTATTGATATCTTTCTATAATCATATGTTAATTACTCCTTATATTATCAACTAAGAAATATAAAATGTGATTATTATATTATAGTCATTTTATATTTGTTAAAAATACAAATATTATTATAATATAAATACCATCTTACATTATAATTAACTTTGATATATTTCATTAAAAACATTATCACATTGCAATAACATAACTTACATCTCAGCCTAAGAGATTAGGATTCATTTAAATTAGACATAGATTTAATGAAATTCTCAAATTTTTATACATACATTAAATGTACAAATTAACAAAGCACATGATGTTAAAATATGTTTTAATGAGTTTTAAGTGAAATTTTAATAGAAATAAATATTCATTAAACTCATTTATTTTAGCAAGTTTTAAATAGGTTATTTTGTTAAAACTTGTTTATTAAAGGTGATTTTGATTATAGTTAGTGAAGATCATATTAATTCAACCAGATTTTTTGGATATCATTTTTTGATAATGAGTAAAGTCTCATACATGTATTATAAAAACCTGGTCGGGTTTGAGTCAGATTCTTCTCGATCCAGATGGATATAGTTTTCTTATAACTGAAATAACCAAACTACTCCATTCACTAGGAGCAGAGCCCCGCGCAAGCGCGGGGTCATGAACGTAGTTATTATTTTACCTCTATATGTAAATGTTATGCTTTGTTTGTGTAGTTAGCCATTTGCCGTGGCTACTGATTTTCTAAGATTTGTATTGTAATATGGTTGAGATGTGAAGATGAACTGTTTTATTTTTTTAGCGGTTGGTGTTGTGTATATGTTGTTTGTGTAAAGTGTTTAACATTTTTGGAGACTTTTATAAAATAAAAATAATGATTGTACTCTTAACTTTAGAGGTTTTTTTGCTTTTTATTTTTTTGTTGTAATTTTAAATTAGCAGTAACATGTTTATCAAATGCATATGGTATGTTTTAGTGTTTGTTGGAACTTAACTAACTAAAAATATAGGGAAGAAAGTACTTTCGTGAAAAACAATTTTTTACTGGGTGGATTGTAGTTTAACATATCAGCATAGTATTATTGAAATCAAATTATTTTCGGTATTATTGAAATGTTTTGTCTTAATGACTTTAACTTGACATCAAAATTTCATGTAATATTTCTCTTGAATTATCATAAGACAAGATAACAAAATCTGAAATGATCAAACCATTCATAAATTAGAGAACAAATCTAATTTTATAATTTGATGTGTTTTTAACTTTAAAAAACGAAACCTGAAGAATGTTTCAAAGTAATATAGCTTTGTAAATTCTCTGTAGACAATCAAGAAAATATTCAAGATACATCAATCGTTTTCCCGTATATAACAACAGCCATTGTTACCACTTAAATCTTATTCTCTTCTTTCCCTAAGTCATGCAACCCCTTGAACGTTATCAAACACGTAATTTTTTTTAAAAAACATCACCTTATTAGGTCAAACAACCATTCTCTAGCATTTCATCAAGAACCTTGTCTCCTTTAACAATCCTTCGATCAAAATGTTATGCGTGAAAACATTTGGCTGGCATTTCCTTTGAACCATGTCGTCTCATATCCAGCCAGCCTCCATCAACTCACCCTTCAAGCACATTCCAAGGAATAATATGCTGCACAGCAAGAGTGGGGAAGAGCCACACCTGGCCAAGACGCAAATCACCACCTCCATATGAACATTGACATCTCAATCTCCTATTGGTTAAACTCAATAAAGCGAGAAAGATAAAGAGATTTGAGCATATGAAGACACATGACTCTATCGCACAACATATATTCTCAATTAACCTTCAAAATGGCTCGGAGGATACTAAAATATGTATTTCTTTGAATAGCATATACGTACTTGCCTAAAGTCTTTTACTTATATCATTACTTAGGCAGTTTCACCTTTGACCAAGAGCTCCAACAATATCTGGAAAATAAATAGCAATGATCCAAAATGAAAAAAATGACATCTCTAGATTGAAATTAAGTAAAAGTGACATGTTTACCACTCTTTCCGCTAATGGTTCCATCTTTGATTGCAGGTATCATCTCAGCCAACTCTTAAAGAAGTAAGGTTAACACCATTGACTGAGGGATCCTCATTGTTCAAGAAAGAAACGATATCACTCATTAGCAAATTTGTTGCGAACTTCAGTTCAACACCTTTGCCAATAACTGCAGTGAAATATTATGCGATATAAGCCATTCATTCCACGTCTTGATATGAATCAAAATTATAGATATCCAGAAAACGCTTAGTTAAAAATATTAGCTCTTTTTCTTTCATTGATATTTAAAAAACGCTTACCAAACTCTTAGAGCATATGGGACTTACATTAGTGTCATTTTCCAGGAAGAACACATGTTGAGTGCCTATTTTCCCTCATTGTTATTGTTTTCTGAACATTTATGATACACTTTGCGGTATCAAACTTGTAAAAGAACAAAGAAAATGAAATACCAAATCATTGACTTGTTCACACCACAAAACCCTATGTTCAGCTCTAATTGATAATAATATTGTAAACATTATGATATGTGTGTGTTACATCACATACCTGAGGCGACCAGATTTCTTCTTATTTGAAGGCTATAAGCAAAGCACTAACACCTAGAAGCTGTAGCTCTCTTCTTGGAATAATTTCCAAAGCCAAGAACCAATCAATTATGTTGATGATGAGGTAAAGTGTCTCAGGAGACGGATCAAACTTGACATGAACGTCTCAGAATCAATCTCATCTTCTCGTTGATGTCAGTATGTGTCTGCATATACATCTGAGGCTTGCTCTCATTCTGCAACAGGAAACAAAACAGAAACATTCACAAAACGTATTGATAAAGCATATTAGAATAAAGGGTCTGACCACAAGTACCTCAACCTCTTTGTAGAAAGCGTACATGTCCTCAACATACTCCACAGCAGCAAGGTCATTGTCTTTGTCCGCGGAATCAATATCAAGAGTCTTGAAGGGAGCAACCTAAATTCAAGTATGTAACCAACCACTCAATCACAAAAAGCATGTTCAAATGCCGATTTTGAAAAACCATAGAAACTCACTTAACAAAAAAAAACAAAGAAACTCTTACCTTGCTTCAAGCATTGCGGAAGTGTAAGTAACTTTCTTCTTGGACGCAGCATCGTGTCTCTGATCCTGTTTAGCTTTAGCAACCTCGTTTGTGTTTGGACTGATCGCAATCACTTCGTGAGGCTGCTGCGGCTTAACAACAACTCTTGCTTTATTTTGAACCGCTTCTGTTTTTTTTGGCTACATCGATTTGCTGTTCCGTGATAAGACAAAGAGGGACAGATTCAATAATCATATGTCGTCTCAAAAATAATTTTTGCAAAAAAATGAAGAAGAAAAATGGAACCTTTTTGTTAGCGTTTTCAAGCAACTGGGCACGGAAGTTACGGGTCAAGAGGCGATTCAACTTTCCTGCTTTACCTCCGGGAAGAGAAGCGATGTTTCCGATGTCGCCAAGACCGCGACGGTTCTTTGCTTCCACGACGGGATCACCTGTTTATTCAAAAACATAATAACCGATTTGAATCAATCAGAAACAACCATACGATCTGAATCGTCGATTATTATGATGATCTTGGGATTAAGGGAAAATGGAATATAATTAAATTTGTGGAGAAAATATACAGGTGAATAAAATAATTAATGGAAGTTTTCTCTTTATACAGATTTATTTTTTCAAGTGGGGCCCATAATATGCTGACGTGGATGCCTTAAGAAGAGAGAAAATTGTGGCATTATATATATGATTTTGAGTATTTTATATCTAAATTATCTAAAAAATAATAAAAATGATCATAAAATATGGTTTAAATTAGTTATTATCGAAAAATAATCATAATTTCAATTTTTGATTTGGATAATTTTGTTCAAAGCACCCATTTTATCCATAAATACCTAAAATAACTAATATATTTGATTTGTAATTTTAATTTTAGTATTAAAAGTTTATAAGTATAATTTTAACTAATATATATATATATATATTTATATTTAAAATTGGATTAATTTATTATTTAATTTATTTAAAAATAAAGAAAAAGAATTTTTATTATTTAATTTATTTAAATATTTATTTATATATAGAGTAAGAGTATAAGTGGTTTTTGAGAAATTAATATATATATATATATATATATATATATATATATGTGTGTGTGTGTATATTATATGTCCCTTTCTTATTAATTTAGAAACATTTGGTGAGAGTAATCTTTATTTTGTACTTTATTTACAGAGATGTCATGCTGACGTGTCAAACTCACAGAACTCCTGAGTCTCTCTATTAAATTGCTCTTTATTTACTAGATTAATTACAAAATCTACCACTATGATTTAACCCACTCATTTTTTTATATCTACTAAAATACAATAATTTTATTATAGATTAACTTGATATATACTTAAAAAAATACTTTTGAACTATTTCTAAAATAAGAATATTTACGAAAAAATTATGTAGATCATCTCTTTATATTTACATTATTTATTATATATTTATAATTGTATTTTTGCATCCTATTTACTAATATCCTCCTATATATTAAATGAGAAGTACATTTGACACGTGTCGCTCACACAGCCCTTCTCAGCCGAAATAACGCGATTCTATTGGTTGATTTTTTAGAAATTCATTTTTGATTTATTTTTCTAATCGACATAACTTAAATGGAAAGAACTATAAACATTTACCTTATATTGTATTCTCGGTTCAAAATATATCCTTTTTCGTTGATTTCTCTTTTTAATGCATTGAATACTCATTAAATAAGACAGATTGAATGGAAACAACCGTAATTGTCGAGAAAATTTATAGATTATTTGGTTCGTTATTAATTATTCGTTGTTAGTTTCCTTATAACAAATATTAGTTAATACATGTAATAATTAGTTGCCTTATAACAAATTAATTAAATACCAAAAGAATATTAGTTAATACATGTAATAATTAGTTTCCTTATAACAAATATATTACTTGCGCAAGAATATTAGTTAATACATGTAATAATTAGTTTCCTTATAACAAATATATTACTTGCGCAAGAATTATTACATGATACAAGTAATAATTAGTTTCCTTATACCGAATAAATAACTTGCGCAAGAATATTGGTCAATACATGTACTAATTAGTTTCCTTATAACGCGATATTTAACTTGCGCAAGAATATTAGACAATACGTGTAATAATTAGTTTCCTTATACTTAGTTAATACATATAAAAATTAGTTTAACTTTGTATATATATAGGTGAATCTCGATATCTTTACACCCACTCATGATCGTTTTAGGGCTAAAGTTTGTATTATTATTATTTTTTGTTTAGGTCTCCGGCGTACATTAATAACAAAGACAGAGTACTCCTCGAGGTACCTTTATTTTTCTCTAATCAGCACCATTAGGTACCTTTATTTGATTGGTTTTGATCATTAACTAAGTATATAGGATATAAGCTCGGTTTGACACACATACCATAAAACCGAACCGTGAGATAGAATTGAACCACTCGGTACGTTCTTTTATCTGATTCGTGTAAATGAAAACGAGATCATACCATTAGTCTGTAAACTGTAATCAAAGGAAGGGAGGAAATGGCGTTGAACTCGATGACATGGGGTTACGCAAGGATCATAGCTGGAACACTTCTCGGTGGGACTCTAGGGTTCTACGTTATGCATCGCGTCGAAGTTAGCTACAAGGTCTGTTTCTTCTTCTTCTTGTCCTCGACTTTAAGCTCTTGTGACTTTTTTTTTTTTGCTTGAAACTTGGGGGGTTTAATGCAGATGAAGATGGAGGAAGCGTTAAGGCAGTACGAGAAGGATATGAAGAAGAGACAAGAAGAAGAGAATCTTGGTCAGTTTGGTGAAGATTCTGCTTAGCTTTGACAGGGAACATGCAGCCAAAGTGTTCGATGAAATGTCCCAACGAGATTCTTTCTTGTTTTCTCCATTTTACTCTTTTTCTTTTGATTTAATTTCCGATCTGGTTTGGTTTGGTTGGCGGTTTGAGAAAGTTTAATTGACATCTGCTTTGGTAAAATCTGATATACCATGATTGACCAGAGAAACAGCGCGAGACTCTATATACTTGTGTTTTTGTAAGGCTATCAGTGAACCAGAGAAACAGCGCGAGACGGTGGTCTTATGATATAAAATCCGTTACTGCTAAAAATTTGTACACTCTAATTATTATTACATAAGAATACGGTTGTTGGCCTATCCAAATCGAATTCTTTTCTGCCTAAGGCTTTATCTATCTATCAATCAAGTGGTCGTTCAAAAAATGGTATACCCAAATATATAAACTTTTTTGAAACGTTTAGATATACATACATGCATCTGATAAAATTGATCTTAGGAGAGAGGAATCAACGTGCTTTTCGTTCTTGGTGGTAATGGAACTCATGTTGGTGCCAGTGCTATACATAATGAGGTTGTTACTACTTACCAACAAAGTTTTTTTTAGCTTTTGTACCATGTTTGAGTTACCTTTACCACTATTTTTTACCGTTTTAAGTGTCTCAAAAGAAGGATGAAGGTAGTTGTGGTTGGTGTACCCAAGACCATAGATAATGATATTTTGCAGATGGATAAAACATTTGGGTTCGACACTGTTGTTGAAGAAGCACAACGAGCTATAAATTCTGCATACATCGAGGTAAGTATACTTTAAAAAAAAAAAGAACCATAGTTACATGTCAAAACAAGATTAAAAAAGATGTTTATTTTTTGCTTTGCATGGTCATTGTTGTGATCAGGCACATAGTGCTTATCATGCATAGGCGTTGTGAAACTGATGGGTCGTAGCAGTGGATTCATCGCCATGCAACCATCCTTAGCGAGTGGACAAGTCGACATTTGTCTCATTTCCGAGGTAAGTTCTATTTTCCAGATGTGTGTCCTCATGCTGTTCAACAACTCTGATCGACTCAGCTGTGTGTTCTCTTTTAACTAAGCCGTATTTGGAAAGGGTCAGAAATATGAACTAAACGTGTCCACTTTCCAGATGTGTGTCCTCATGCTATTCAACAACTCTGATCGATTCAACTACAAGGAGATCGAACAGGCTACTGAGATCGTAGCACCTGATCTTAAGCGTTGCTTGCAGTCGCTTGCGTGTGTGAATGGCAAAAACGTGATAAAGAAAGAACCAATGAGCAAAGGCTTCCTCTTTGTTTTATTTTCCTTTGTTTTTTTTATGTTGATGTAAAAGGGAGCGAACACTGTGTTGCTGGTGTTAGTCAAATTGCATTTGTTTCCTTTTCTTTGTGTTTTATTTTGGATATTGATTCATTTACGACATGTTTACTAAGCTCTAAAGACATGTTTATTATAAAAGTAGGGTGCTTTATTGGCCGAACCAAGGCTTTTGGAAACCCATTTAGAGATTTTTTTGTCTTGTTGAGTTTAAATCGTTCCGAAAGTTAGAGAATCCCTCATTATATTAAAAGAGAAGTACATTTGCCACGTGTCACTCATACAGAGTTTCTCAGAAAAATTTGAGACATTTGATTGGTTGATTTTTTAGAATTTCTTAATCATTTTTTAAATTAATCGATCCCAATATAATAGGAAAGTACCATTGAATACTAATTGCAAGGAAAAACATAATTTAATGACGAATTAACAACACTTTCCAAATGACTTACATAATTAGTTAATAAATTATTTGCGCAAGAATATTAATTAATACATGTAATACATCTAATGACGAATTAACATCATTGTTTGGTCTCTCTCTGATATGGTATCAATGTCAATGCAGGTAATTATTAAACCTTATATGTTATAAGGAAACTAATTATTAGATGTACTAACTAATATTCTAATTATTACAATGCATGAAATAATAAAGAGAAACATTATAGAATAGCTTTAATAAAAAAATGTAGGAAGAAAAAAGATGAAGATCTAAACAGAGAGAGAGAGAGAGAGAGAGAGAGAGAGAGAGAGAGAGAGAGAGAGAGAGAGAGAGAGAGAGAGAGAGAGAGAGAGAGAGAGTTGAAATGTCATATTTCTATTCTATGTTTTCTAAATAGAATAGAACACAATCGTATCGCATTTGAAGATGAAACTAAAGATATTGGGTAGAGAGAGAGAGTAAGAGATGTAAAGATAAAAGAGAGATATGGGTAAAGAGAAGAAAGAAATAAAGAGACAGGATAAAGAGAGTGAAAGAAAAATATTGAGTAGAGAGAGATAGAGGGAGAGAAGAAAGTAGAGAAAGTTGTAATGTTGCATCTTTATTATGTGTTTTCTAAATAGAATAGAATACTATAGAATATTGTCTCATATGTTCAGAAGGGGAGAGAGAAAAAGAGGGAGGGTGAGAGAGGGAGGGAGGGAGGGAGGGAGAGAGAGAGAGAGAGAGAGAGAGAGAGAGAGTTGAAATGTCACATTTTTATTCTATGTTTTCTAAATAGAATATAATACAATCGTATATTATCGCATTTGAAGGGTAGTCGTTTTAATATGTCTACATAAACTTTTCAAAAAAATAAACTATAATAATATTTTTACCTAAAATAAAGACTTATAACACATATACAATACAATTCTAATTATTGATAATATAAAATATGTTACTTCTAAAACTATACACTATTAATTCCAGATTTGGAAAATAAAATATTTTCTTAAACACACAAATTATTTTGGGACGTTTCAATTATGCATACCAGAACGACTACCTCTTGATACTTAAGTTACTTTGTTCCATCTCGTCCGTTTAAAATATCAAGTACCAGCATTTTCATGTGTCTGATGCTTTCTCCCAAAGACGGTGGTCTTATGATATAAAATCGTTACTGCTAAAACTTTATACTACTTAATCTATAATTTGAATATGTTTATGCCCGCACAGGGTGCGGGCCGGTCACCTAGTATATTGTTATTAGTGTTAAAAAGTCATTCACCTTTCGCAAAGAGCACGTCTTAACCTAGTTAAGGTTATAACTTTTTTTATCTCTTTAACTAGATTTTGATCCGCACATCCGTGCGGGTAATTTTTTAATTTATTAATTGTAAATTTTTAAAAATATGTTAATGTACCAATTCATTATTTTTTCATATTTCATTCATATATTAATTTTAATTTAATATAATATATAGATTATACTTATAAAATCTCTAAAAATAACATATTTTGCTTATATAATAAAATTTTATTTTATTTTTATTTATAATAATATTATATTACTAATTACTAAATTAATGAATGAATTCATTTAAAAATGTTAGTAAAATCTTGTTAGATTTTCTAAAACAGACTTTACTATAACTGATTATTAATAATATCTTAATAATTATTAAAAATATTTTAAATGTTTTGTTTTTAATAGATTAATGTAATAATCAAATAGATGTAATTGTTGAAATGAACCAATATGATTCTTTTATAGTAGATAAAAATTGTACTTTTCTTTTAATAGCATAAACTATCTTTTGATGATTTTATTTTGGTAAAAAAGCTTTTGTAAGATTATTTGGGAGATTTGCTATAACTATTTTTGTTTCATATTTTAATAAAACTTTACTTAGCTTTTAAATTTACGAGTCACATCGCAATAACTTGTTTAACGGCAACAGAGCACCTAACCAAACACAAATAACAAAAAAAAAAACTCGAAAACGAAATCTGATCAAACTCTCTCTCTCTCTCTCTTTGGGTATTCGTGGGGGTTTACCCAGATTTCGAAATTCTGATGGCGGACGAACTGGAACTGTCGCCGTTGGTTCCGCCGTCGCCGATGGTGGATCCTTCCGAGATCGATCTCGAAGCGGGTCATGGCGAACAAATTCAGTGCCGAATCTGCCTCGAATCTGACGGTAATGTTCCTAGATTCGCATCTCCTTGCGTTGATTTGGTCAAAATTGAGAAAAAGTTGAATACTTTGAAGGTTTTGTGTTCTACTAGTGGTGGTGATAACTTACATTATTACAGAATGGTAAATTAGATCATCAATGGTTCTGATATGTGATTTAGATTAGTCTTTATTGATATAAAATCGAGTAATAACCTAAGATGGATCTAAAAAATATTGTCACCAAAATAAAATTCAAAAAAAAAAAAATCTATTGTAATCATTTTTTTCTTAGGTTAACTAATCTAGAGGTTTGGAAGTAGATTTAAAATTAAAAAAAAAATATTAAAATTTTCAAAATAAAAATATTTTGGTCATTTTTTTCCTTATTTTGGTGACAAAAATTTTAAAAATGTATATTTGAGAAATTTGCCGTATAAACTCTCTCTTAGTGGTTTAAACAATTGTGACATAAACAACGAGCTCTTGGTCTAGTGGTCAAAGAGTGTCTAGTAGATACTCTGCCACCTGAGTTCACATTGGGAAAAACTATTTACATTGTGTTTTCCGGCAAAGAGATGAAACCACCATTTTTAATTTATTTGGCAAAAAAACACAACTATGACATAGAGTTGTGTATGTTATTTGTTGGTTCAGGCTCATTAATTGCTCCATAATGCTTAATTTTGTTTGTATGTCAGGTAGGGATTTCATTTCACCTTGCAAATGCAAAGGGACATCAAAGTATGTACATCGTGAT
Source organism: Moricandia moricandioides (assembly GCA_905132885.1). Lineage (NCBI taxonomy): Eukaryota > Viridiplantae > Streptophyta > Magnoliopsida > Brassicales > Brassicaceae > Moricandia > Moricandia moricandioides. Next base: position 529,968 of record CAJHQQ010000013.1, on the reverse strand, counting down.
TGCTTGGATCACTGGAGAGCTATAAAGGTACTTACTTTTCTCTTAATCTCAACTTGGGTCAACTTGGGTCCATGTTTTCGCTTTTCGTAAGAGAGGTGTTGTTTAGTCAGTATCTTAGAGTGGTGTCATATGATTTTGCAGGAAGGTTTTGCGTTTGCGCACTGCACTACTTGCAAGGCCCCGTATTATCTGAGAGTTCATGGTGCTGGTGATAGAAAATGGAGGACCTTGAAGTTTCGCTTCTTTGTTACTCGAGACATCTTATCCATTTTTCTTGCTGTTCAGCTTGTAAATCATTTTCACTTGTCATCTCTGCTTTCTTTTCTTTCATTTGGTAATATATCTAACTCATGTGTTTTTTTCTGATGACTTTAATCTTCTCACAGGTAATTGCTGCATTGGCCTACATGGTCTATTTCATTGATAGCTACCAGCAATCATGGCTTCGTCATATATGGGGTTTTGACAGTGAGGTCACGTTTTATTACATGTGTGGTATGATCCCAAACTATAAAATCTAAACTATCCTAATGTAAGGATGTCGAGTGATTCTTGAATCTATTTATTTACATGAGGATTATTGTTTTGTTCAGGAGCTTTACTATTCTTTGCTCTGCTGGGTCTATCTGGATGCTTCATAACTTGCTACGACCGCAGAGTTCGCAATGACTTAGCTCAGCCTTGCCGTGAACTGTGTCTCTGTTGCTGTCAGCCTGGGTATAACCTTCAACTATACTTCTATCTCTCTTATTTTTCAAACTTTCTGGTTCTTGGGTGATATGTATATGGACAAGCTATCAGAAAATATATTGTAGGCAAACTAGAGGAACTTTGACGCTAGTGTATAAGATAATTTCTCCTCTTCTTTTGTTTGATAAGATGCAAGCTTTGTGGTCTTTCTTAGGATACCCATGTATAGGATTTATAATCTGCCAAAATCCTGCAATAGTTTTTCTTATCTTGCAGTTTCTGGTATTTTCCTTCCACGCTTTTGTAATCCTTCCATCAAAACTAGAGAAAGACAATTAGAATGATTATATGTTGAAGAGTATTTTGCTTATCTTGCAGTTTCTCGCGGTGAGAAGATATATAAAGTTTACTTGTGATTCAGTTGGCAGAGACACAAAAAAACTATATTATGGATAATCTTTCGGTTCTTGTTAACTTTACCCATTTGTTGAAACATTTATATGCAGGATATGCACAGACTGCCATCTACCGGGAACAATTTGTATGTGGGCAGATTGCACCGCATGTACTGAAGGTTGTGCAAGTGCAGCTAGTGAATGTAGTGGTTGCCTTGGAGGTGCAGGGGAAGCCGGATTGCCATTGCTCTTCATAATGGCACTAGTAGTTCTCGGTTTGTTTACGGTTATAGGTATATTCTACAGCGTACTGGTTGCAACCATGGTTGGTCAACGCATTTGGCAGCGCCATTACCACATTCTCGCTAAAAGAATGCTTACAAAAGTAAGGTTTCTGTTAAGAATGTGTTGTATCATTACATGTTTTTATTATTTTCGATCTTGGCATTTGTAGGAGTATGTGGTTGAGGATGTAGATGGGGAAATGATGGGATCTGAATGGTCGCCACCGCCTTTACCGTCTGAGCATGTTCAGCAGCTGAAGACGCTTGGCCTTCTGTGAAAACCATATTGGCTATGGAAGATTTTTCAACTGTTTGATCAAGAGGTGAAATATAAGACAAGAGTTTGAAGATTTATGAATGTTAGAATCTTATTAGAGAGAGGCTTCGTGTTTGTAAAGAACGATCCCAACTTTAGAGTCAGAGACCTCTCTTCCCATTGACAAATTGAGTTTTCGTGTCGAATGTTTATTCCTAACGGTTTGTTATATAGGTAAATATCCATAAGTGTTGTTTCCTTTGATCAAATGATTTTTAAAAAAGTCGTCTCTTCTAGCAAAGTTTAAGTATTTTTGAGTCAGCAAATTCCTTTTTAAAAAGTGTAGAATAGTATTTGTATTTATGTTTTGTAGTATAAAAAGTAATATTTACGTTGTGTTTATTGACTACCATAATAAGGGTTCAAAGTGACAAACGTATTTAGTAATATAAGAAAAGCAAAATAACAGTTTGGTATAAGCATTTTGGAACAAATGCAATTTTATAAAATAAATGGTATGACACAATGTTTGATTAGTAAAAAAATGTATTTATATGTTTGATTAATAGAAACAATAATCTATACATAATTAATATTTTAGTTAAATAACTTAGTTTTTTTGTTTAGTGTTAATTTCTTAATATATTTATTCCTACAAATACTTGAATTCTTTGAATTAACAATTTATATATTTTGAATTTGGTTTTGGTTAAATTTATTTTTTAGGTAATTTGTGATAGTTCAGATAGAAATAGCAGATATTTCAAATGGTTTAAGTAAAGATATTAAGTAATTTAGTTTTAGATATCTCAAATAAACTTTTTAAGTAATTTTAGATAATTAAGGTGTGTGAAATAATTGGTTTTTGATGATTTTAGATATTTAAATATTAGATACTTGAATATAGATATATATTTTTTTTTGGTAGGAAACTCGGAGAAAAGGACTCCCAGTGTTTATTAGAAAGAAAACTCCAGACTACAAATGAACATATCGTGGCCGTAAGGGTCCATCGACATCTTCTCGTAAACGAGTAACAACATCCAACGGTGCAGTATCTAAACTATGAAAACCAAAAGGAAAGGAAAATGCAAGGTTAGCTAAACCATCAGCTAAATGGTTTGCTTCCCTATACACGTGTACAACTCGGACTAACCAGTCCCTTGTTAAGAAGCCATGGCACAGACGTACCAGGAAAGACAGCGGGTGCTTCTCGCCAATCCCCACTTGAATATAGATATATTGGTTCCATTTCAATTTGCTAAGTATTTGGATATGAAAATACATAAATCATTTGGGTATTTAAAATTATTCGGTTTATTATTATTTTGTTCACTTCTATAATGTTTTGTTTAGCCAGCTATTCTTGTAACAAATTTATATAGATTGTTTAAATTTATTAGAGATAAAGTCGTATTGAATGTTTTATTAGAGAGAAAGTAACTTTAGAAAAAAAAAAAAAAACTCAACAAGGATTGTAGTAATATGCCTGTTATTACATTGGCACCCATATAATGACTAAAGTCCATTATCTAGTAAACAATACTGATGATTTGTGGTTTTGTTACTTTCTTTTCAAAAATGCAACGTTTTCAAAACCGGATCCGCAACTAAATCGAATATTTTTTGGGCAGGGGTCAATATGGTTTGACCAGGTTTAATTGGGTTCAACCAAAATCAATTTAGTGATATTTTGTAAATAATATATATATATATATATATAAATATTATATCAATTATAATGTTTATATATATATATATATATAATTATCAATTATATCAACCTTCTACTAGGATCTAGGGTGAGGCAGGGACCAACTTCTCCTTTGATTGCCTCTGCCACCACTGCATCAAGCCTGATTCTGAATGCTCTTGGTGCCGAGGAAGAACGTGATTTATCAATTGCAGAATTGTATATCAAAAGGTCTCAGCTTCAGTAGTCTCCTCCAAACACATTAGTCATTTGCTGAGGCGTCAAGAGTCGAAAAACGCATGTTCTGAAGGTGAATTTTCCACTGCTAATCTGCCCAAAGAAACTAGTTTTTTGACAAAAAATTGCAGATAAATCTTAGACACAAAACCTGATTCCAAACTGAGAAACTTCGCAAGCCAAGAACTTTTTTTCTTTCTAGCTATATTTTTATACGTCTTGCGTCCATAATATAGAGTTTGATTATTATCAAAAAGTTTGATTATTATCAAAAAGAAAAAAAAAGGTACAAAATCGATATATTGAAATGATTATAAAAAAAGGAAAAATGATTGCTAGTTACCTGAAATATTGATCATTACATGACTAGCTATACATACTAAATTAATGTATATCTAACTATACAAAATATATGTTATGCATGATAATTAATTTCATTAATCAAAAAGTGATGTAGACGTTTGAGACATTAATTTCATTTAATCATCTCATTCATCAATTAAAATCCAATCTAATAGATTGTAATTTAACTAATTTCTCTCTTTTTTTCTTTTGTCGGAATAGGTTAAATTTTAGCTAAATTATAGTCGGATGGGTCAGATTTCAATTGATTAATAAGAGAATTAAACTTAGTTAATATCTCCGATTAATAAAATTAATCTTGTGATGTTAACAGCAATATATCATTAATTTGAGAAATATTGTCATACATAACATAAAATGATGTAGCTAAATACATATTAGTTTAGTTTACATGACTGATTTGTGATGATCAATATTTCAGATAACTAAGAATCAGTTTTCCTAGAAAAAATGATGAATTAGAACCTACCAATATATTATTCAACTCTTATGTAGAAATACTAGTTGTTAAATTGCTTGGTTGATGTATTTCTAAAATTATTAATGATTGTTGTCTTTCCCACTTTTCCCACTTCTTTGATTTCAATATTCTAAACGGTTTTCTTAATACGATAATATAAAGACTAAGACAGTATAAGTGTCTGGTTGTTTCGTTTTGTGTGGCCTTTACAGTCAACTAGGGTCAAATTGTCCCCTCCTCTCTTTTTATTGGATCCAGACTCTTCGTCTGCTACTATTCGAGAAACAAACGTTTAAAAACTTAATCACAATTAATTAATTTTTTTATTATTTAGCAGTCATAAGGATATTACTGCCGCAATTATATTAATCACATATAAGAAGTTACAGAATATTGCAGGTAGAACAATAAATTATAGTCTCGAATATTATAAAACGTTCTTTTGCAATTATAGTGTATTTTTGCCATCTATGGTGTATATATAATTGTTTGTTATGGATCCGTGTGTTGAATACATTGTGGGATGTCCATCATATCGCATATGATATGTGATAATTCGTTTTAATAATTTGCAATATGATTAGACTAATTCAGAGTGCTCGCCTTTAATTCTTATCAACTCAACATAAAGAGAGAATAAAACATACGTATACCACTAATCAGCATTAATTTGAAACCACACAAACACCAACAATATAGTTTAAGTCAATCCATCGACATTTTAGTATAGCAGCATTATTTAGCACTAACACAAACTTAATTAGATCATCATCGGCATCATCATATAGCCATGGTATCCTGTGTATAGATAATATATATTTAGAAAGATAACACATCACATGCATGGATACATATACAAGTATATCAATTCTTTTTACTAAAAGACATGTGTATGAATTATATATGTATATCATTTTTCTTAGAAGTTCTTATGAAATGAGTATTTTAATATGATGTGTATCAACTAAATTTGAATATTTATGATTTATTAATTTTTAAATTAGCTAACAAATTAAATATTTTTATGCAATGAATTGTTGAACATGTGTTATTTTTCATATGTTCATGAATGATAAAGTATCAACGCTAAAACCTCTACTTCATCTTATATATTTAAAATGTTTAGGTATTTATTAAAATATATGCTTAGCTTATAATGTAATTAAAGAAAGAAGTCAAAATATATAAATATTGTATATGATATGGTGGGAGATTAGTGGCCAATAAGTCCTTATCTGACTTCTTATTCCCTTCTCTATTTTTTTATAGTAACATTTATTTATTTTCTTGAAAATTAATCAAATTTTTTCAAATGCCAATTGCCTTTTTTCCGATGTTAGATTTTGAACTTGTTAAAGTAGATAGGTTGAATGAATCCATCGTCATTAAGAAGTAAGAATGATGTGAAGTCCAGCTCCTAGTAACATTTATGAAATGTGGTATATACTAATAACTTAAAGTTTAAACCTTTTGTTTGTGTCATTTGTGCTTTGATTATTAACAAATGCATTGTTAATATTTATGGTCACATATTAATTAAATAATTAAAGCAACTACATTCCTAGTGGCTCGACTACACCAATGGGTTAAGATGAAGACGAATGTGGATAATATTGTACAAAATATTTAGTAATACTATATGTGGGATACTTTAAAGGGATTTGACAGTGAGTTAGCTTTTTCTTCTTTTTTTGTCAACAAGCTTACTTTATTTCCTGATATAGTATAATAATTTAGTAACAAAAGTGATTATTATTTCATAAAGCTATAAACTTAAATCACTTAACCCTAGCATCCTAAAATATGGACATGCTATACGATTTTAATATATGTAATTAAGGTTGTGCAATATATTATACATAGTTCAATTTATATTATTCAAATTAGTTTAAATCATTTTAAACCAATTTAAACAATTTTAAATCAGTTTAAATCGTTTTAAATTAATTTAAATCTGTTAAAATTAGCAATAATATCAATACAAATCTATAACTTTGTCTATTTATCAAAATAATTTTATAATTAAAGCAAAAAAAAACTAAATTATCTTATATAAATGTAAAATATATATGAAATAAATTAATAATTTGTTCATGTCTAACCTTCGCCTAGATCTTGAATAACTTGTCTAACCGCTAGTCCTCTACAATATGTCTAATTACCACCTAACAATTTTTGAATATTGATATTGTATATGTAATTCAGGTTGTTTTTGAGAACTGAGTGGCTTCACACTAGTAGTAAAAATGCAATATAGTCATGTTTTAGTTATGATAAGTATGTTGCTTATTTGAGTTAGTATCAGAACAGTCATAATTTAGTCATGAAACAGATAAACGTGACTATTCATGTCTGTTTCATGCTAAAAAGACACGATCTTGTCACCAAATTGTTGTGAATAATTATAACCACGTTTCGTCACGACGATTTTCATGGCTATATTAACACGTTTACAAAACCGTGTATACAACATGGCTTAATAGTCACAAAAGGCACGAAAATAAATATGACTACACTGATGTCAAATCAAATAATCAAAACACTTTAGTCACACCACATTTTGTTACTAAATATATGTGACAAAAACATGACTAAATATAGTCACGGTTTTTAAATCGTGACCCATAACTAATTTTGATCTATAAAACAAAAACAAACCGTGAAGTGAAGGACACGAAGCAAAACATGAAAAAACACTTCACTCAACACGTTCTATGCTCTCAATAAATAGTAAACACTTATTTCCAATATATACCTTCTATTATATTTCATTTTTTTTTTAATTTCTTTTCAATAAAGAGAGTGGATTGACCGATATATTGATCCAATTTGAAATTGTATTTCCCAAAAATTTATGGAGAGGATTGAAATAGTTCTTATATTTGCTTGTAATCAAAAGTCATACCGAAGACAAAACACTATATTGTGTTAGTGTGAACAATGCAAAAATCGAAAACAAATGCATCACGGTATCTCAATATCTTTACCAGTAGGATTTACAGAAAATTACTATGTTTGATTAATCCTGGAAAAATCTATTATGATGCTGGGCAAATCTTCGGGGACAAACAATTTATATGGTGAAGAAACAACATAATATGCACAAGGTACAAACTTTTAAGTTTATAATGAAATGTACATAAATAATCTATACACCAATATATATGGGAGAAGAGGGAACTTTAATCTCACTCTTGGTCGATTCCAAATCCCCTTAATCTATAACTTGCAGTTTGTTCCATCAACAACGCAACATAAGTCTTAAGCAGAAAAAAAACAACAATAACGCAACAGAAGTTTCACTGTGAGTTTTGTCTACACGCCTTGATGAACATCAAATTTATCTTCGTACTGCATTCGTATTCGACTTTCCTTACGTACCGGATAGAAAGTTCTAACTAGGGGTGGACACATATCGAATAGTGCCATAATTTTTTGATATTTGTGAGTTTCGTATTTTACGGATATATGATTTTTGATTTGATTTGTTTCGGAGAATTACGGATATTTGAATTCCAGATATCCGGAAAATTTTCAAATATTTGCGAATATTTACGGATATTTACAGATATCTCATACACTTTGTTAAATACAAGTAAATCTAGAAAAACCTATACATGTTTAATATTTTTACATAATATTAAACTGAAAGTGAAAATTAGTGGAACGATATGTTTCATACTATTTTATAATGAAATACTTTTTTGATAAAACATAGAATTTAGAAATTGTATTTTTTATAAAAAATATATTCCTTTCTTAATTTAATAATTTATATGTTAAATTATATGTTAAAATAAATAATAATCTAAAAATATACTTTTAAACATTATATTTAATTATATATATACATGGATAAAAGTCTAAGCGAATTGGATATCTTTTGTCTCTATTTTTTTTTGTATTTGTGATTTGCTTCGTTTTTAACGAATATTGATTTTTAATATTTCATTTGCTTCAAAGACTTACGGATATCCAGATTTTTGGAATCAAATCGTAACGAATAAGGAATGGAATCAAATTTAACGGATAAATGACTTCGCCCTAGTTCTAACATTTCATGCAACGACCAAGTTCTTGACTACCTTGGTGCAACAGTTTCTAAGCTTCTCTAAAATTTCATACAGTGGAACATTGGTCTTTTCCCATTTTTTTTAAATATAATACATAGGTATATGTCTCTAAACTGTTTTAATTTTTTTTATAAAAGTTCTTCTTGAATATCTATATATACTCCCCGTGCAATGGTCTGATATAAATTTGTAGATTGGTATAGGTTAAAATGATAGTAATGTGATTCCAAAGAAAAACCCACAAGTAGATTAGCGTTTCGATATATAACTAGTAACGTGATTCCAAACCAAATTATATATAATACATTTTAGCTCATACGTATCATATATAGTCTGGTTGGTCTGACTCAGACATTCAATGGTCGGTGATTTTTTAAACGAATGATGACCAGTTTAATTAGCACAATAAGTAAATAACTAATCCTAATGCAAGATTCAACATTATTAATATTTTATTACATGGTTGCAATCGCACAATGTCTTAAGAGCCGACCTTAAAGCGAAGGTCATTTTTGTCACCCACTTGTTTCATTATATTGTAACTAGATAACTCTGTTACCTAAGCTAACTAATGTGATTTTTAAACTCGATGCATTGTTTTCTCACTCACGAATAAATATATTATCACAAAAGACTAAACATTTACAGTACTTTTTTCTTTTCTTTTTTGAAAAGTGAAAACCAACTTGTGGCTTTATAATTTTGATTAATGTGCTACCATGTTCTTGATTTTTTCTTCTTATAACTGAGGTTTAATTGCATAAGTCATTATCATAGACGACTAAAAAATAACTGTATTAAGGGTTAGATTAATCCATCTTGAGGCTTAAATTTTTTTTATTAATATTGCTATTATGTCCTTAATTTTTTTTTAACGATGCTCTTTTGTTGTCCCAACGTTTATGAAGCCATTTTTGTTAACACTTTTTTTGTCAACTCCTTCATTTTAAAAATATAAACAAAAGTAACAAGGAAGTGTTTGATAAAAAATTCAAAAGCCAGCCTAATGTGCTTTTAACACGTGGAGCAAAGTGTGTGTTTAAATCACTACTATCATGAAAGAACCAATATTACACTTACATGTTGGAGATGGACTTCACTTCATCTTACTTCTTAGTGCCAAATAAAAGATGGAATAGTTCAACCTATCTACTTTAACAAGTTCAAAATCTAACAACGGAAAGAAGGCAACTGGCATTTGAAAATAATTGATTAATGAACCACACATGATTGCTCTGGGTAGACAAATTTCAGTGAGCTAAGCGACTTGGGTTTGAAAAACCCTACAACACTGATCATGTGTGTTGATAAGACTACATTGGTTTCTAATTCCCATTACAAACAATCAAATATGTTTGACGCCGGTGGAAAGATCCCGAAAAATTAATCGATTAAATTTCTGTTCACCAGATACTTCAAGACTGATTAAAAAAATAAAAGTTGTCTAAGAAAGACATGGACAATAACATACAAAATGGCAACAGAAGACCAATGTTTTTAAGAGCAAGCTATCTTTGTAGCCGATTTCATAACTTAAAATGGTCTCTTGAAATAATGACATAAGTTTTTTTTTCGATTTCAATATTTTATTTTGTAATCATCTATTCATATTAAATAAAAAAAAATTAAATACCTATCATCAAATTCTCAGAACTAACTATGATTAATTCAAAATCAAAATTACACTGAAAGAAATTAAAGAAATAACATAAATGATATGTTCTTATTAAACTTTTTTACGTCAAGAATTTTGTCATCTAAATAAGAATCATTTTATCGGGCATTAGAATTGATTATGTTTCAGTTTTAACCACTGAAAATGTTTACCTCTTGTTTAAACAAAAACAAAAAAAATTGTTGGGTTTTAAATTTTAATTTTATAAGTTTTATAAGAAATATAACTATGGAGTCTTATCAATAACGACGCTACTAATAAGTTTTCTATTAAGAATAATAATGGGAATGGATTTCTTTCAACTATTCTGTATGTCAGATAATTAATCAATTAATTAATGAAAATAAAGAAAGGAAACAAAAAAAAGTGAATGAGCATGGAGAAGCATAATGATGACAATGGAATGATAACAAAACGGTCATAAAGCATGAGTCATTTCTCTATAAATAACGACATTTCTCTTCATCATTAGTTCATAACCAAACTAATCCTTTACTAACATTCTTTTCACCACACTTAATCCTTCTTTCGTTTTAGTATAATTAACATAATAAAAATGTCGTCTATTGGAGCAAATTACGCACAGCTACAAGTCATGCAAAAGAAGCAGAAGGAGAAGATGATGATGATGAAGAAGAGACTGGAGAAGGAGAGGGATGGTGGCATAGAAGGTGGAGAGGGCAACAGAGTTTCTTCCACTGGTAACAGAATATTTCCAGTCAAGTCTTCTCCATCGACTACACATGAGGAAGTAGGAAGACAACAGTGAAGTGTGAGATTTGTCTCTTGTTTCTTGAGAAGACTTTGTGTCTTTTTTAAAAAAATTGTCGTTATGTCTTTGTGTCTTGTGTGTTGTGTGTGATGTGATGTAAGTGTGGTCGTCCCATGTGTAGGTTTTAATTTACGTAATTTGTGCAGGTTGCTTTGTGGAATGTTGATGTTGGCAAATTGTATTTTTTTTCGTAGATGTTCAATTAACGTGTAATATATTTCTCTCTCAATAATTTATTTGAAGTGTTCGTTTTCTATTTTGGCAAAAAAATTTACCGATGTTTTGATATCATTGACAAAAATACTATCCATTTGTGTCAAATATTTGATTCAAAATAAAACAGATTACATTTTGATAAACGCAATAACTTTTGAAGTAAGCTATTCCAGGTTGGTAAAGATTGTGACGGCACCACACGAGTTTCAGAGTTTATCTAAAAAGGTTTTAGAGGCTCAATGATTCTCATTCAGTATTTTTCTTATAACACATCACGGATAAGATAGCACTAAAGCTCACATACAGCCATCATACTTTGTTCTTATAAATAAGTTCGGTTTGGTTAGCACAAAGGGTGTGAAACCAGATAAGTTCGGTCTGGTTGAACCTTCAAAGGTTAGGCTGGTGAAATACTAAGGGTGTGAAATTTCGGAAAAATACTGCTACCATCTCGAAATACATAATGATGTCACTTTGAAAGAGTATCAGACCTTTTAAAAAAGTTGGTTAATCTTTTTAAATAATTTAATATTATTTTTAAAATAACTAAACATTATGAAGTTTGTAAGTACTACCATAATCTGATCGTTCTCCATGAAGATACTAAAATTTTGTAATTAGATATAAACTCTTTCAAACATAAATGGTTCCAAATTTGTATCTTCTTAACATTCATATTATTCTTACCACAAGGGCAGAGACATGTCAACTTAGCAGTTGTTGTTTCCAGTTTTCGTTGAGCTAACACCATGAGTTCTTGAATACTTTCTATGTATTCTTCCGTTAGTAAATTTATATTTGGATCCAAATGAGGTTGATCTATCCAAGAACAAAAATAATTAAGAGAAGACATGATTTTTTCTCTCTTTGTTATGACTTGTGAATGAATTAGGGGAAATGGTATTTATAGAAAAATTTGAGCTGACAAAAAAATTGTCTGAGAAGCCGTCGGGAAATATTCTACTTTTCATATGGCTCTATAAGTGCTACAATATCTATTTGGAATCTGTTGGGAATCCATTAGGTTCTATCTTGGCAATAAAGAAATGATAGCGTCTCATGAGTTGTCCATACAGATAGCATACCATAGTCTGGAAAATCACTTATTGTACACATAAGTATTATTCGCATCTAAATACTTTCTTTGCATGAAACATCGTATGTAAGAACATTGTGTTCCCATAGTAGTTGCAACTCATATATCAATGTATCGATGTATACATTTATCACATCATTGAGTAAACCAAGACCAACAATTGATTTTTGAACCTCATAATATGAACCAGGTGTAATATTATCCTCATGTAGAACATCTCATACAAAATTAGCAATCACATCCACACATTCTTCAGCTAAATTATAATTTTTATATATTGCCATCAATCTACTTGTAGATGATAAATGTGAATGACCATCTCTACATTCTTTGTACAATGGTTGCTTCGGTGCATCTAACATATTAAAATCTCTTAGCTTCTAAATTATGTTCTTCTCATCTATATTTATCCTCTATAACTGAAGGTAATTTTTTTCTATATGCGTTATTTATTATCTGCACTGTACCTACACCAATATACATTTGTGCTAGGTTCATCTAACCAATCCAAAATATGAGATTCGCTAGTACTACCAATATCTGGTTGTTCTCCATAAAGATACTAAATCTTGTAATCGGATATAAACCCTTTTAGTATAAATGGTTCTAAACTTATATCTTCTTACCATTCATACTATTCTTACATCAAAAGCAGAGACATATCAACATACCGATTGCTGTTTCCAGTTGTCGTTGAGCTAACGCCATGAATTCTTGAATACATTGTGTGTATTCTTTCGTAAGTAAAATTGTGTTTGGATCCATATGAGGTTGATTCATCTAAGAACAAAAATAATTAGGAGAAAAAATGATTTTCTCTCTCTTTGTATGACTGTGAATAAATGAGGGAAATGTGGTATTTATAGAGAAATTTGAACAGATACCTGACAAAATTTTTTTTTTTCGGAAACCCGTTAGAAATATTCAACTTTTCAATCCACTCCTTAACAGTTGCAATAGATGTCAATAATTCCTGACGGATTCTAGATAGATTCAATGTTTCATCGAAAATTCGTCAGAAATTACAACAGTTAGGTAACATATAAGGTCCAAACGGTGATCAAAAGAACATGGGAGAATAATCAATTCCTCTCCATTTCTTAAATTTGATACTATGAAGAATATTTTTTCCAGTGTTCTTTTTTATTCTTTTTTTTTTTTTAATTTAAAGAATCATAGAGTAAAATTATTCTTTATCAATTTTGGGACGGAACAATAAAGAAGTATTCTTATAATTTGTTTCCTTTGATTTTTATTCTTATTATTCATCAGCTGGCTACTAAACATAGTTTTTCCATTAGATTTTGTTGGAAACCTCTTGACTGACATATTTTCTTGCGAATTACCCCGATGAAGCAACTTTGTCGAGAATTATCGATGTATTTTCTTGTAGTGCAAATATCAACATAATCTTTTAATTGAATTTTGGGGTTTTTTCAAAACAACCTAAAAATTCAAGTCAAATGCAAAACCAACCTCTTTTTTTTTAGTTACTATTCATCATTGAATTTTCCATAATACCCATAAGTTTTTGAATTATTTACAAATTTGCCATTATTATTTATTTATTTATTAATTTCGAAAAATACAAAAAACCAAATACACCCTAAACATTTCTTCTTAATTACAACTATGCCATCATCATCAATATTTTCAACCACCATTTTTGATCTCTTAAAGCTTTAGAATTGAATTTTCAACCACTTTTTTCTCATTCTAAACAAGCAAATCTTCATTTCCTCTCATTTTCTCTACATTTCCATCTAAAAATCTCTCTTTTCATAATCATAAACTTCATAATTTCGTTTTTTTCACTTGTGAATCGTCAAAAATGTTTCATTTTGGTCAATATTGGAGTTTGGACGGTTGAAAAGGCTGGAAACGAGCTTCACACTGCAAAAAGGTAATTATTTTCATGGTTTAAGTCGTTTCTCAGATCTGTGTCGCGATAGTAGACTGTTTTATATGTCTACGCCCTTATGTAGACATACAATGCAGTCTACTTGTCAACGCACATGTCAGTTTTGCAATTGACTAAACAGATTTTTTTTTGTAATGTAGCCTTCCCCGACAGTCTACATCTTAACCTTTGACAACAAAAAACGAAAAAGTACGTAGACCTACAAAGACGACTACGCAAAAGAGGTTAGTTTTGCATTTGAATGAACTTTTGACTTTTCATATGTAGACTTCAACATAAGTCTACGAACCGTAGACTTCAACATAAGTCTACAAAGAGGTCAGTTTTGCATTTGACCAAAATTTTGACTGCGTTGAAAAGGTTAGTTTTGTGTTTGACTAAAACTTTTTAAAAATATTTTTTTTTTTTAATACGTAGACTTCATATGCAGTCTGCTCTTCCCGAAAAAAAAATGTAGACTACCCGTGAAGTCTATTTTTTTATTTTGGTCAAATGCAAAACTGACTCGTCGGATTTGAGAGTAGACTTCTTTCGAAGTCTACAAATCTGTAGACGTTCATTTCAGTCTACCCCCTAAAAAGTCAAACATAGTCAATTGCAAAACTAACCTCATTCAAAAAAATTAAAATATGTAGACTGTATATTTAGTCTACCTCTGAAAGTCAAATCCTGGAAAAATTCTGGTCAATAGCGAAAACTAACCTTTTTGAAGTTGTAGGCTGAAAACGAAGTCTGCTTACATAAAATCACAATTTTTTTTCAACTATAAAAAGTAACCCGTAAAATAGTCAATTGCAAAAACTAACCTAAAAAGTAGACCTATCTGACCGTCTACGGATGTAAACTGAAAAGAAAGTCTACAGAGTTGTAGACTGAACATGAAGTCTATTTTGAAATTTACATTAAAAGTTAATTTGTGTACTATGCATTAAATGTTTTCACAATTTTTTTGTTTGAAAGTGTGTAATAGTTAATCCTAATGGGTTTGAGTGATTTTGGATAGAAAAACTGTTGTAATTATGAAAGTATAATACTTTTGATTTTGCTATATTACTAGGAAACATTTGTAGACATATTAGTAAGTCTACGTTAATTGTCACAGTGCAAACAAAAAGGTCACATCCAAACTGTCTAAGTTAAACCAGTGTTGTCTTACTGCTTTGGATGTTGTCTTATGTATTATCTCTTATGTGTTGAATTGATCAATTGTATTATTGCTTTGGATGGTGTCTTATTGCTATGGATGTTGTCTTATGTCTTATGTATTTAACTTATCAGCTGTATTGTCGCTTTGGATGTTGTCTTATTTGATGAACTTCTGTTGAAATCGTAGGTCTTAATTTTTCTATTACTTTAAGTTTTAATGTTACTTTCTGTCGTGCAGACCAATATGTTAGTCTTCTTGAACAAAAAGTAGACTTCTTTTTAAGTCTCTTATAAAGGAAGACTAATATGTAAATATCTGGATTGTATTGGAATTGTACTTTTGGTCGAATATGAATTAAAATCTCTGAAAGAAGAGTACTATATTGATACAAATGATGATATTTTGATATATAGTCGAGTACTAGACTTCTATAAAAGTCTTCTGCAAAAGAAGTCTAATACTTAAGTCTGCTGCAAGCAAATTACATAAGTTTGTTACAACCATATGTCTGGTACAAAAGCTTGATACAACCGTCTGTTACAAAAGCTTGATACAACCGTCTGTTACTCACAGTTCTTGAGCTTCTAGAGTATACAACCTCGATAGGAAATCAAGCTTATCCATTTTGTAACATGCACCAAGAAGACACAAACAAATAATTATATAAGTGCATTCTACACGAGAAGTCTACAATTTAAAATGAAGCCTACACGAGAAGCCTATAAATTCAAACATCAGTGTACTACAAATTTAAAACATCAGTTTACATCAGAAGTCTACAAATTCAAAATATATGTTTACAAAATTCAAAATATCAGTCTACAAATTCAAAATATCAGTCTACAAATTCAAAATATCAGTCTACAAATTCAAAATATCAGTCTACAAATTCAAAGTTTCAGTCTACAAATTCAAAATTTCAGTCTACAAATTCGAAACTTCATACTACACTTCAAAACGAAGTAGACTCACCAGAAGCAGAGAAATGGATTAGAGAGGATGCAATGCTCGTTAGAGAAATGGATCTAAGACTGACCGACTCATATCTGAATCAAAAGAAACTAAAAAGTTAGTAAACAAGGATGAGCTTGTTAGGTTATTAGTTAAATGAGAGATAGAGATGATAGAGAGACGTACATTGGAAGATGAAGCACAGTCCCTTGCTGGCTAGAACAGAGAGATGAAGTAGAAGCCATGATACTGACTGGAAGCAGAGATTTGGACGAGAAGCACCATTCCTTAGAAGTCACCGGCTCAGATCTGAAAAGAGAAAAAGGTAAAGGTGGTCACTTTTTATCAACAGAGAATAGAGACATTTAACTTACCAGAGTGATGGAGGAGACATAGATGAAGCGGATGGGAACTGCGTGGATCGATATCACTGGAAATCTCGCCGGAAATCGCCTAGAGAGAGATACGGCGAAGTTTAGTTTTTTTTTTACCTAAAAAGCTTGAGAAATCGTATATATATACTAGGTTAAATTGTGTGTAGACTGAAAAAAAGGTCTACATATATGTAGACTTTATAATATGTCTACAAATCCCTTAACCACAAATCTCAAACCGTAAATGTTTTATTTGATCATCAAATTATATTGGTTAAATTCGGTTAGGTTAAATTGTCTGTAGACTGAAAAAAAGGTCTACATGTATGTAGACTTTATAATATGTCTACGAACCCCTTAACCACAAATCTCAAACCGTAAATGTTTTATTTGATCATCAAATTATATTGGTTAAATCCGGTTAGGTTAAATTGTGTGTAGACTGAAAAAAAGGTCTACATATATGTAGACTTTATAATATGTCTATGAACCCCTTAACCACAAATCTCAAACCGTAAATGTTTTATTTGATCATCAAATTATATTGGTTAAATCCGGTTAGGTTAAATTGTGTGTAGACTGAAAAAAAAAGTCTACATATATGTAGACTTTATAATATGTCTACGAACCCATTAACCAAAAATCTCAAACCCTAAATATTCCTTAAAAGTGTTTAATTATATAAAATTTTATTTTTTTACTTCATATTATCCATTATATTAATGATTAGTTAAAAATATTACAACAATTATTTTTATACATTTTTAAAATTAAATTATTAGATAAAATTATGGTGTAGACTACATAACAAGTCTACCGAGTGAATAGACTTCTTACGAGGTCTACATTTATGTAGACTTCTTTCTGTTACGTGTAGACTAACAAAGGATAGAAACGTAAAATACACTTCTGTTTTTTGTTTGGTCATAAGGGTTAAATAGTACTTTTATCACCCTTGTAGGTTGGTTTTGCATTTGATTGAAATTGGGGTACACTTTTAAGTTTAGATTGAAATTTTAGGTTGTTTTTAGCAAATCTCCCTTGAATTTTCTTCTGAAATATATTTGACATTCATATTTACCACATCCAACTTAAAATAAGTTACTGCTCTGACATTCGGCACCGGGGACTGATACTTAATTTTGCCGACATAAGTTCACCACCTATGCAAATACTTTTGAATCTTACATTGAATATTACCTATGTCCCCATGTATATTCAGTTAAATTGCCCATATTAAAATTACAAATTAATTAGTTTTTACTCTGTAGAATATTAATTTCCTGTTAGAATAATGATAAGCCTTTAGGGTTTTACCTATAAATATAGTTGTGGAGAATAGGTTTCATTATACCGATCAATCAATAAATATTCTAGCTCAGTTTAGGGCTCCGACGATGTCTAGAGCCACCGTTACCAGCACCAACGAGCAGCCACGGTCACCGTCAACGTTCTCCTCATTACCAAACGACATCGTTTTAAACATCTTAGCTGGAGTCCCCAGACGCAACCACCCAATACTCTCTTGTGTCTCCAAGAACTTTCGATCTCTTATACGTTCCTCTCTCCTTCACGAGACTCGATCTCTCATGGGCAAAGCTTCCTTGTACGTATGCTTGAAAGAACGTGACGCTCCTTCCTTAACATGTCATTGGTTCACTCTAACCGACAAACGTTTGGTCCCGACCTCGTTCCCTTCTCAGCCTGAGCCATGTTCTGCTTCTGTAATGGTTGGTCCAGAGATTTACTTCGTTAGCGGTTATTACAATCACCGTTCCAGTAACATGTGGATCCTTGATACCCGATCTGGAAAGTTGCGTCAAGGTCCAACTATGCTAGTGGCCCGAAGTTTCACAGCCGTGGGACTAGTTGACCAGAAGATTTACGTCTTTGGAGGGGACGAAGACGAACGGATTCAAGCGGAAGTGTTTGACACAAGGACAAGGACTTGGGAAGTGGCACCAAGTCCTTGTCTGAAAATGGCAAACATATGGATGTCGGTGACAAACCCGTCACTAGACAGAAAGGTTTACGTGAGGAAGAAGGAACAAGTCATAGTTTATGATCCAAGAGATGGTCAATGTGAAAAGATTTATATAACAAAAGATATGAACTGTAGTACACACGTGTGTGTGATAGACAATGTGCTCTACATTTATCACTCTTGTCTTGGGCTAATGTGGTATGACTATAACCAGAAGGATTGGAGAGTAGTTAAAGGTTTGAAGCACGAAGGGTTCTGTTCCTACTATGTCAAAATGGCTGAACACAATGGCAAGCTGTTACTGCTTAATGTTAAAGCGCCTTACTTGTGCAGGAAAAATGAAAGGGAGATTTGGTGTGCAATGATCACATTGAATAGAAGTGGAGTAGAGGTTATGGGCAAGGTTGAGTGGTTTGATTGCATACTTTCAGTCCCTTATAATGTTGATATTTTGCATTGTTTAGGTCGTACGGATTAGTTAATTAAAGCTATCTATGCATTTAGGGCTTAGCAGTTAAGTAGAGATTAGAGCTGCATGCAGAGCAGTCTCATTGTTTATCTCTTTCGGATTCTAAGATTAAAAGAGATTATATGTTAATGGTAAATATGATCTTCTTATAATGATATACTTCCTCTGTTTTTAAATAAGTGTCAGGCCTATCATTTTTTGCCCATAATCCCTTTCTTACCTTTTTAACTAGTCAATAGATTTTAAAAAAAACATTTTTATTTAAATAATTATACATTAAATAAGGGTATACTAGTATATTTTTTTCATTTTTTAATATACGTGAAATATGTGTAAGTGACATTTACAATGAAATAGAATGAGTATATATTTGATACTTAGTGATTCATCAGATCGGTTTGTTTAAGGGTGATCTTTATCATCTTTTTCCGGCCACATAATAGATATATTTTGGCCATAATACGCTCTACTTTGCTTTATCATTATTATGATTCAACTTCCTATGTGAAGAAGGAAATAAAATTGAAAGGGAACGAAGCCAGGAGCAAGCTTAGATTACAAAATGATTGTCGATGATCTTTTACATTGCAGGCCAAACCAATGAGGCCATATTTTGCTTTATAATTTTCATGGTTTTAAGATCCAAGTTTGGGCCTGCTGCCTCTGAGATCTACAAGAAGATGATTTGGGCAGGCGTTGTTTAGACGCTCTTTTGATCATAATCTTGATGATTATTGTGAAAAATGTGGCATGAAGAATAATTAGCAATGATGAAAGAGCACATGTGCGTCACATGGTTATCAGAATTTGCATATCATATGCTTTCATGAGCATAGTTGTCGATAGAACAAAACATGCGTCGATGAGACAACATTGAATCTTTTATTCCCATTAGCTAGGCATGAGGCCATGTGCTTTCTTGCTCTTCCACGTTATATATTTTATCACTTTCGGACAAAAGAACTGCTGTTCAATTTACGGACAGCAAAGAAAGATCATGTCAAGGAAATAATTTATATGTGAAGTAAACCACATACAAAAATAATTATATCTCTACCCACGGGGAAAGCTAATTCGAGATGATTGTGATGTTGACAATTGTCTTATAGTAATTTCCATAATCGGTTTGGTGGGACATACCTTTACTATCACCATCTTGATAGACTAATTAATCGAGTTTGGTAACTAATCAATTTTATAGGTCCTATAACAGCTAACGTAAATCTAAATAATTTCATTAACATAGGAAGGGAAGCCGGATAGTTTGTGAAAAAAGCAAGGAAAGACAGTAAAACTCATGTACATGTAAAATGTTCAAATATTTGTATCACTTATGTGTTTTCACTTATATCATCATATAATATATGGCTGATTACTTGTATAAAAAAATACTCACAAATGACTTTTTTGTCAACTTATCTCATAAATGACTATAGAATACGTTACTGTCGTATAGTATTATGCAAAGATAATACACAAAGATGAAATTTATAAATAATATTTATTAAAGGATAAAACAACTATATTTTATCTATAATTAACTGAATATATCAAAATAAATATTTAAAAGCAAACTGTTTTCCAGAACATTTAATTTGTGTTTAGTTTATGATTTGTTTAGTTTATAATTTAGGATAGTTTAGTAAAGTTTAATTAATGTTATTATGTGATTCTTATGGACAAAATTTTATCGAGATTAATTCGTGCGTCTGCGGGTATACCATGTTTTACTTTTTAAAAATTTATATTATTTTTTATGATTAATTTTATATATTGTACATGAGTTAGCATATAACTAATTGTATATTAATTTTTAAATGTTTTTAGGCTCCTATACATCATTGAACACAAATCGAATCTAGTAATAAAGTTATTTTTGGTTATTTGATTATTTTAAGTTATTTTAGTTTGGATACAAAATATCTGAACCGAATCGGGTAATTGTTTACTCTTGGTAAATATACTCGAATCGCTTTCACATGTATTGATTAATTGAATATTTTTAAGTTTATATACATCAAAACCAAACACACTCGAATCTGGGAGGATCCAACTCAAAACCCACCCAAAATTTTACGATACCCAACCTGAGCCTAGCTTCAAAACCAAAAAGATACCCGAAAAAATGATTTGTACCCGAATAGATGCCAAATGCTCACACCTAATAGGTTTTGTAAACAAATAAACAATTTTAAACCGTTTTAATTCCTATCACAAATAGAAAAATTTCATTCAAACATATTTATGATTAGCATATAAAATAAATATTGTCGAATTATTATGTTAAAGAAAATTAATGAAGTAGTTAAGATTAATAAAAAAATAAACTAAAAGATGTAATAAAACATTTTAAGATAGGTAATTTTTGTTTTGCATCTGTAATAAATATTATTGAATTATTTAGAAAAGACAATAAATGAACTGGTTATTTAAAAAGAAATGAAATTTTTTAAAAAATAATTAAAAATAGATAATTATTGTTTTATAATTTAATTTTAATAGAATAGATGAATTTTATCTTGAACTGTAATTAGGATTAATTGAAGTCAATTTCCTCATTAATAATGAAAATAAGAAAAATACACTTCGTTGAATCGACTCGGTAGCTAAGCCGATCCGAGTTGAGCCGTTTAGTTGAAACCAGTCTCTGTCGGTGGACAGGCCAGGCCGGCTCCAATCTGATAACACACTCTCACCAGCCCACACACAGCTCTCTCTCTCTCTCTCTCTCTCTCTCTCTCTCTCTTATTTTAAAGTCAATTTACAAAAGAAAGAGAATCCTCTCTCTCCCTCTCTAATCTTCTTCGTCTTCTTCGCTTCTCTTCTACGAAACAATCAAATGCACAACTGATTGTGCTTTCTCCTCCTCCGTCTCGCCGTTTTCTCTCCAAGGTTAGTTCAGTTCCTCCATATATGGATCTATCTTCATGCTTTAGCATCGGATCTCTTCTCAGTAGACTAGAATCACCACAGGCTGATCTCAGTAGACTAGAATCACCACAGGCTGATCTCAGTGAGAAGATCCGAGTAGTGAATTAGATTCCATCACGATCTGAGTCCTACATTCGAATCGATGAACTTTCCTGATTTAGATTAGGTTCAAATCTGGAAAGTAAAGAGGTTTAGTAAAACTATTTCGATCGAGATTTTTACAGTGAGTATTAGAATAATCTGTAGATCTGATCATATCTCTGCTTGCATGATCTTCATTACTGCAGGGGCATTGAAGTGTTAATAAAAAAAAAGACAATGACAAGTGCACTTGGATGGAGATTTTCTTCTTCTACTAATGGAAATGGACTTCCCCCTAATGAGACGGTAACTAGTTTGCTTTTCGATTTCTCCATATTACTGTTAAGTGTGTGTGTGTGTAATCTTTTATTCGAAAGCTTTGTTCTTTTTTGGTTCATGTGAGCTCAAGAAGATCACAGTGAGATTGTGCTGAGATTTGCAATCGGATATGGTTTTCTTCGAGAAGAGAAAGCCATTTCCTTTTCTTTTGTACTTAGCAGGTTCATTAAGCTGATATAATCCTTGAGTTTGAATCAGATTTTATAAATGTACTTTATTACTTTAAATTACATCTTGTGAGTCATCTTACGTTTTGGAGTATCTCTTCGCTGTTTCCTTCTTGTTTCAGTTTTTTCTTTTCCTTTTTATGTTTGCATATAACAATAGAAATGTCGAAAAGTTCCCTTCTTTACTCAGAGGGTCATGAGTCCATTGCTAGTTATGCTCTTTTAACTTAATATATGTTGCCTGGTTATGATTACAGGAGAGAAATGGGGATATGAAGATTCCAGATTCAGAGCCCCCAACTCCACATTCAAGTACAAAGATGAGTTTGAGGTAACCTAATTCTGTATTTGTCACCGCATGGAAGCCAGTCAGTGATAGATATAGGCCTATTTGTTGTACCCCAATCAAAATTATATCATTTAAGTAGAATGTTATACCTATTAGCGACTAGTATCTAACATTTCCCCATCAACTGCAGAGAGCGTGCAACTAGCATGGAAGATCCAGATGGGACGTTAGCAAGTGTTGCCCAATGCATTGAACAGTTGCGCCAAGGCTCATCATCTGCACAAGAAAGAGAATACTGCCTGAAGCAGCTATTAGACCTTATAGAAATGCGAGAAAATGCATTCAGCGCTGTCGGATCACACTCCCAAGCTGTGCCAGTACTTGTCTCTCTTCTCCGATCAGGATCACTTGGAGTTAAGATACAAGCTGCAACCGTCTTGGGTTCACTCTGCAAGGAGAACGAACTTAGAGTTAAGGTGTTACTTGGGGGATGCATTCCTCCGTTGCTTGGTCTTCTCAAGTCCAGTTCAGTAGAAGGACAGATCGCTGCAGCAAAGACAATCTATGCTGTTTCTGAAGGTGGGGTGAAAGACCATGTTGGATCGAAAATATTTTCCACTGAGGGAGTTGTACCGGTTCTGTGGGACCAATTGCGCAGTGGGAATAAGAAAGGAGAGGTTGATGGTTTGTTAACAGGTGCACTTAAGAACCTCTCTAGCACCACAGAAGGATTTTGGTCTGAGACAGTTCGAGCTGGGGGAGTGGATGTACTTGTGAAGCTGCTTACAAGTGGGAAGTCAAGTACAGTGTCTAATGTTTGCTTTCTTCTTGCTTGCATGATGATGGAGGATGCCTCTGTTTGCTCCAGTGTATTGACTGCTGACATTACAAAACAGCTTCTCAAGTTGTTAGGATCAGGCAATGAAGCCTCAGTGAGGGCAGAGGCTGCTGCTGCTCTCAAGTCGCTCTCTGCTCAATCTAAAGAAGCAAAGCGAGAAATCTCTAATTCTAATGGTATTCCTGTTTTAATAAATGCAACAATAGCTCCGTCGAAAGAATTCATGCAAGGTGAATATGCGCAAGCATTACAAGAAAATGCAATGTGTGCCCTTGCTAATATTTCCGGTGGTTTGTCATATGTCATATCGAGCCTTGGTCAGAGTCTCGAATCTTGCTCCTCGCCTGCTCAGACTGCCGACACTCTCGGGGCTTTAGCTTCAGCCTTGATGATATATGATGGCAAAGCAGAAACGACCAGGGCATCAGATCCATTAGTCGTTGAGCAGACTCTTCTGAAACAGTTCAAGCCTCGTCTACCATTCCTTGTCCAAGAACGCACCATTGAAGCACTTGCAAGTTTGTATGGGAATTCAATACTGTCTGTTAAACTTTCCAACTCGGATGCAAAACGTTTGCTTGTTGGTCTAATAACAATGGCAGCTAATGAGGTTCAAGATGAGCTTGTAAAGGCTCTTCTGATGCTGTGCAACCATGAAGGTAGCCTGTGGCAAGCACTACAGGGCCGTGAAGGGATCCAGTTGTTGATATCACTTCTGGGTCTTTCATCTGAACAGCAACAAGAATGCGCTGTTGCACTTCTATGCCTTTTGTCTAACGAAAATGATGAAAGCAAGTGGGCCATCACGGCTGCTGGAGGTATACCTCCACTTGTTCAGATTTTAGAGACAGGGTCTGCCAAAGCCAGGGAAGACTCTGCAACCATCCTTAGGAACTTGTGCAATCACAGCGAAGATATACGCGCATGTGTTGAAAGTGCTGATGCTGTCCCTGCTCTGCTATGGCTACTAAAGAATGGCAGTGCCAATGGTAAGGAAATTGCTGCTAAGACGTTGAATCATTTGATTCATAAATCAGATACTGCAACAATCAGTCAGCTTACTGCCTTGCTGACCAGCGAGCTACCTGAGTCTAAAATGTATGTCTTGGATGCATTAAAAAGCATGCTTTCTGTGGTCCCATTGAGTGACATGTTACGTGAAGGCAGTGCTTCAAATGATGCTATTGAGACAATGATCAAGTTGATGAGCTCTGCTAAAGAAGAAACTCAAGCAAATTCAGCCTCATCTCTTGCAGCTATCTTCCAGAGCAGAAACGATTTGCGTGAGAGCGCTCTAGCCCTCAAAGCTCTATTGTCGGCCATAAAACTTTTGCATGTGGATATTGAGAAGATCCTTGTTGAGTCTTCCCGCTGTATGGCTGCAATTTTACTCTCAATTAGGGAGAATCGAGATGTGGCCATTGCTGCCAGAGAAGCATTGCCCACTCTGATTTCTCTTGCGAACTCTTCTGTTCTAGAAGTCGCTGAGCAAGGAATGTGCGCGTTGGCTAATCTTATATTGGACAGTGAAGTGTCAGAGAAGGTCATTGTCGAAGAAATTATTTTGTCAGCCACTAGAATCTTACGTGAAGGAACAGTGTCCGGAAAGACCCTTGCAGCTGCAGCAATTGCTCGACTGCTTAGTCGTCACCAAATTAATTCTGCCTTGACAGATTCTGTGAACCGTGCTGGAACGGTGCTTGCTTTAGTGTCTCTTCTAGAGTCTGCCGACGGAAGAGCTGATGCAGTTTCAGAGGCCCTAGATGCGCTAGCTATATTCTCAAGGTCGAGAGTTGTTGGAAATGTAAAGCCAGCCTGGGTTGTTTTGGCTGAATCCCCTAACAGTATGGCCCCAATAGTCTCATCCATAGTGAGTGTCGCCAATCCCTCTTTACAGGATAAAGCTATTGAAGTGTTGTCAAGACTTTGCCGAGATCAGCCTATAGTTTTGGGGAACATGGTCAACAGTGCCAGAGATTGCGTGTCATCTATTGCTAAAAGGGTGATAAATTCCAGGGACCCGAAAATAAAAATTGGTGGAGCTGCTATTATTATCTGTGCTGCCAAAGTTGACGACCAGAGGATGATAGAGAATCTGAACGAGACACAATTGTGTGCCAAATTCGTTCAAGCACTTGTGCGGATTCTAGATTCACCTCAGATTTCTGTGCAAGATCAGGAAAAGGATGAGAGAGATAATATCTGCATATGCGTTCATCCTAAAGAAAAGGAGGGAGATGAAGAAGAAGAGGCATCAGAAAGTAGGGAGGGTTCCACGGGGATAACACTAATTTCTGGTGACAATTTAGCCATCTGGTTGCTCTCGGTTCTTTCTTGTCATGATGAAAAGAGCAGAGCAGTTATATTGGAGTCAGAAGGCATCGAGTTGATTACTGATAGAATAGGCAACCGTTTTATCCAGGTATTTCAACTCTCTTATAGATTGCATGCTTCGAGATCACAGTTTATTATAAAAAACCATTCTGGCTTATAGATTGCTCTGGCTTATAGATTGCATTAAAGTATCTGTGCTAGCATTTTACATTCTGGCTCATTTTGGGACGTTAGGTTGTCGTCTATATTGTTTTAGCTACTAATACTTTAATGCATTGCAGGCTGATAATGGAGAAGACACCAATATTTGGGTCTGTGCTTTACTGCTAGCCATACTTTTCCAGGACAGAGAAATCACTCGCGCAAATGCAACAATGAAAGCTGTTCCAGTGCTCTCAAATCTTGTGAAGTCAGAGGAATATGCCGACAGATATTTTGCAGCACAAGCGCTAGCTAGTCTTGTCTGTAATGGTAGTAGGGGAACTCTTCTATCAGTTGCAAACTCTGGTGCTGCGGCTGGGTTCATATCATTGCTTGGTTGTTCTGATGATGACATAAAAGAACTTCTGGAGTTATCACATGAGTTCATGCTAGTGCGTTACCCAGACCAAGTTGCCCTTGAGAGGCTTTTTCGAGTTGAAGATATCAGAGTTGGGGCTACGTCACGGAAGGCGATTCCTTTACTGGTTGAACTTCTTAAACCAATTCCAGACCGCCCCGGTGCTCCTCTACTTGCACTTAATCTTCTAACTCTGCTTGCTGGAGACTGTCCACAAAACATGATTGTCATGGTAGAGTCAGGTGCTCTTGAGGGCCTCTCCAAGTATCTTTCTCTTGGACCTCAAGATGAGCAAGAGGAAGCTGCAACAGTTCTTTTAGGCATCTTATTTAGCAGTGCTGAAATTCGAAGGCACGAGTCAGCATTTGGCGCTGTCAGCCAACTGGTAGCAGTTCTGCGACTAGGTGGAAGAGGAGCAAGGTACAGTGCCGCCAAGGCATTGGATAGCCTCTTTACTGCTGACCATATAAGAAATGCAGAGTCTTCTAGACAAGCTGTTCAGCCATTGGTAGAAATTCTCAGTACTGGTTCAGAGAGGGAGCAACATGCTGCTATTGCTGCACTTGTTAGACTGTTGAGTGATAATCCATCTCGGGCGCTGGCAGTCGCAGATGTGGAGATGAATGCGGTGGACGTTCTCTGCAGGATCCTTTCTTCAAACTGTTCGATGGAACTGAAGGGGGATGCAGCAGAATTGTGCTATGTTCTGTTTGCAAATACAAGGATTAGGTCTACGGTTGCTGCAGCTCGCTGTGTTGAGCCTCTCGTCTCTCTTCTAGTGAGTGAATTCAGCCCTGCACAGCATTCGGTTGTGCGGGCGCTGGACAAGCTTGTCGACGATGAACAACTGGCTGAACTAGTTGCAGCTCATGGTGCTGTGGTTCCTCTTGTTGGCCTTCTCTATGGTAGAAACTACGTACTTCATGAGGCTATATCAAGGGCTCTGGTAAAGCTAGGTAAGGACAGGCCTGCATGTAAACTGGAAATGGTGAAATCTGGAGTGATTGATTGCGTACTTGATATTCTCCATGAAGCTCCGGATTTTCTTTGCGCAGCATTTTCAGAACTACTTCGCATCCTTACAAATAACGCTACTATTGCCAAGGGCCAATCTGCTGCGAAAGTGGTTGAGCCTCTTTTCAATTTGCTGACGAGGCTCGAGTTTGGACCTGACGGGCAGCACAGTGCGCTGCAAGTTCTAGTTAATATCTTAGAACATCCACAATGCCGAGCTGATTATACATTAAATCCGCACCAAGTGATTGAGCCGCTAATCCCGCTACTGGAATCTACATCCCCAGCAGTACAGCAATTGGCAGCTGAGCTTCTCTCTCATTTGCTCTTGGAGGAGCATCTGCAGAAAGATCCATTAACACAACTTGCGATTGGTCCCTTAATCCATGTTCTTGGATCTGGCATACACCTATTGCAGCAGAGAGCTGTGAAAGCTCTGTTCAGCCTTGCTCTAACATGGCCAAATGAAATAGCTAAAGAAGGTGGTGTGAGTGAGCTCTCCAAGGTGATACTGCAAGCCGATCCATCCGTTTCCAATGTTTTATGGGAGTCCGCAGCATCAATTTTGGTAATCATATTGCAATTTAGCTCCGAGTTTTACCTGGAAGTTCCTGTTGCTGTTCTTGTAAGACTGCTACGCTCTGCATCTGAAAACACCGTGGTTGGTGCACTCAACACTCTGCTTGTGTTGGAAAGTGATGATGGAACAAGTGCTGAATCCATGGCTGAAAGCGGAGCCATAGAAGCTCTTCTTGATCTTCTAAGGTCTCATCAGTGTGAGGACACCGCAGCTAGACTGCTCGAGGTACTTCTCAACAACGTGAAGATTAGAAATTCAAAAGCAACCAAGACTGCGATATTACCCTTGTCCCAGTACCTCTTGGATCCACAGACACAAGCTCAGCAGGCGCGATTATTAGCAACTCTGGCCCTCGGTGATCTTTTCCAAAACGAAGCACTTGCTAGAAGCACCGACGCAGCTTCTGCTTGCCGTGCTTTAGTCAATGTCCTTGAAGAACAACCCACGGAAGAAATGAAAGTAGTGGCTATATGTGCTCTGCAAAACCTTGTTATGTATAGCCGGTCCAACAAAAGAGCGGTTGCTGAGGCTGGTGGAGTACAGGTCGTCTTAGATCTGATCAGTTCAAGTGACCCGGATACATCTATTCAGGCTGCAATGTTCGTAAAACTACTCTTCTCTAACCACACCGTGCAAGAGTACGCATCCAGCGAGACCGTCAGAGCAATAACTGGTAAGACAAATCTCCCTTCCTTCTTTATCATTTCGATCTACTCAATCTCATCCTATTATATTGACTTTGCTTTGCAGCTGCTATTGAGAAGGACTTATGGGCTACTGGAACGGTGAATGACGAGTATCTAAAAGCTTTAAACTCTTTATTTAACAACTTCCCACGTCTAAGAGCCACCGAGCCTGCAACACTGAGTATACCGCATCTAGTTACATCCCTTAAGACAGGGTCAGAGGCAACTCAAGAAGCTGCCTTGGATGCGTTATTTCTTCTGAGACAAGCTTGGTCAGCCTGTCCTGCTGAAGTTTCCAGGGCCCAGTCAGTTGCTGCTGCAGACGCCATCCCTTTACTTCAGTACCTAATTCAATCAGGCCCACCGCGGTTCCAGGAGAAAGCTGAGTTTCTCCTGCAATGCTTGCCAGGAACTCTAGTGGTGACAATCAAACGCGGTAATAACATGAAGCAGTCCGTTGGTAACCCAAGCGTGTTCTGCAAGATAACACTTGGTAACACTCCTCCTAGACAAACCAAGGTCAGAGAGGACTCATCACCCTTTACTTCAGCTTACTGTGGCTAGTAGAAACTAACTAAACTGTATTGTTCTGTTTATTCAGGTGATATCGACCGGTCCAAATCCAGAGTGGGACGAGAGTTTCTCATGGTCATTTGAGAGCCCTCCCAAAGGTCAAAAACTGCACATTTCATGCAAGAACAAGAGCAAAATGGGAAAGGTAATAATCCATCAAACTCAACGGATATGTAACAGTTTCAAATGTTGTGGTCTATCTGAACCCAAGTGGCTTTTCTGCAGAGTTCATTCGGGAAGGTGACGATCCAAATCGATCGGGTGGTAATGCTGGGAGCAGTTGCAGGTGAATACAGTTTGTTACCAGAAAGCAAAAGTGGCCCCAGAAACCTCGAGATTGAGTTTCAGTGGTCTAACAAGTAAAAACACAACTTCATTTCTATTATTATTTTTATTATTATTATTTTTGTCTCTTCAATCAAAACTTGGATTTGGCAAAATTTTCCATTATCGTTTTTGATTATTGTAATGCTACATGTATATAGTTTGTACTATAATGTTATACTGTTTCTTTAGTCTTTCTTATTGTTTGTTAGTGATTTAATTCATTTGTAACAGTTTGTTTGTCCTCGTTTGTGATGTGTGTATATTTATCCATTTTCTGGTGTGTCATTTTTGTTGTTGGGAAAATTTCATTTATAGTTTAAGTTTGATACTATTTTTTAAATTTATTTTTAATGAATGATTATTTTTAGAAATATTTTAACTTTTTGATGAAAATAAATTTAATTAATTTTTTAAAATATTTATTAAAAATTTAGAAACTTAACTTTACTCCTTTAACACTAAACCCTAAATTATAATCATTAAAGTGTAAATCCAAATGTTAATATATTTTTGATAATGCATATTTTTGTAAATTGATACTTAATTTATGCTATGTTTTGGTAATTTTTAGTTAATTTTTGTTTTCCTTTTAATAATATTTTAGCAAATTGAGAAATTCAATAATTGGGGACATCAGAAAATGGTGAAATCCTTTATAGTTGACAAATCGTCACTGGAAAACTCTTTTCCAAAATCATATTAGAGGCTGATCGTCATCTAGCATTTCCATTTTAATTTTTTTCCAAATGACAGATCAACCTGCAGGAAAATGGTATTGTGAATAGGGCTTGACACAATTTCCGTAAAATTCAATTTGTTACCTGTTTATATTGTATTATTAATAGTGAAAATAAAATTTCATCTACTAGGATAATTTATTTACTAATATTCATATTTCCACATATTTTATACTTACGTAGTACTAAACTCTAATCTGTTTTATGCTCGTAAATTTTTAGTTAAAATACTAAAATAAAATTAAATTAAATAATATGTTAGAAGTATTTTTTCTAATTTTACTAAATTTATAGAGAAAATATAAAATTTCTGAATAGAAATTTCAAAATTGGAGACGCAAACTTTTTTTTAGAGTCTTGATTTTTAAAAGTAACTCCCGACACAAAATCTAAAAATATATTCATAACTTGTTAGAAGAGATTATATGTGTCTCGTTGAACAAATATTACCTAAATTAATAAATAAGCATAAAGATAGTTATTAAAGAAATTATAGATTTATCAAAGACGAATGAGAAAACTTAGTAGTTCTCTTTCCCATTTTTGATATAATCATAAATAAATAAAAAAAGATGAAAAGATTCATACTATTCCAAATATATAAATATAATTTATCCTATGAAATAGTTAAATCTCAATCATTTAAGAAGTTTTAGGGACCAGATCAAAATTATTTCGATTATGCTATTAAGGTTCGGATATTTGATTATATCGGATGGTAAAATTCAGAAACTCAGTGCATTTGTAGAATGATATAGGGAAAGAAGAATTCTCTTGTTATCGTAACATTATATGGAATTGTATTTTGATATCGTAACAGTAGATGTGTGAATATCATATTATTATTTTGTTGAGATTGATATGAATAAAAGAATCTAGAGGTATTATATAACTCTGATCTGATAATGTTAATTTATTTACATGAACATGTCAACTGTACTGGTCTACAAATAAAAGACTAAATGTTTTCGGTAAACCCATATCTAGACATTCCATTTAAAAAGATTGTATAAAACCAAGTATAAATTGGCTCTATCATCATCAACACATAATCACTATCAACTAATTCTTTTTGATTTCTAATTTACATAATAAAAAGAAAGCTAAGATGATGAGAAATGTTTTTTTGATTATGGTTCTTGTTTTTGCAATGACTTTTTCATATCCTAATGCTCAACCGACAGATCCTCAAGCGTGTCTGGACGCATTTAAGGGCACTTCAAAAGAATGCCGCGAACGTCTAAAGGGACTTCTTCATTTTCATTTCGGATTCAGTGGGCTCAAGAAAGCATGTTGTGGAACCGTTGCCAATGTTACAGATTTATGTTGGCCAGTGATCTTCCCGAGCATGCCTTACATTCGTTTTGTGTTCAAGTCTATTTGCACATAGCCCAACTTCCATTGAAGTTTTTGAGTATTTTATTTGTATTGTATTCTTAAAAGTGATATCATCTTGTTCCATAAAAGAAAATAAAAAATAAAAAATCATCTACTAAGATAATTTATTCACTAAAAATCTGATTTTCGAATATTTTTATCACTTACATACTATTATACTCTAATCTTTCTTATGCCATTAAATTTTTTAGTTCAAATACTAAAATGAAGTAAAATAATATGTTAGAAATACCATTTTCTAATTTTACACAATTTAAAGAGAAAATATAAATTTGTGTACATAAACTTTAAAAAGGTTAGAGACGTCAACCTTTCTAGAGTGAGACTTCTAAAAGTAACTCCTGATACAAAATCTGAAAATATATTCATGACTTGCTGGAAGAAACTATATGTGTCTCGTTGAACAATATTACATAAATACCCTAGACATTATTTACCAAATTATTTGTACATATATCATCACTACAATCACTCTAAGAAAAAAATATGATGACATGTCACCCTAAAAAATGTGACATGAATACTTGTTACACTTAAATACTTATTACTTTCTAATAAGTATTTGTTACTCGCTAATAAGTATGTGTCATTTACCAAATTATGTATTTTAATTCAAAAAATTTCAAAATTCAACCAAATGCAAAATAATTAAAAATAAATTAAAATCCAAAGTAATTAAAAATAAAACCAAATCCACTGTATAATAAGCCTTCTAATGTATTTATTGTATATGACGTTTGTATATTTATTTTAATTGATATATAATTGAAAAAAATCAAGTAAAATTTACTGATTCACAAATCTATTATATGTATTTTAATTAACGTTTATAAATCATGAGGTTTTGTACATATTTGTGTTTTGTGTTTCTAAATCCATATTCAAATCCTTTGTGAAATCAACCCATTAATACATGATGTCGTTATCTCAACTAGAATGAATGTGTTCATTGTGTTCGTGGTCTTAAATTAGAGGATGAAACTAATATTACATGTTGTGATTTCGTGCGCGATAGGTTACGAGATTCGGTTTCGAACCTCCTCGTATTCAATAAAAAAAATTCAATATATTAATAAGTTTGTATGATTGAATAACACATGATTTGAATTAAGATTTATTTTTGTATTTTTAAATCCATTAAAATACCAAAATTAAGCAACAATGTTTTCAACACTATCTTTTATAAAGGAAATTATCAAGAATTTGAGTACCATTTAGTACATTATATGGAATTGTATTTTGATATCGTAACAGTAAAATGTGTGAATATAATATTATTATTTTGTTGAGATTGATATGAATAAAGGAATATAGAGGTATTATATAACTCTGATCTGATAATGTTAATTTATTTACATGAACACGTCAACTTTACTGGTCTACAAATAAAAGACTACTTGTTTCCGGTAAACCCATATCTAGACATTCCATTTAAAAAGATTGTATAAACCAAATATAAATTGGCTCTATCATCATCAACACATAATCACTATCAACTAATTCTTTTTGATTTCTAATTTACATAATAAAAAGAAAGCTAAGATGATGACAAATGTTTTTTTTGATTATGGTTCTTGTTTTTGCAATGACTTTTTCATATCCTAATGCTCAACCGACAAATCCTCAAGCGTGTCTGGACGCATTTAGGGGCACTACAAAAGAATGCCGCGAACGGCTAAAGGGACTTTATCATTTTCATTTCGGATTCAGTGGGCTCAAGAAAGCATGTTGTGGAACCGTTGCAAATGTTAAAGATTTATGTTGGCCAGTGATCTTCCCGAGCATGCCTTACATTCGTTTTGTGTTCAAGTCTATTTGCAATTTGCACATAGCCCAACTTCCATTGAAGTTTTTGAGTATTTTATTTGTATTGTATTCTTAAAAGTGATATCATCTTGTTCCACAAAAAAAAAAAAAAAATCATCTACTAAGATAATTTATTCACTAATAATCTTATTTTCGTATATTTTTATCACTTACATACTACTATACTCTAATCTTTCTTGTGCCATTAAATTTTTTAGTTCAAATACTAAAATGAAGTAAAATAATATGTTAGAGATACCATTTTCTAATTTTACAAAATTTAAAGAGAAAATATAAATTTGTGAACAGAGACTTCAGAAAGGTTTGAGACGTCAACATTTTTAGAGTCTGACTTCTAAAAGTAACTCCCGATACAAAATCTGAAAATATATTCATGACTTGCTGGAATAGAATATATGTGTCTTGTTGAATAATATTACATAAATTCCCAAGACAATATTTACCAAATTATTTGTACATGTGTCATCACTACAATCACTCTAAGAAAAAAAAATATGATGACATGTCACCCTACAAAATCTCACATGGATACTTATTACACGTAAATACTTATTACTTTCTAATAAGTATTTGTTACTCGCTAATAAGTATGTGTCATTTACCAAGTTATGTATTTTAGTTCAAAACTAGATTTTAATCCGCACGTCTGTGCGGATATTTTTTTATTTTATAAATGTATTAGATATTATTACAAAATTTATAAATATATAATTTCTATTCTAGTGTTATATATTGTGTAAATATATAATATTATTGTTTATATTTCTTATTCAATATTATTAATATATAGTGATTTGTTTAAAACATTTTACTATGTTATTAATTTTTATTACTTACTAATATATTTTCAAGTTAGGTATAATAAAATAACCATATGTAATAATCAAATAAATAACCTTTTTTATCATATGTTATTTTATTTAATTTATACATTTTACATATAATAGATTTTAAATTTTATTTATTTATATTACATAAAAGAAATATATTTAAGATCATTTCTATTTACATGTTGTGTATAAGAAAATATACTTTAACATATATCATTTTAGTATTTTACGGGATTTATAAGTAAAAACTGTTTTGTTTAAATAATATAGCTCTATTTTTTTAGTAAATTTTATACATATTAGTATCTATAATGTAAGTTTAGTAAACTTTAGTGATATAGAATATTTTTTGGATGTTGTGATATTAAGCTTTATTTTTTTAAAAAAATTAAGATATCAAAATATTAGATTGCTTTAATTTTTACAACATATATAAATTGTTTTTTCGTGGTGCATTTCAAAAATCTATTTTTATTATCTATGATTTTATATTTTGTAAAATTTTCAATATTATGATTTTGAGTTTAAATATGATGACATGTCACCCTAAAAAATGTGACATGGATACTTGTTACACGTAAATACTTATTACTTTCTAATAAGTATTTGTTACTCGCTAATAAGTATGTGTCATTTACCAAATTATGTATTTTAATTCAAAAAATTTCAAAATTCAACCAAATGCAAAATAATTAAAAATAAATTAAAATCCAAAGTAATTAAAAATAAAACCAAATCCACTGTATAATAAGCCTTCTAATGTATTTATTGTATATGACGTTTGTATATTTATTTTAATTGATATATAATTGAAAAAAATCAAGTAAAATTTACTGATTCACAAATCTATTATATGTATTTTAATTAACGTTTATAAATCATGAGGTTTTGTACATATTTGTGTTTTGTGTTTCTAAATCCATATTCAAATCCTTTGTGAAATCAACCCATTAATACATGATGTCGTTATCTCAACTAGAATGAATGTGTTCATTGTGTTCGTGGTCTTAAATTAGAGGATGAAACTAATAATACATGTTGTGATTTCGTGCACGATAGATTACGAGATTTGGTTTCGAATTTCCTGGTACTCAATAAAAAAATTAATATATTATTAAATCTGTGTGATTGAATAACACATGATTTGAATTAAGATTTATTTTTGGATTTTTAACTCCATTAAAATAACAAAATTAAGCAACAATGTTTGCAACACTATCTTTTATAAAGGAAATTATCTAGAATTGAGTACCATTTAGTACATTATATGGAATTGTATTTTGATATCGTAACAGTAGAATGTGTGAATATCATATTATTATTTTATTGAGATTGATATGAATAAAGGAATATAGAGGTATAATATAACTCTGATCTGATAATGTTAATTTATTTACATGAACTGGTCAACTGTACTGGTCTACAAATAAAAGACTACCTGTTTCCGGTAAACCCATATCTAGACATTCCATTTAAAAAGATTGTATAAACCAAGTATAAATTGGCTCTATCATCATCAACACATAATCACTATCAACTAATTCTTTTTGATTTCTAATTTACATAATAAAAAGAAAGCTAAGATGATGAGAAATGTTTTTTTGATTATGGTTCTTGTTTTTGCAATGACTTTTTCATATCCTAATGCTCAACCGACAGATCCCCAAGCGTGTCTGGACGCATTTAAGGGCACTTCAAAAGAATGCCGCGAACGTCTAGAGGGACTTCTTCATTTTCATTTCGGATTCAGTGGGCTCAAGAAAGCATGTTGTGGAACCGTTGCTAATGTTACAGATTTATGTTGGCCAGTGATCTTCCCGAGCATGCCTTACATTCGTTTTGTGTTCAAGTCTATTTGCACATAGCCAAATTTCTGTTGAAGTTTTGAGTATTTTATTTGTATTGTATTCTTAAAAGTGATATCATCTTGTTCCACAAAAAAAAAAGACAATAAAAAATCATCTACTAAGTTAATTTATTCACTAATAATCTTATTTTCGCATATTTTTATCACTTACATACTAATATACTCTAATCTGTCTTATGCCCTTAAATTTTTAGTTAAATTTTAAAATGAAATAAAATAATATGTTATAAATACCATTTTCTAATTTTAGTAAATTTATAGAGAAAATATAAATTTGTGAACAGAAACCTCAAAAAGGATTGAGACGTCAACCTTTTTAGAGTCTAACTTCTAAAAGTAACTCCCGATACAAAATCTGAAAATATATTCATGACTTGCTGGAATAGAATATATGTGTCTTGTTGAATAATATTACATAAATTCCCAAGACAATATTTACCAAATTATTTGTACATGTGTCATCACTACAATCACTCTAAGAAAAAAAAAATGATGACATGTCACCCTACAAAATCTCACATGGATACTTATTACACATAAATACTTATTACTTTCTAATAAGTATTTGTTACTCGCTAATAAGTATGTGTCATTTACCAAATTATGTATTTTAGTTCAAAACTAGATTTTAATTCGCACGTCTGTGCGGATATTTTTTATTTTATAAATGTATTAGATATTATTACAAAAGTTATAAATATATAATTTCTATTCTAGTGTTATATATTGTGTAAATATATAATATTATTGTTTATATTTCTTATTCAATATTATTAATATATAGTGATTTGTTTAAAACATTTTACTTTGTTATTAATTTTTATTACTTACTAATATATTTTCAAGTTAGGTATAATAAAATAACCATATGTAATAATCAAATAAATAACCTTTTTTATCATATGTTATTTTATTTAATTTATACATTTTACATATAATAGATTTTAAATTTTATTTATTTATATTACATAAAAGAAATATATTTAAGATCATTTCTATTTACATGTTGTGTATAAGAAAATATACTTTAACATATATCATTTTAGTATTTTACGGGATTTATAAGTAAAAACTGTTTTGTTTAAATAATATAGCTCTATTTTTTTAGTAAATTTTATACATAGTAGTATCTATCATATAAGTTTAGTAAACTTTAGTGATATAGAATATTTTTGGATGTTGTGATATTAAGCTTTATTTTTTTTAAAAATTAAGATATCAAAATATTAGATTGCTTTAATTTTTACAACATATATAGATTGTTTTTTCGTGGTGCATTTCAAAAATCTATTTTTATTATCTAGGATTTTATATTTTGTAAAATTTTCAATATTATGTTTTTGAGTTTAAATATGATGATATGTCATCCTAAAAAATGTGACATGGATATTTGTTACACGTAAATACTTATTACTTTCTAATAAGTATTTGTTACTTGCTAATAAGTATGTGTCATTTACCAAATTATGTATTTTAATTCAAAAAATTTCAAAATTCAACCAAATGCAAAATAATTAAAAATAAATTAAAATCCAAAGTAATTAAAAATAAAACCAAATCCACTGTATAATAAGCCTTCTAATGTATTTATTGTATATGACGTTTGTATATTTATTTTAATTGATATATAATTGAAACAAATCAAGTAAAATTTACTGATTAACAAATCTATTATATGTATTTTAATTAACGTTTATAAATCATGAGGTTTTGTACATATTTGTGTTTTGTGTTTCTAAATCCATATTCAAATCCTTTGTGAAATCAACCCATTAATACATGATGTCGTTATCTCAACTAGAATGAATGTGTTCATTGTGTTTGTGGTCTTAAATTAGAGGATGAAACTAATAATACATGTTGTGATTTCGTGCACGATAGATTACGAGATTTGGTTTCGAATTTCCTGGTACTCAATAAAAAAATTAATATATTATTAAATCTGTGTGATTGAATAACACATGATTTGAATTAAGATTTATTTTTGGATTTTTAACTCCATTAAAATAACAAAATTAAGCAACAATGTTTGCAACACTATCTTTTATAAAGGAAATTATCTAGAATTGAGTACTATTTAGTACATTATATGGAATTGTATTTTGATATCGTAAAAGTAGAATGTGTGAATATCATATTATTATTTTATTGAGATTGATATGAATAAAGGAATATAGAGGTATAATATAACTCTGATCTGATAATGTTAATTTATTTACATGAACTGGTCAACTGTACTGGTCTACAAATAAAAGACTACATGTTTCCGGTAAACCCATATCTAGACATTCCATTTAAAAAGATTGTATAAACCAAGTATAAATTGGCTCTATCATCATCAACACATAATCACTATCAACTAATTCTTTTTGATTTCTAATTTACATAATAAAAAGAAAGCTAAGATGATGAGAAATGTTTTTTTGATTATGGTTCTTGTTTTTGCAATGACTTTTTCATATCCTAATGCTCAACCGACAGATCCCCAAGCGTGTCTCGACGCATTTAAGGGCATTTCAAAAGAATGCCGCGAACGTCTAGAGGGACTTCTTCATTTTCATTTCGGATTCAGTGGGCTCAAGAAAGCATGTTGTGGAACCGTTGCTAATGTTACAGATTTATGTTGGCCAGTGATCTTCCCGAGCATGCCTTACATTCGTTTTGTGTTCAAGTCTATTTGCACATAGCCAAATTTCTGTTGAAGTTTTGAGTATTTTATTTGTATTGTATTCTTAAAAGTGATATCATCTTGTTCCACAAAAAAAAAGACAATAAAAAATCATCTACTAAGTTAATTTATTCACTAATAATCTTATTTTCGCATATTTTTATCACTTACATACTAATATACTCTAATCTGTCTTATGCCCTTAAATTTTTAGTTCAAATTCTAAAATGAAATAAAATAATATGTTATAAATACCATTTTCTAATTTTAGTAAATTTATAGAGAAAATATAAATTTGTGAACAGAAACCTCAAAAAGGATTGAGACGTCAACCTTTTTAGAGTCTAACTTCTAAAAGTAACTCCCGATACAAAATCTGAAAATATATTCATGACTTGCTGGAATAGAATAT
Source organism: Moricandia moricandioides (assembly GCA_905132885.1). Classification (NCBI taxonomy): domain Eukaryota; kingdom Viridiplantae; phylum Streptophyta; class Magnoliopsida; order Brassicales; family Brassicaceae; genus Moricandia; species Moricandia moricandioides. The sequence goes on along the minus strand of CAJHQQ010000013.1, from coordinate 490,455 downwards.
ATGTGTCTTGTTGAATAATATTACATAAATTCCCAAGACAATATTTACCAAATTATTTGTACATGTGTCATCACTACAATCACTCTAAGAAAAAAAAATATGATGACATGTCACCCTACAAAATCTCACATGGATACTTATTACACGTAAATACTTATTACTTTCTAATAAGTATTTGTTACTCGCTAATAAGTATGTGTCATTTACCAAATTATGTATTTTAATTCAAAACTAGATTTTAATCCGCACGTCTGTGCGGATATTTTTTTATTTTATAAATGTATTAGATATTATTACAAAAATTATAAATATATAATTTCTATTCTAGTGTTATATATTGTGTAAATATATAATATTATTGTTTATATTTCTTATTCAATATTATTAATATATAGTGATTTGTTTAAAACATTTTACTTTGTTATTAATTTTTATTACTTACTAATATATTTTCAAGTTAGGTATAATAAAATAACCATCTGTAATAATCAAATAAATAACTTTTTTTATCATATGTTATTTTATTTAATTTATACATTTTACATATAATAGATTTTAAATTTTATTTATTTATATTACATAAAAGAAATATATTTAAGATCATTTCTATTTACATGTTGTGTATAAGAAAATATACTTTAACATATATCATTTTAGTATTTTACGGGATTTATAAGTAAAAACTGTTTTGTTTAAATAATATAGCTCTATTTTTTTAGTAAATTTTATACATAGTAGTATCTATCATATAAGTTTAGTAAACTTTAGTGATATAGAATATTTTTGGATGTTGTGATATTAAGCTTTATTTTTTAAAAAAATTAAGATATCAAAATATTAGATTGCTTTAATTTTTACAACATATATAAATTGTTTTTTCGTGGTGCATTTCAAAAATCTATTTTTATTATCTATGATTTTATATTTTGTAAAATTTTCAATATTATGTTTTTGAGTTTAAATATGATGACATGTCACCCTAAAAAATGTGACATGGATACTTGTTACACGTAAATACTTATTACTTTCTAATAAGTATTTGTTACTCGCTAATAAGTATGTGTCATTTACCAAATAATGTATTTTAATTCAAAAAAATTCAAAATTCAACCAAATGCAAAATAATTAAAAATAAATTAAAATCCAAAGTAATTAAAAATAAAACCAAATCCACTGTATAATAAGCCTTCTAATGTATTTATTGTATATGACGTTTGTATATTTATTTTAATTGATATATAATTGAAAAAAATCAAGTAAAATTTACTGATTCACAAATCTATTATATGTATTTTAATTAACGTTTATAAATCATGAGGTTTTGTACATATTTGTGTTTTGTGTTTCTAAATCCATATTCAAATCCTTTGTGAAATCAACCCATTAATACATGATGTCGTTATCTCAACTAGAATGAATGTGTTCATTGTGTTCGTGGTCTTAAATTAGAGAATGAAACTAATAATACATGTTGTGATTTCGTGCACGATAGATTACGAGATTTGGTTTCGAATTTCCTGGTACTCAATAAAAAAATTAATATATTATTAAATCTGTGTGATTGAATAACACATGATTTGAATTAAGATTTATTTTTGGATTTTTAACTCCATTAAAATAACAAAATTAAGCAACAATGTTTGCAACACTATCTTTTATAAAGGAAATTATCTAGAATTGAGTACCATTTAGTACATTATATGGAATTGTATTTTGATATCGTAAAAGTAGAATGTGTGAATATCATATTATTATTTTATTGAGATTGATATGAATAAAGGAATATAGAGGTATAATATAACTCTGATCTGATAATGTTAATTTATTTACATGAACTGGTCAACTGTACTGGTCTACAAATAAAAGACTACCTGTTTCCGGTAAACCCATATCTAGACATTCCATTTAAAAAGATTGTATAAACCAAGTATAAATTGGCTCTATCATCATAAACACATAATCACTATCAACTAATTCTTTTTATTTCTAATTTACATAATAAAAAGAAAGCTAAGATGATGAGAAATGTTTTTTTGATTATGGTTCTTGTTTTTGCAATGACTTTTTCATATCCTAATGCTCAACCGACAGATCCCCAAGCGTGTCTGGACGCATTTAAGGGCACTTCAAAAGAATGCCGCGAACGTCTAGAGGGACTTCTTCATTTTCATTTCGGATTCAGTGGGCTCAAGAAAGCATGTTGTGGAACCGTTGCTAATGTTACAGATTTATGTTGGCCAGTGATCTTCCCGAGCATGCCTTACATTCGTTTTGTGTTCAAGTCTATTTGCACATAGCCAAATTTCTGTTGAAGTTTTGAGTATTTTATTTGTATTGTATTCTTAAAAGTGATATCATCTTGTTCCACAAAAAAAAGACAATAAAAAATCATCTACTAAGTTAATTTATTCACTAATAATCTTATTTTCGCATATTTTTATCACTTACATACTAATATACTCTAATCTGTCTTATGCCCTTAAACTTTTAGTTCAAATTCTAAAATGAAATAAAATAATATGTTATAAATACCATTTTCTAATTTTAGTAAATTTATAGAGAAAATATAAATTTGTGAACAGAAACCTCAAAAAGGATTGAGACGTCAACCTTTTTAGAGTCTAACTTCTAAAAGTAACTCTCGATACAAAATCTGAAAATATATTCATGACTCGCTGGATGAGACTATATATGCCTTGTTGAACAATATTACATAAATTCTCTAGACAATATTTACCAAATTATTTGTACATGTGTTATCACTACAATCACTCTAAGAAAAATAAATATGATGACATGTCACCCTAAAAAAAGTGATATGGATACTTGTTACACGTAAATACCTATTACTTTCTAATAAGTATGTGTCATTTACCAAATTATATATTTTAATTCATTTTTTTCAGAATTCAACCAAATGTAAAGTAATTAAAAATAAATAAAAATCAAAAGTAATTAAAAATAAAGCCAAATCCACTATACAATGTAGCCTTCTAATGTATTTATTTTATATGACGTTCGTATATGCATTTTAATTGATTTGGGAATATAGAATTGAAAAAATAATCAAATAAAATTTACAGATTCACAAATCTAATATATGTATTTTAGTTAACGTTTACAAATCATGAGGTTTTATTCATATTTGTGTTTTGTGTTTCTAAATCCATATTCAAATCCAACTAGGATAATTTATTCACTAATAATCTTATTTTCAAAAAATTTATCACTTACATACTACTATACTCTAATCTGTTTTAAGCCCATAAAGTTTTAGTTCAAATACTAAAATTAAATAAAATAATATGTTAGAAATACCATTTTACAATTTTACTAAATCTAAAGTGAAAATATAAATTTGTGAACAGAAACTTGAAAAAAGTTTGAGACGTCAACCTTTTTAGAGTCTGACTTCTAAAAGTAACTCCCAATACAAAATCTGAAAATGTATTCATGACTTACTGGAATGGACTATATGTATCTTGTTGAACAATATTACATAAATTCCTTAGATGTTATTTACCAAATGATTTGTACATGTGTGATCATTACAATCACTCTAAGAAAAAATAAGATGGCATGTCACACTAAAAAATGTAACATGGATACTTGTTATACGTTAATAAATACTAATTACTTTCTAATAAGTATTTTTTTACTCGTTAATAAGTATGTGTGATTTACAAAATTATGTATTTTAATTCAAAATTTATCAAAATCCAACCAAATGCAAAGTAATTAAAAATAAATCCAAATCCAAAGAAATTAAAAATAAAACAAAATCCAACCAAATGAAAAGTAATTAAAAATAAATCTTAAGTAATTAAAAATAAACCAAATCCAGTATGTGTCACACAAATTATTTGTTTTTATAAGTTGTTTTAATAGACTTTTAATGCCCTGGAATAACTTTTGACAAAAGATAATATTAAAAAATCAGAATGTTTTAACATTTTTAGTGTATTTGAATATTTATATATAATTATACTATTTTGTATTTATTAAATATGAAATTTTATCAGATATTAGGTTTTATTTATTTCAACTCTTTTCGTTATGAATTTAAAATAAAATTTATATAATTTATTTGATTAATTGTACATTATATTTTGATAAATTTGTAATTAGAAAATTTATTTGATGTGAATTTATTTAATTTAATTTATATAAATTATTTAATTTAAGGTGAATGTTTATTTAAATTTAAATATATGTAACTTTTTACTTATCAAAATATGAATTAAATAATCCACTAATTAATTATTTCATTTTTTTTATATTGTTTAGACAACAAATTAATTATGTGTTGTTTCGAAACCTAAATAATAATATAATATTATTTCATATTTATTTTATAATAGGTATGAGTATTTAATTTAAAATCGTACAAAAAAGGTTGAGTCCAAAAGAATATCTATGTTTTAATAAGAGAGATGAAAAATCCGTTCAATTCAATTAACAACAGGTTATAATCAGCAAAACAATTACCTATCAAATAATCATTTGACTAAGTGAGTACTCGCGCGTATGCCTGAGACTTAATATCCGCTATATGTTATCCGATCCGGATTCGCTATGATCCGCTTCAAAAATTGATATTCGGGAGTTTGGATTCGGATAGTGATTTCAAGGATTTGGTGAATCCGGATACAAATCCGGACAGTGAAATTTTATGTCCGGATATCCAGATCCGAGGCCATTATACTTTTTAAAAAATATTTAAAATATAATTATATTTATATATGTATATTATATATAATTTTATACAAAATAAATAAATTTAACTATTATCAAATCTCAATGGATTTTCAATTTAAAAATTAAAGAAAATAACTAAATAGTAAATTATTTAGTTTTCATTAATTTTAATTTTTTTTAATTTTTACTTAAAACGAATCTGGATATCCGAGAGTATTCGGATTTTTGTCCAGGTATCCTAACCATGAATATCAAGAAAGCTCAAATTCGAATCCGGATAGGGATTTTACGAATCCGGATATCCTAAAATACCTCGGATATCTGATCCGTCCCACCCCTACTCGCACTCATGCACGAGGTGGAATTTATATACTAATAATCATTGAATACTAATTTTGATCGTTCAAGCATCATGTCATGAGTCCCAAACATATAATCATGAACCGTCAATATAAGGTTGATGAGTAAGTTTATGTTTGTTGATATTTTATTTTTTAACTTATTTAATTTACATTGGGTTTCAATGATATCATCCAAATGTTATAATTCACCATCTCCCTTCAATATGAAGAATTGTATTTTTGAAATGATATGATTGAATAACATTTGAGTTATGTACTTACGCGGAGTGAACATTAATTACGTATATAAATTATTTATACATATTAGTATTTATTTTGTGTTCATTTATGTATTATGCAATAATAAATATATTGAAAAATTGAGAAGCGAATAACTATTACGTATATAATTAAGGGGAAATTGCAATTATACCACAAGTTTGATACCATTTTTTAAATTTACCTTTTTAATTAATGGCAATTTTCAAAATGTCTTTAAATTATGGTGAAAATAGACTAAAATATTTTTTCTAAATGTTTATAAAATATTTAGAAACTCAACCCCACCCCTTCAGTACTAAACCCAAAATAATAATCATTAAAGTGTAAACCCAAATGTTAATATATTTTTAATTGAAGGTGTTTTTTTAAAGTGGTACTTAAGTTGTACTATTCTTAGTAATTTATCTAGAATTAAATCGGAATAATCACATAAATAAAAATAATCCCTCTTTTTATTTACAATAGTTTTCGTTGGTAAAAAATCATTAATTGTCATATATTTAATGTGGATTTTTAACAGTCTTAGTCATTTATAATCATTTAAAAAACTCAAAATATATCATATAAAAAAAATCTAACTTTTTATTATACGCTTAATGTGATTGTTTAGTTTTTTTAAGAATATAAAATTAAACAAAAAGGATGGAGGATGCAAAAGTTGTTATCAAATATTTATTATTCAAAATCATTAATTGTCATATATTTGTTAACTATATTAAGAAATTTTATAGCTTTTATTTAAGAAAATAATGAAGAATATTGTTATACACTACTAATTAATTTGATAGTTAATTTAATAAAAACTATAATATATGTTTATGGACTAACCTATTTTTCTAAGAATTTTAAGAATCATCATAGTAATGACACGTGGCTACCAAAACATTTTGTAATGTTCTAGGATTATATATAAGGGATTTCTCTCAAACCAAACATAATTTAATTTAATCTACTCTAGCGGTTTACCTATATTAATAAACCAAGAATATAAAACCGAGTGAATAACATTATTAATATCCATGTTACAACTATACTTGATGGTTCTGGAAAAAAAAAATAATTCATGGGGTTGAGAAACAATGAGATACGATCATCTCCATCACATTTCGAATTAGGGACACCGATCTGGATAATGGAGAATATGGCACAATATACTATCTGTCAACACTTCGCGACAAATTGCAAAGATGTTATAGCAATGAGCGAGGATTCAACAGTGTGATCAAGTTATTCAACAAAGCTAACGAAGTTCGCAGCCATGCAAGGTTGGTTTTAAGAATTTAAGAACATTCATATTCCGAGGAATCAAAACAAAACAACATGTGCACTTGCCAAGACGGTCCGAGATTTTCATAGGAGTCTTATTTTTGTCGATTATTCTATTTTGGTCAAGATCCCTAAACCACGTCTAGTTTGAGTGAATGAACATCATTTTGATGAGGAGGATAACCCTGAGTGAGAGAGATGATCGATCCCATACTTCTTTCGCCATAGGACAATGAAAGAGCATATGACAAATAGATTCTGGACCTTGATGATCCAGAGGTATACCCCGAGAAAATAATTGTTGCTTCACTGCAAAGGCTCCTGACCTGATGCGCCAGGGAAAGTGTCTTTGTTTTCCATAAAGTCCCGCCACAGCTGTTTCTCCAGAGGAGGAAGTGAGATAGGTTGCCAGGAGTTGATGTCTGTGATACTTTCCAGTAGCTTATAACCACTCTTGGCATCATAGACACCATTTCTCGAAAACCTCCCATCTCAGTGCATTGTCTTTAGCTCTCTGTATTCTCATCTAAAGAATATGAGGAATATCATCCTCTGCAATTACCTCACGTAACTTCCCCAGCCACTCGAGTCCACACCCATAAGATCACAGACTTTAAGAGTTAAATCCACAATAGCATCTACATAGATGAAAATTACAAAGATCATCTTTGAAGCAGATGTTGCATAAGCAGTTGGCTATGAATCTGGCTATGTCAACACACATTCATGGGCAGAGCTTTACCATCGTAATGCAGGGGGAGAGTGGAAGAAGATAATGACACATTCGCCTAATTATAACTTAAAAACTACTTTGATTGAAATTTTATTATATAAGAATCGAAACTAGAAAGGAATCAAACATGTAATCTATATTAGAAATGGATTTTGCTTTGATCAAAACCTTCACTCCTTTAGACCCTAATGTGTGAAAAAAGCAGCCCCGTTCTCCACATCATCAGTCTTAATGGTTCCACTTGGAGACATAATAACTCTGTATATCCGCTTTGAACAAACCTCACCTAACCTTATGTCTCCTCCTACTAACCCTTCCACTTTCAAGTCTTTCAATAGAAACTCCTTCTCATGAACCTGTGTGTTTCCATTATTCTTGCTTCTGAAAATCGTCTAAATTATAAATAAATAAAAACTGAATCAGCGTGTTTTACTCACCGATAAGTTAGGGTCCATATAAACCTTCAGAAGAGACTTCATAGATGGATATTTCTTCCACACTGCGACAGCGTATCGTGGCTGCACCTTTGGTATTGCCACTAAAGCTTTTAACCTATACACAAATCTTATTAAATTTGATTCACAGAAACTTATAACGTTTTTTTACTTGAGCTTACCATGGGTTCTTTTTAATCATGTGTTTGTCAACTGAATCCTTGGATACCAATGCACCATTAGCGTTTACTGATAACATAGTTAGTTTCTTCCTGTGCATCAAACAAAATAAGTTTACTTCAAAGTCATGCAGATGAAGTACATTACTGGCCACATAGATAATAGTACCTGAACTGACAAGAAGCCAGACTAGTTGTTAAACCAACAACATGTTCAGCGACCTCAGCCTCGTCTATACAGTGTCTGGAATGCACTTTAACATAATGAGTAGTTAATTTTGCAAGTACCTGTAAACACACATCAAATACCACGGAAGTACGTTTCAGGAAGCAATAAAGAAGCTATCCTCTGAACACATGCTCATTAGGTACTGCTATATTACCTCATCGATGGGAGGCTGTCTCCAGCTTCCTGGGTTCTTGTACTCTTCCTTTTCCCTACAAGATTAGTTTTATTCAGCTTCTTCATCATGATAAATGTAACAACAGTTTACTTAACAAGACACACACACCTTTTCTTTACGTAGGACACTAACTTATTGGTGAGGCAGCACACCGTATAAGACGGGTATCGATCCTGAACTCTTGAGATGTTTTCTAGAAATTTTTCATCAGCAATAAGGTTACAAAATTCTTCAGCCTCATACACTAGTAAGACATAACGAATCGTGGTCCCTTCTGGGAAAGCCTGCAGTAGAGAAAAGAAGATGCTAATATATAAGACATTCAGTACAGATGCTTCATATAGTTCAGCCAAGTACTTATCTTTCAAACTATAGATAAAGGGATTTATTGCGTTCATTCTGTTGATATTTCATAAAACGTTACTAAATCAAGTGTCAGGGATCGTTACCTTTCTAATAAACAATATTTTGTTCTTTTAATCTTACTGATGGAGGTTTAACTACCACCACTAAAAGTATGAATAAATGAAACTAGCAACACAAAGAAGTATATGATTCATAAGTCATAGAAAGGCTTTTAAACACAATAAACAAAGATACGGACCAAATTAGGGAGCTGTTTATACTTGCAAGTTCTGGGTGTTAAGAACTATGTTCAACATGTCAATCTAATATGAGACTCATGATGCAAGAAAGTTAAACAACATTTAAACAAAAATCAAAAGTGACTGCGATTTTATTCGTACCGGAGCAATATCCTCTGGAATTGTCATGGTCCACAGAATAGATCTCTCAATTGGATTAGGGGCTACATGGAATGTAATGCCTTTCTCAGAGAACCTTGAAAGCAGAAGTCCTATGTTAACAGTATACCAGAGTAACTCAGTGTCTATACGTAAGTCACAAACATAGTAATTCATATGCTGATGAGAAAAAGAGAGTCGAAGAGAAAACATCTAAAGCATATGTAGAAGTGTCATACAGGAAATATATAACTTCTTTACCTCCAATGGATCCTTCAACTACTCTAGTATCAATCTCAGCAACGATGGATTTCAGAGCTAACTTTCCCTTTTCCCATTTCTGCTTTTCTTTCTCTAACTTTTTACGCTCAGCTTCAGCTGCTTTCAGTAATTTATCTTGCTGGATGATGGAAGCCAGTTAACCATTCACCAGGAAAAAAAAATAGAGAAGTCACGTAAAGAACACATACCTCTTTTCTTAACTTCTTTTCCTCCATTGCTCGGACTTTTTCGTCTTTCGACTGCTGCTTTTTTGGCAATTCTCCACCCGAAAGAGTTGTAGTTTTGTAACTTCTGATCTGCTTTTTTCGACCCATATTCTCGATGCTTATATTTTCTTTTTCGTGCTCAGAATCTACCTGATATTTTTAGTAAATCAAAATAAAAGCAATTTCAATAAGAATAACACAATATTACGAAACAAAATGAAAGAAGCAACAGTAGCACGCCCTGAACAATGAAGACACAAACTAATGACACGTTATAGGGATCAGAATTGTCACATCCTCTAATATACCGCTTTACTAAAAAAATATCATACAAAAAGGATCCAATGATGAACAATATGTAGTAGTTCCTTGCAGATAAGTACCTTGAAAGTATCATTGGTCAGCGAAGAGGGAACACAGACTTCATGCATCCAATGAGTATTATCAGCTGAAAGAAAACAGCATCCACCATTTATAAGTTGACAAGACACATGAATACAACCGACAAGACAAAAGACACCATAAGAGTTTGGTTTTTGGGTAAGCATACCAATATTTGGCTCAGTTATTCCAGTACTCGCCTCAACAGAATCATCTGCAACACTTGATCTAGAATACAACCCACGACACAGTTCCCTAATATCACCAAGTACAGGTTCATACTTACTCGAAGGTTCAGGTCGAGGACTATCTTCAAACTCAGAATCCAAAGATATTACCCGTATGCCTAGTGAAAATTCGAAAAACGAAACATAGACAAAGGATACTTAGTGTTCATAATGCATGCTTCCTTGATAGATACAAACATACATTTTTTTTGGTTTCTTGGGGTAAGCATACCTTTGCTTCTCTCAGGTATTGTAGCATTATCATAGTTAGCTTCACTACAACCTGCATCACTATGTCCAGATTCCAATCCTCGACATGGCTCCCTAGCAAGCACAGGTTCATACTTCTTCGAAGTTTCGGGTTGAGGACTATCTTCAAACTCTGAATCCAGAGATATCACTCGTTTACCTAGTAAGAATCAAAGTAACACAAGAAGAAGTTTCAATGCAGAGTTTGTTCTGGGTAAAACATTGACCTTAGATCTCTAATATTTTTGAAAAAAAGAATAGATAGACATAGGCCAATATATTTTTTAAGCTTGCCAAATTTGTAAAAAAAAAATTTGTTGAAATCTTTAATAAATTGCTTATGGCCTCCTAAATCTCACGGCCAGCCTAGCTTCCATGTATCAATTCTACATAACAAGAAGACAAGGGTAGTATCAGAGCCCCATGCTCTTCAAACATTTGAATGGATCCCACTTTTATTAGACCTTATTATAAAAAAAAAATCTATATATTCTAATAAATAAAAGAGAAATTGCTAAGAATACCACTAGTTAAAAGATACTTTCTAAATGTTTTATAAATATTTAAAAAAACTAGTTTAGATTATTTTCATTATAAATGTATATTATTTTTGAAAATAATCAATCATTAATAGTAAATTAGAAAAGTCTGTATAACTGAAATTTCTCTTAAATAAAGTGTTAAATATAAAGTAGAAAGAAAATGACAAAAGACAGTTTTTATAAATTATAGTTTTTTAAAAACAATTTTATAATAGACAAAAATGTTCTTTTAAAACGTTTGAGCTACAAAAAAAAAATTTGTTTTGGATAGTTCCAGGTATAGTATCGAGGATGTAGGGTTAACTAACCGGAGAATTTATCTTCGCGGTTAGAAGCTACGGCTCCAGAAGGAAACGAACATTTCACGATAGAAAAATCATCAGAGAGAGGTGTCTCAGGTACGATCAAAGAAGATTCCGACGGTTGCTTAAACGGCGTCGCATCGGAATCTGATATCAGAATCGCAGAGATTGGATCTTTCCGAGCACGCTTCGAGAGAGATGGTAGTGGAGTGGCCGCGTCTTCCCCGTCAGATATAAGAATGTGATCCTCCATGGAACGAGAAAGAGAGAGGATTTGAATTTTCTCGCGGGATTATCGAGGACGAGTGTTCAAAATCGCCGATAATGAATTTGAATGAAGAGATTTTTGGTTATCTATATTCGTTAAATGTTTAAAAGGTTTTTGGGCTATATTCTTCGCGATGTGGGCTATGTCGCCCATTTTTAGTAAACAAAATCTAGTACAATAAACCAGTATGTCAAACCGGTCAATTGATTCAACTTTCCAAAAATATAATCCAGTAAAAAAGCAACCAAAATGCTAAACAAATATTTTTACAAGTTTTATGGGGGTTTTGAAGAAATTTCAGAGTTTTTGTGAAAAAAAATTAAATTTTAAATAATAGTTTTATTTTTTTAATTATTATAATTTGATATTATAATTGTTTTGTGAATAATTTTTATTTATTTCAAAAAATTTAATTTAAAAAATGTGAATGAAAATTTTCTACATTTTAAAAAAGTTTCAAATACCATCCTAAGAGATGATATTTTAATTCATTATTTTTACACTATAAAATATCATTAAAATCCATATTTTTCAATAAACTAGAATTTGTGAGAACTTATACGAATGTCTAATCTAATAAGCTTGAATTTCATATAGAATTTAGAAATGTTGTATACAATAAGAGAGGATTTGAGAAAAAAATGAAATTCTTTCAAATTCTAGATCCAGCGAGACTCCCATAGTGATGATGATGATCTTTAACGAGGATCCAGATCACTAATGGTTACATCATTGAAACTACTAGTACTAGGTTGGCAAGACTCGGAGCCATCGCTTTCTTGGTTGCGTCTATTAGGAAAGAAGAATCCAGGTTCTCGCGGAGCGGGTAAATTGAGAGTGCTTCTAGTAAGCATCATGTTGATTATAGACATGTTGGGACGATCAGTAGGATCATGTTGAACACATAGCAGTGCAATATGAATGCATCTTGTCACTTCTTCGGTTACGCAGTTTTCCAAAATGGTTTGATCCACGAGGTCTAATGGTCTCTTCACTCTCCATAACCTCCATGCCTGTATAACAAGATTTGATCATCAGTTAAAATTACCCACAGTACTAAGACCATCAGTGACTTAAGGTTCTTTATTTACTCACGTATGTGACCAAGTTTTCAACTGTGGTGTCTGACTGGTGAACAAATATGTTTGTTCGGCCGCATATAATCTCAAGAACTAAAACTCCAAAACTGTATACATCAGATTTCGTTGAGAACAGGCCTTGTGTTACATATTCTGGAGACATGTAACCACTGCAAGAATGAAATACACATAAGAGTTAACCATATTGGTGAAGAATATAATCTTACTACATATCAAGCGTGAAAATTCTATATATACCGTGTCCCGACGATTCTGTTTGTATTAGCTCCACCATGGTCCATCCCAAAGATTCTTGCCATTCCAAAATCAGTAATTTTTGGGTTCATGTCAGCATCTAGGAGAATGTTGCTGGCTTTGAGATCACGGTGTATGATTGTGAGTCGTGAATCTTGATGAAGATATAGAATCCCTCGGGTGATTCCCTCAATAATGGTGTATCGTTTACTCCAATTTAACTGCCTTTGCTTCATAGGATCTTCACATACAAAAGTAATTATAATTAGCTTGTTATTCAATTCAATCAACTAAGTCGATCAAAAGCTAATTCTACATTATACCAAAGAGAACGTAATCAAGGCTTTTGTTTGGAACAAACTCATAAACGAGTATCTTTTCTTTTCCTTCTAGACAAAACCCGTGAAGCCTAACAAGATTTTTGTGCTGAAGTTTCGCAACAACAAGCACCTCATTCTTGAACTCATGTGCACCTTGTGCTGATGTTTTTGATAGCCTCTTCACCGCAACTTGTGTTCCATTAGGCAACATACCCTACAAGTAACATCAATAAAACTATCATCAGCTTATGTTGACTTTGAAATTTCAAATTTGTCAAGATAAGTAATGACACACTTAGCAACAGAAATGAAACCTTGAAAACTTCGCCGAATCCACCTTGACCTAGCTTGTTGCTAAATTTTCCTGTTGCAACTTCAATTGTCTTAAAATCAAACTGGAGCGAACGTACAGTTGTAATACCAGCTGCAAAATCAAATTAAAACACACACACAACAATCTCTGATATTATCATCTAAGAATGTTGTAATAAATGTTCTTAGATGAACTACATAGACTATCTACAAGGTAAAAAGCTAATAGGCCAATGAAAAAAAATATATGAACACCACTTACATCTAAAAATATCAAATTCTTGATTTGCTTTTCTCCTCCAGCAAAGTACAGAAGATCGGCGAGCAAGCAGTGACAAAATGATGATAATGATGATGAAGACTACTATTACAATGGGAACAACAATTGCCACAATAGCTCCTGTGGAGCCTTTTCCACTACCTGTGAAAAGATTATCAGTATAACGAGTTTGCTCGACTTAAACGTTTGTATTGGTTGGATTCATGACTGTTATGTTTGCTATTTGGGTATGCAATTCTATTAAAAAAAAAACTTTTCAACTCAAACATTCAAAACGACTTACCATTGTTAGAAGGAGGTTGAAGAGGAGGAAAAGCCATCGAAATTTTATCAAAATTAGCCTGAGAGAATGAAAACAAATCCCAATGGAAAAAACAGCTTGGCATCATAATAATGCCTCCTTGCGTCTGACTACAACATGACTGATAGTCATGTTGCAGACATGTTTCGCAATCATGAGAAGAAAGATCCGGTGTGCACTGCATCAGTGCATATATATCTTCGAAAGGACCCAAGGCGGCAACATTAGCTGTGTAATGGTTATTACTAGACAACGGTGTGGTTTTCACCATGGAGGCTGCAGCGATCATACGAACAACTAAGTCATTCCATATTGTGGTTAAATTTTTATGGATATCTCCTGGGAAGTAGACCATATTATCTTTGTCAAGTTTGGATAATCCTAAGAAAGATGTCATGGAGTAGCGCACATGGCAAAGCGGTGGCTTACTTGTCCACGAATATGCGTCTTTTTGGTTAGGACAACTCTTTATCAAACCATCAGATGCGGTCTTGATACAGACAGAACAGTCATTTGAAGTTGATCCTGGTATGCACATCCCTCTTACGTAGACACGGTTTGGTTCTTGTCCAATGGAACCGTTGTAGAAGAAGCCGTCTTGAGCTGTGACGTTAGAAGGAAGGGTGGAGAGTACTAGTCGTAGATTTGCCTCGTAAGTACTGTTGGATCCAAAGGTATCAATATGCATGCATTGTTGTTGTGCTGAAACTGAAGAAACACATAAGCTTATGAGGACAAAACACGGGACTGAAAACAAACTCCTCTGCTTCATTGTTGCGTTTTAACAAAAGAACTGAAGTTTTGAATCCGTCAAACTGATAAATAGTGGTCTTTAAACCTGCATATACGGTTATAATAAGCAAGTATTAAACATTTAAAAAGTCATACGTCAATAAAATAAGTAATAATATTTCCTTTCTTCCGACAATAAAATAATTCATACGTCAAAGTTAATACCACACGTAAATAATTATTTTCTTTGTTCCGACAATACAATAATGTTATCAATTTTTTTTGTCACTCGTTGGATCCACAAGACCCGATCCATAGCCAAAAAACCTACTACGCGGGGCAACGTGATTTCGTAGAGTTGAACATTGGTGACTTGACTGAATGCACTTTCCATACAGTAATATTATCTTGAGGGCAAAGAATTACTTCTTAAGGTCATCTTTAACCCGAGTCTCTTAAGATGGGGTTCTTAATTTTTTTGTTCTCTTTTTAATTTTTTTTTTTTTTTTAACATTTTTCCGGATAAGAGACGTCTCTTATGTCTCCTATTTAAGAGACGGTTCTTAAGTTTTCTTAGTTATAATTAAGAAACGGTCTCTTAAAAAATAAGAACCCCTTGTTAAGAGACCTACATTAATCATGCCCTAATATGTAGTCATACATCACAAACTGTTCAAACCAATCGAGCATCTCCAAGAATGAACCTCATTTTGAAATTGAAGAATTGTCAAAATGAGAGTTTGAGAGTGAATTGTTCCAAAAAATTTTTTCAAATTTATCTTTAAAATTTTATGTTATTTTCATTTTAATCCCCAATTTTAATATAAACTAATTCTAATCATTAAACTTTATATAATTAAATAACACACTGAAAATATTAAGCACAATATTTATAAATAAGATTTATTATAACACAAAAATACATAACATAATAATAGAAAACACACATTGATTCATAAAAAGAATAAAAATATAAATTACTCATTATTGTTATTTCTATAGCGTTCTCATATATGATAAATCAACTCATTTCGAAGTAAGAAATGAGTTTCTTTGTTTTTATCTGAAGATTACGAGTTAAAAACTCTTGAGTACTAGGCATAGGCATTCTGGTCATTGGGTCGGGTTCTAATCAGGTCTTGTCGGGTCTGAATCTTTTGGATCTTAAATATTTAGATCCAATAGGGTATTTAAAATTTATCGGTTCGGGTTCGGTTTGAGTCATTCCGGGTCCGGATTGATTGGGGTAATAGATAGTTGGACCCAATAGAATAATTAGAATTTATCGTATCGAGATTAGTCCGATTCCGGATCGGATTATGTTCAGGTCATGTCTAGTCCGGCCCAAAAAATACCCAGACACACAAAAAATACCTAAAATTTTAAAATATCTATAAAATCTGAAATTTTATCCAAAATATGATCCGAAAACATGAAAAATACCCAAACTTTTATCCGATTATTCAAATTATATTTCTGAAAATCTAAAATTTTACCCAAAACCCAAAACAAAAATCCAAAACCTAAAAAAGTTACATATAATACCAAAACATAATGAAACACTCATGTTAACTTTTAAAAACTTATCAAATTTATAATAAGCTCCTCTCGCTCTTTCGACTTTTAAAAGTACTATATTGACTGTCATGCATAATTTTTCTCTCTCTTCTTCCTCTGTTCCCTCACTACCATCTTTCACAGAGGGAAGAGATGAGAAAAATTATATGTTAATATTCTGATCTTACAAGATCAGTTTTTTGTTGTGTTTTTCTTTTTTGATGTGTTATATTTTCGATCTCTGATCGATCTTAATCTTACGGTTAGCGGATTTTGTTTTTCGCGTTGGCGATTATCCACTCCCATCTCTTGATCGGATAGCAATCCACCGCATGTTCAACTCTTAATCTTTTTCTTTGTCTTCTCTTGTCATATTTTCTCTCGTTTCAGGGAGTAATTTCGTGGTTTTATACGCCAATCCTTAGTGGGGCGATTACCATTTTCGTGTTCTTCAACCGGAGAGGAGACTGCGCTTCTCTGACGGCGAAAAGAAGGTAAGGGTAAGCAAGAGGAAGGTGACGACGGCTGGATAGCTTTTGCAAGTGAAGATCTTTGAACCCAGCGATGAAGCTTGATACAGATCGTGGATTTGTCGGCAACATCGTATCAACAAATTCCTGTCTCACGCGACAGCGCGTAGGAGCGCGTATCGTAGCTCATTTCATGCAAAGGAGCTCACAGACGCGTGGCAGTGCTTTTCCTCTCTTGACGCGTGGACCGTGTGCGTGACACTCGACGTCGGTGGTTACAGACCAATAAATTGGGTCTTATCTTCCTGGGCTTTCAATTTTTATATTGCCGAGCTGTATGACAAGAATTGGGCTCATTGATCTTTTCTTGTATTTTTGCCCATTGGGCTCAATCAATAATAAAAATTGCCGACAAAAAAAAAAAAGTACTATATTGACTTTCTAGCCTTAGATATATTATTTTGTTTTTAAAATAGAATATCTTGTAACAATTATATGTTATGTTATGGATGGATCCTTATATTTTAAAGTTACGGTCTTGTATTCGTGTGTTGATTATTTCGTTAATTTTTCGGAAGCGATGTGCTTATATATCTATTGTTTGAAACATCATTTTATACTGCATGTATTAGGTATACGTCAATACGTTTGTCGATAATCTTCTTAATTTTTCAAAAGCGACGTGCTTTTATTCTACTTTTTAAAAATATTTATTTTGAAAAGATCGGTACTAATGAAAGTCAGTTACAAAAAAAATAATTAATAGTTTATATTCTACCTTCAAATCAATTAATAGAGTTGTGTTTTAATTCGCAACTTTGACCATGGTGTTTTTAATGATGTTCTTGTACTAACAACACAGGTGTAACAGTTTTGTGGAATAACAATTAAAGTAAAGTTTTTAACAGGACTCTAATGAATAGTGATTATATAATGATGTATCCAGTATTAAAAATGAATTCTAGTGTATTTTTTATTCAACTTCAAATTGTTTTGTTAAATTCAACTTCTTATTGTTCTTTCCTTTTTATTAAAAGCATACATAAATAATCTTTCATGTAATTTTTCTTGATTAAAAGTTTATACAGAGTCTTTACATGTTTTCGTAATGAAAAATAAAATTCAAACCCGCTTAAGGTCAAGCTTCAGCTAATCTTAAACAATTTCCACACTGAAAATTAAAGAAACCGAACTTGCCTCAAACATCACCAAAACAAAACCAATTTACAAGAGAATTTGTTTTATTTCAGTTTGTTTAAAACTTAAAGAACCAAATCCAACTAAGCAACAACACCTCTTTCAATATGTAAATACCAACTGACTCAAACTTGAAGGTAAACACCATATTAATTCAACGAGGAGATAACTCAGTGGCTGATGCATCGTCAAAAGACCCTGGAACAGATTTGTTTGTCTTTGATTGATCTGAATCAAGCGGATCTTTTTGGGGCCTACTCTGAACAAAAAACCCTGGTTGTTGAGGCATTGGCAAAGTCACGGTATCACTAGTGAGCATCATTAAAATGGTTCGCATGGTCGGACGCTCTATAGGATCTTCTTGAACGCATAAAAGACCGATATGGATGCATCGAACTACTTCACTTTTCTGGAAATTATCAACAATAGTTGGATTCACAATGTCTAACGCTGTTCCATTACTCCAAAGCCTCCAAACCTATAATATCAATCAACCAGTTCTTATAACAGTTTCTTATTGCAAGAGAGATAAATATAAAATTTGATTGCCATTAGACTTACATATGTGACCAAGTCATGCACACCATCCATCTCGTAGAATTTGTTGTTTTTCTTACCACTTATAATCTCAAGAACTAACACTCCAAAACTATAGACATCTGATTTCATTGAGAAATGGCCATGCATCGCATATTCAGGAGACATGTAACCACTAAAATACACAACAAAACTTTGTTATATTGGCAAAAATCATGTTTTACAAACTTCACTTATGAGAAGTTAAGACTTACTAGGTGCCAACTATTCTACTTGTATTCTCCTGGGTTTGGTCAATTCCAAAGATCCTTGCCATTCCAAAATCAGAAATTTTTGGATTCATTTCCGCATCCAGAAGTATGTTACTTGCCTTAAGGTCACGGTGTATGATTGTGAGTCGTGAATCTTGATGAAGATATAGAATCCCCCGAGCAACCCCTCCAATGATTGTGTATCGTCGAGTCCAGTCGAGCTGGCCTTCCTTTGCAGGGTCTGTGTGCACACATCCATCAATTTTAGTTAAATCTAATGATTTGCAACCCCTATGTTTCAAGGTCTGGTAAAGAATCATTGAAAAAGGCAATAAATTCAACTAACCAAAGAGGAAGTAATCAAGGCTTTTGTTAGGCACATACTCGTAGACCAATATCCTTTCTTCTCGATTTAGGGAAAATCCGAGAAGCCTAACCAGGTTTTTGTGTTGAAGTTTTGCAACAACAACAACCTCGTTCTTGAACTCTGTGTCACCTTGTCCTGATGATTTTGATAATTTCTTCACTGCAACTTCAGTCCCATTCGAAAATGTACCCTATCCATTTTTCATCAGCATCATCATGTTATCCACAACCTTAGTGGTAGAATTAATTAAACAATCAATGGTAATATATAGTACCTTGAAGACTTCACCAAATCCTCCTCGGCCAATCTTATTATTTTCTGAATAATTATTTGTTGCAGCTTGAATTGTTCTATAATCAAGTTGCAGCGACTCTATGGTTGTTATCTCATCTTCTGTTGCACAAATAAAGTTGTACTAGTCAGAAGAAAAAAAGAACCAACAAATTAATCGAACCCTATGTCTTTACCGTCAAAGTCTGGTGCAGTATCAGAAGTCTTCTTTGCCCTCTTTGCAAGGAAGCAATAACAAGCTCCGAAAACCAGAAAAACCACTATAATAGGCACGAAAATAGCTAACACATTCAAATTCCAGCCTTTCCCTGCGTATCAAAGATCACTTGCTAAAATTTCTAACAAGGATTAAAAACAAAGAGGCAATTCTAAAGAAAACCCAAAATATTGTTTGGAACAAGTACTTATTTTACTATTTCCTTCCTTTCAAAAATAGTGTCAATTTACATTTTAAATGCCAATTTGTAAAATATATTCTAATTTAACCTTATTACTCTAATGTATTAACTGAAAAGAGATATGTTGTTTATGTATTAATGATGGACAATAAGACTTTTTAATAGTTTTTAAACTTTTTGTGACAATAATGATAATCTTTCTAAAACAAAGAGAATATTTTGCTAAAGGGGAAGATAATATTTTGTTAATGTATTAATGATGGACAAGAAATATTTTTAATAGTTTTCTTAATTTTTTTGGAAAATATCGTAATGATATTTTTTATGAATAAATATATACTCTTTCCGTTTTAAATTAAGTGTCGATTGTAGCATAGAATTTTTGTAACAAAATAAGTATTGTTTATGATTTCAGTGCAATCTTTCTATTAATTGACCTCTTTTGCCTCTAAATAAAATAAAATAAACAATAAATGTTATGCAATTATAATGGTCAAATAAGGGAAATTGGAATATATTTAACTAATTTCTTAATTTGTATGCAAAAATCCTAATCGACAACTAATCTGAAATAGATGGAGTATTAGTATTTAGAAGAAATTCTCTTAAATGAATATTTGCCAACAGTATTGCTAATCTTGAGAAAGGAAAAAAAAAACAGAGGAAGGGAGCTCACCAGCCGGTGGAGGAGATGGAGTAGAATCGGGCGGAGGCGAGGGTGGCAGTGGTGGTGGTGGTGGTGGTTTTCTAATGACGGTTTCGTTGTAGAACGGGTTAACCTCGTACCTTGTATTACAACTAGGCCAGAGAAGTCTTCCTCCGAACTTGTTAAAAGGCATTCCATTGATGGAGTCTTGCAGACAGGTCAAGCAGTCTCGTCTAGTAAGATCAGGAGTGCACTGAGCCAAGACGTACAAAGTCTGGAGTGTGGTAAAGTTAGCCTTTATTGTAAAGAACTTTCTAGAACTGTTCGCCGCCTCGGACGCAGCTTGGTTCAACGTGGACGACACCAATTCTTCAAAACGGTCTGCTTGATTAGATGAAATATTATTTGCGTTCAACATGATAAGCCCTCCTTCGTATGTAACAACAGAGAAAATATTCTTGTGAGAGTATCTAAGCATACACTCGTCGTAATAGATAACTGCTTCTTTCCCATTCGGACACCGTGTTAACGTTTCGTTCACGGAAAAGGCTACGCAGTTACGACAGATTTCCGGTGAGATGTCTCCTCGGCAGAGGAAAAGTCCGGTGACCCTGTTGGGGACTTGTCCTGCCGTTGCGTTTTGGAAGCCGGTGGAGTATGAAACGTTTCGGGAGGAGAGAGAGGACAAAAGGGTTCTGAGATTAGTGAAGTAAGTACTGTTTCTTGAATATGTTGTCGTATTCGGACAAGACCGGAATAGGAAATTAGGGTTTTGAGCAGAAGCTCCATAGATAGTGAGGAAGGAGAAAAGGAGAAGGAAGATGCAAGAGTCATAAGAAGACATGGTTCGACTTGGTTTTGGTTCCACAGCATGAAAGCTCTCACGTTTGGACTGTATGATTAAAATTAAACAGAGTATGTGGCTTGGCAATGACTATAAATCAAGTCAAAGTAAACGCCTCTTTTTTATGGTATATGATTTGAATTTCTAGACTAAGTTTGTGATCTTCGACTAATATGTTACATAATATAAACATATTTTTATTATAAGAGGACGACGCTATAGGTAAAAGTAAAACAGAGGAAACTAATAAAACAAAGAAATGATCAAGTTCATCGTTGTATGTATCGTAGTAGACTGCTAATGAATGAAGGTTCCGCATTGGAGAACTAGAGCAGGATTAACCGGGGTCTCTTAAGGTGGGGTTCTTAGCTTTTCTAAGAGACGTATCTTACCTTTTAACTAAAAAAACCTAAGAACCGTCTCTTAAATAAGAACCATAAGAGTCGTTTCTTAGCGGAAAAAATGCAAAAAAAAAAAAAAAAGACAAATTTTACGTTAAGAACTCCACCTTAAGAGACTCGGGTTAATCATAGCCTAAGAGCATGATTAACCTTGGAACCCCACTTGGGGTTTTTATTTTCTTTTTTCTTTGATTAAAAAAAAATAAAAACGAATCAATTACTGGCCGTCACGTGGCAGTGGAACCCGTAAACAGTGTAAGAAACCTTCTAAAAACGGTTCTTATTTAGGAATTTTAAAAATCAGTTCTTGCACTGTTTATGGGCTCACATGTCAGTGGGGTCTGTGAACAATGGAAGAACTCCTCTTAAGATACACATTAATCATGCTCTAATTAAATAATATATAAAAAGTTTAAACTAATATATTTATGGTTAATTGATTTTAAGTTGAAATAAGATGATAACCACAAATCTAACAAGGTATGAGAGGCATTTAATGTTGTGAATGTTGTTCCGATAATTACTTATGTTTTATGTAAGAGTGAGTGTTAATAAATTGATAGTTAAGAAGTAATTAATTAATATCTTAAAAGTTAAGACTAATTAACATATAGACAATTAATTTTAAATTAAAAGTTCATAATAATTTTGAATTTAACATAGAGCTGCAGTGCCCAGATGATCAACCTCGTTGGCACTATTCGGATCCTGCTCGGTGTCCCTAATGAAAAGGTCCAAAATTTTATTATTTGTACAATTTTTTATAACAGATAATATGGTTTAATGTTACATAAACTATTTCAAAAAAAATATTTAGTAAAAGTTTTTAAAATATTAAATTTAAAATTGATTTTTTTGGTCAGGAGGCCCATAATAATATTGAGCCCGCATGTGAACAACCCCGAGGCAAGGCATATATCTGAAAGTGACATGGAAGCAAGAGGCATGATTATCATACGTGCCGTTGAGTCTGAAAATAGTGCCTAGGTGCGTGAGACATTAACCAAACTGATACAAGATTCACCAGATATTCAGTTAAGAAGAACCATTACAAAAGTACATTCACACAAAATAACAATGAGTAAGATAGATAACAGAAAGAAACGTATGGGGGACTTGAGCTCTAAACGCCCGAGGAATGACTCAAGAGCCATAATATTGAACAACAAGATTGGTAGTTAACGAGGATCTAAATCACTAATTGTTGCATCGTTGATAGAGAAATTCCCATTTACGTCCCTATCATGTTTAGTAATTCAAACTAAACAATAAACCATGTTGACGACCTCTTTATATATGTAACTACCATCTGGCTCAAGCTAGAAGATAAACACCATACTCAACGAGGAGATAACTCAGTGATGGACGCATCATCGAAAGGTTCTGGAACAGAGCTGATTGTCCTAGATTGATCTGGATTAAGCGGGTCTCTTCGAGGTCTACTTTGAACGAAAAATCCTGGTTGTCGAGGCACTGGTAAAGTCACAGTATTACTAGTGAGCATCATTAAAATGGTTTTCATGGTCGGACGCTCTATATGATCTTCTTGAACACATAAAAGTCCGATATGAATGCATCGAACCACTTCACTCTTTTGGCAATTATCTATAATAACTGGATCCGCAATGTCTAACGGTGTTCTATTACTCCAAAGCCTCCAAACCTAGAATATCAATCAATCAGTTATTGGGACAGTTGTTTATCGCAAGAGAGGTATATATACAACTTGATTGCCATTAAACTTACATATGTGACCAAGTCATGCACGCCGTCAATCTCGTAGAATTTGCTGTTCTTCTTACCACTTATAATCTCAAGAATTAACACTCCAAAGCTATAGACATCGGATTTCATTGAGAAATGGCCATGCATTGCATATTCAGGAGACATGTAACCACTACAATCCACCAAAAAAAACTTTGGTATATTGGCAAATAATGTTTGACAAACTTCACTTATGAGAATTTAGGACTTACTAGGTACCAACTATTCTGCTTGTGTTCCCCTGTGTTTGGTCAATTCCAAAGATCTTTGCCATTCCAAAATCAGCAAGTTTTGCATTCATATCTGCATCTAGGAGTACGTTACTTGCCTTAATATCACGGTGTATGATTATGAGTCGTGAATCTTGATGAAGATATAAAATTCCCCGAGCAATCCCTTCAATGATTATGTATCGTCGAGTCCAATCAAGTTGGCCTTGCTTTGCAGGATCTACCGTATACACATCCACCGTATACACATCCATGAATTTAAGTTAATTCTCAAGATCTATAACCCAAATAATTGAAACAAAGGTAATAAATTCAACTGACCAAAGAGAAAGTAATCCAGACTTTTGTTGGGCACATACTCGTAGACCAATATCCTTTCTTTTCGGTTTAGAGAAAATCCGAGAAGCTTAACCAAGTTTCTGTGCTGAAGCTTTGCAACAACAACAACCTCGTTCATGAATTCTATGTCACCTTGGTCTGACGATTTTGAAAGTTTCTTCACTGCAACTTCAATCCCATTTGAAAATGTACCCTATCCGTTTTAATCAGCATCATCTTGTTATCCGAAAGTTATATATAAAGTACAGAACCTCTGGCGCAGTTAAAACAATCGAAAGTAATTATAGTACCTTGTAAACTTCACCAAATCCACCTCGACCAATCTTATTATTTTCTGAATAATTATCTGTTGCAGCTTGAATTGTTCTATAATCAAGTTGCAACGACTCTATGGTTGTTATCATATCTCCTGTTGCAAAATGAAAGTCATTATACTAATCAAGAAAAAAATTAACAAATTGATCTAACCCGATGTTAACCATTCAAATCTTTACCATCAAAGCCTGGATCAGTATCAGAAGTCTTCTTTGCCCTCTTTGCAAGGAAGCAACTACAAGCTCCGAAAAGCAGAAAACCCACTATAATAGGCACAACAATGGCTACGGCTAACACATTTGAAGTCCAGCCTTTTCCTGTTTATCAAACATCATTTGCTAAAATAAGGATTAAAACAAAATTTCCCAACAATATTTCTAATCTTGAGAAAGAAAGAAAAAACAAAGGAAGGGAGTTTACCAGATCGTGGCAGTGGTTGTGGTGGTGGTGTTCTAATGGCGGTTTCGTTGTAGAACGAGTTAAGCTCGTACCTTGTATGACAACTAGGAAAGAGAAGTCTTCCTCCGTATCTGTTAAGAGGCATTCTATTGATGGAGGATCGCAAACAGGTCAAGCAGTCTCGGCTTGTAAGATCAGGAGTGCACTGAACCAAGCCGTACAAAGTCTGGACTGTGGTAAAAGTAGTGTTTATCGTGTAGAATTTTCTAGAATTGTTCGCTGCCTCAGACGCTGCTCGGTTCAACATGGACGACACAGCTACTCGGAAACGGTGTTCTTGATTGAGCGAGATATTATTACCGCTCATCGTGGTATGTCCTGGATCGAGTGTAAGGACAGAGAAAATGTTCTTTTGAGAGTATCTAAGGATACACTCCTCGTAGAATATAACAGCTTCGTTCCCATTCGGACACCGTGCTAACATTTGGTTGACTGCATACGTTACGCAGTTATGACAATCTTCTGGCAAGAGGTCTCCCCGGCAAAGGAAAAGTCCGTTCACCTTGTTGGGGGCTTGTCCTGCGGTTGCGTTTTGGAATCCGGTGGAGTATGAAGCGTTTCGGAGAGAGGACAAAACGGTTATGAGATTGTCGGTGAAGTAACGGCTGTTTGTTGTCGTATTCGGACAAAACAGGTCTAGGTAATAAGGGTTTTGAGCAGAAGCTCGGTAACTAGTGAGGAAGGAGAAAAGGAAAAGGAAGATGCAAGAGGAGCAAGAAGACATGGTTCAACTTACTTTGGTTTCACAGCATGAAGCTCACACTTATAAAACATAGTATAAAGTTTTCTTCACGGCGTTTACTCTTACCTATATTTTGATTTCCAAGCGCGGAATATTCCATTGTGGAAATTAGTGGTGGATATGAATCGATTATCCAGTTTTTTTAATGTATTCGTGACTTATCAGTTTTGTCTTAATACTCAGCTAGATTTTTATATGCGGCGGGTGTTTAATTTCATTTATATATTTATATATATATTTGTTTTAAATTATTAATGTTATATATTTTAACTTAATCATTTTATTAAATTTTTATAATATTTTAAATACAATAATTTTATAGAATACATGTCATAATTAATCACTTATTTTAAACCGTCACATGTATTTATCGCTTCTTATTATATATTTGTTTTATTAGATATGCATTTGATTATTAAACAAATCAATATATGCATGAAACGATATATTTTTATATTTTCTTACCTCCACTTTAAAGGTCTAGACTATCTTTTAAAATTTTATGTTTATTTATGTTAAATAAAATATTATTATATATATAAAGTTTTAAAATATTTTATTTTTATTCATATATAATATAGTATAGTGTGTTAACCCGTTTTGCTAATATATTATATTTTTAACATAAATATTTATACTTTTGAGAGTAATATATATTAATATATAAATTTAATATAATTTTATCATATTTGGTTCAGTATAATAATTTTTAAATATGATATATTATGATTATAAAATGAATAAAATTATGATAGAATTATTATTTTGCATTTAATAAACGATAATGGAATATATATATATATATATATATATATATTAGTGTACGATAATATTATATTATTAGTTAGTAAATTAGTGATATTTACATAAAAATAAAAATTGAGATCTTGTTTAAATGCTTTTTTCAAAAAAAATTGTTAAACTTTAAGAAATATATTTATTAATTTAAAATAAAAAGATATCAAAAGATATTATGATTAAAGTAGTTAGACATATTTTATATTATTAGTTTAAAGAAATAGATTTATAAATTTATAAGGTCCAACTAAAAAATCACACATAAAACAAGTCATGACTTCTATTTTAATAGTATAGATTATTCGATCTGATTCACTCTACAAAAAATTGGATATTCAATGTCCAGATTTCCATGAATTTTATGTTTTTACTAGATATTAGGTTTGATTCGTACAAATAAAATAAAAATTGAAAACCTAAAATACATAAATCCAAAATAATATACATAACATATATTTTAAGTTCCGGTTATGCGATTAGGTATATGTGGGTGTTTCGGTGTATTTTTGGTCTTTCATATGTTTTTTAAATTTCAGGTTTGGATTTATATAGTTTCGGATTTCGAGTAAATTTTAAATTTTCGTAAATATAATTCAGGTATTCAAGTAAAATTTTGGGTATTTTGGGTTTTGAGTCAGATTTCAGCTATTTTTTGGTTTTTGATATATTTTGGGTTCTCGCGTCCAATTCGTGTACTTCATGTCCTTTTTGGGTCCTAAATATCCGAAACAACTTAAACCCAAAATATACCTGAAAATTACAGGTACATGTATTTGAATTTTAGACCTTAATCGATCTGGATTCGACAAGAACCGACTCAAACCTGAACCAAAAAATTTCAAGTACTTAATTAGGTCCAAATGTCTAAAATCCGAAAGATTTAAACCCGTTAAGAATCCGATCCGAATCCGACTCGAATCCGATTTGTAGACTTAAATGTTCAGGCCTTACTATAAAGTTTTCTTCACGGCTTTTGACTGTTAATTTAATTTGTGGTGACGACTATCTATCCTATTAAAAGTGAAGTACAAATTTAAAATAACCTTTGATTTTACTTAAAATTTACAAGAAATGCCATTGATACTATCCTTGCATCCAAACATCTAAACCTTGATTATTAACAAGAAAAAAAAATTTGGGCTAAGCCCATTAACAACATTTCTCATTAAAATTGGAGATTTAATAAAAAAATGTATATGTATTTATACATATATATATATATATAATTAAATCTAATCTATTAAAACTGAAGTACAAATAATAAATAACCCTTAATTTTACCTAATATTTACAAAAAATGCCACTGATATTATTCTTGCATCCAAACATCTAAACATTGATTATTAACAAGGAAAAATTAAATTTGGACTAAGCCCATTAACAACATTTATCATTGAAAAATGTATATGTGTTTATATATATATATAGAATTAAATTAGTTTTATTTTTTATTCATATTCATATAAGTTAACCAACTATATTTGAACTATAAAAAAGCTAATAATGTCAATAATTTTCGATATAATTTGAACTTATTCATTTAAAATAACAAAATCATGTAATTTTCCATAACAATTTAGTAACTAAAATACATACTAATATTTATTATAAATGGTTATATATACAAAAAAATACAATGTATTATTCATTTGTACGATATATTTAATAAGAATAATTTATGTAATTTATAAATTTAAAATTTAAAATTTTTAAATACCATATAATACATATACACAGTTATGTCTAGGACATATCGAATTTCCGAGGTATTTTAGGATATATGGATTTGGATATGCATTCGTCGGATTCGTAAAATTGTTATCCGGATCTGGATATTCGGGGTTAGGATATTCGGACTAATTTGGACCTGTTTTTTAAATAAAAACCTAAATATTAACCATCTGTTAGTTTATTTAAAATTATTATTTTAAAAAACTTTAAAAGCATTAAAATTTAAAATTAAAATTTTAGTTATTTTATATAAAAGTATATATAATATACATAGATAACTATAATTAAATTTTAAATATTTAATATCCAGATCCAGATATTGAGACCTAAATTTTACTATCCGAATTCGTACTTGGATCAGTCAAATCCGTAAAATCACTATAAGGATCCCCGAATATCCGTTTTTTGAAGGGGATGGGATCCCAGATCGGATAACAGATATTGAATATTAAGTTTCATTCATATATACAGTTATATCAAACAAATTGCTTAAAATATTTAACATTAATAAAAATAACATCCGCGCGGGCGCGCGGGTCAAAGACTAGTAAATGTTAAATACCAAGTCAAAGTAAAGCCTTCTTCTTTAGGGTACATGATTTGAATAGTCTAGACTACGTTAATGTTTTTCGACTTCTATATCACATAATATAACCACATTTTATCATACGATGACCACGCTATAGGCATGGTTGGCTCAACTTTAATCCGGATTCTAAAAGCCGGCTCAATTTTAATCCGGATGCTAGAACCAATATTTCTGTTTTACCTTTTAAATTAATTAATTTGATTTTCTTTCTACATATATTTTTAAAAATATTTATTTATTGTTTTTTTTATATATATATATTATCAAATATGAAAAGATGAACATATAAATTGTTAGAGTTATTTATAACTATTACAAAAAATTATATACTAATTCTTTTAAAATGAACCCTTGTTTATTGGCCGAGGCACTGACTATAGGCCAAACAGAGTCAACTAATAAAACAGAGAAATGGTCAAGTTTACTCTGTTTGTCCTAGAGCATCAATGATAAAAAATATAGTTTTATAAGGCATGATGGCTTGAAAGCTCAAGAACCATACTATAAAACATCAAGATTGATATTTAAAGAGGATCTAAATCACTATTTGTTGCATCAGTGATAAAGGAAATTTTTTGCCAGTGGATTGAACTGACTCCAAGTCTTTACCTGTTACGACCCATAGGATTTTCTTGAACACATAACAACGTGATATGGATGCATCTTGTTACTTCACTTCTTTAATAACTCTCCAACGGTTGGATCCACGAGCTCTAATGGCGACCCATTTATCCAAAGCCTTCGTGCCTACACAATGATCGGCTGGTTAATATATGGGTTACACGGAACGGAAGCTTCATCGGACGTTCGCTTCCCACTTTGGAGCCAGAATCTGAATCAAAAACTTGTGGAATCTTATAAATTTTGCTTCTAGAACGTTTCTAAAATATTATATTTAAAAGTTCATTGGAAAGTTACAATTACGTTTTGGAATCAACGCTTCTTTAAAAAAACAAAATGTCATAAACAAATAAAAAATCATGTTTTTTTGTTTTATACATAAAATCTAAAATATAATAGTAACAAGAAGAGCAACTGCTCCGTATCTAGACGCATGCGTAGGATCAAGGGTGGAGAACTAGATTAAGTGCGAATCAGAAACCACTAGTGGCATCCTTAACATCACATGTTACCTCCTTCTTCGTTACCTCACCATTCAGATGAAGTAAAAAAAAAATACATATCTTTGTTTTAGCATATGGTGATGGGGAAGAAGATGAATTCGAGTAAACACGAGCCACTGGAAAGTCGAGCAAGGAGTTGGTAACAATTTTCGAAGAGCATGTAGAGTAACGTGATGAGCTGAACAGCCTTTTGGCTAATCCCGAACAAGAGAAGCCGTTCCCAAAAGAGCAAAAACGAGTAGAGGCTGTCGACATCAAGGGATCCGTCATCTCTTGCAGTTTTGCGTGATATCCTGCATCCTCTAAAGAAAATGGTATCCCCTAAACACTCTTAAACTCCACCATTAAATAGCATGATCAACACCTAGCCATTCTATCCTTAAATAGTGCATGTGAGGAGAAGCTCACACCACACTTAAATGAATGTAGGGAGTTTGGTCTCGAAAGTGTTGCTTTTTTAGGTTTGAAATGTAGAGTATGGAGCTGATCTTCAAACAACAATCAGTGGGGTTCCGG
Organism: Moricandia moricandioides; assembly: GCA_905132885.1. Taxonomy (NCBI): domain Eukaryota; kingdom Viridiplantae; phylum Streptophyta; class Magnoliopsida; order Brassicales; family Brassicaceae; genus Moricandia; species Moricandia moricandioides. The sequence goes on along the minus strand of CAJHQQ010000013.1, from coordinate 460,073 downwards.
AAAGGGTGTATTGTCATAGTCTTTACTGCTTGTATGCTTCAGAGATTTTTGGTTATAGTATGGTTGCTGATAATAGGAGAGTTTCCACACTTTCAAACCTTTCTCCCTCTGCTCGATACTTGACATTGTTTGAGAACAAACAAGGATCTAAGTCTGAGGGAATTTATATATGATGTTTTTGACATCATTGTAATATGTTTTTAAAGGGTTTTTCAGTCCATATCGAGTATATCTAGTCCTTTTTTAGTCATTTCAGGTCTGGAGTAGGTTGCCGAATTGAAGAAGGGTGCATGAACAAAGTGCCATAATTGGAGTATTCCCACGGAACCGCCAAGTGGAGCAGTTTGACGGTGGATCCCCCAAGGAGCAGCCGGGTGATTGTTCTCAATATTTAAAGAAACCTTCAAGATATTTCGGGATTGCCCTAACTGATATGTCCTAGGTTCGGACATGAGCACTCAATCGGACTAAGGGGATATGAACTCACCAAAGGGAGAACTGGTGGAATGAATGATGACACAAAGGGTTGCGGAAGGCCCAATGATACTACCAGACTTCGATCGTTGTCGGATGTGACGCACCGATCCAACAAAAGAAGGTTCGAAACTTGGAGATAACTTCACCAAGAAACAAAGAAGTGTTCTAAACAAAGAACAAAGAGATAAACTCATAAAAGGGGGAAAACAGTCTATGATTTATTCCATGGTCAAAATTACATACTTATAGAGTGTAGTCAAAGAGAAATAAAGAAAACACTGAAAAATATACATAGAAAATGCAAGCTTTGACTAGAAAATTATTAATGAGTCAAAGGCACGAAATTTGATGGAGACTGTTCAAGGTGACCCTTGGGCTAGTTCTTTCCAAATTCATCGAACCTAGCTGTGTTGATTGGGTCTATCGCAGTATGCAATAAACGGGCCAAAAGTGAAGTGTTGTGTCCTAAGTCCGGTTCCACTCATTTATCTTGAGTTTTGACTCGACTGTTTGTCTTAGATTGTCGAATGGGTCGAGAAATAATGGCTGAAGGTTGATCACTTTGGTCATTAGGTCGTGGTTCCAGCCTTAGGTCATTTCCGGATGCACGCGGGTCGATCTTGTACAAGGCTCGATCAGTGTACACGGCTTGATCAGTGTACACGGCTTGGTTGATGTACATGGCTTGGTCAATGTAAACAACTCGGTCAGTCAGTCTGGTCCGGACAGATGGGTGAACCTCAGTTTGTTTGAGCTGGTTGACAAGATCGCCATCTTGGGTCGTGTCCATGATCCAAGAAGGCCAGTGCTCGAACCGGGGCACATCACTAACCACCATATCTTTTCTTCTAACCTGGCGACATCTCCTTATAAAAGACACTACCTATCTTTACTTAAAGGGGACACTAGTTTTTGGAAAAAAACTTAGACTTGATTTTTGGCGAACTGCAACTTGTAAGGGAGACTGCTCCATCTCTCGCCTAGATAAGATTATCATGAACCTTCTTTTTTCTATTCCATTTACATGCAGTATTATTCAGTAATCATGTCTTTGGTCTCTTGTGTTATGGCTGAGTAGTCGGCTAGTTGATCTACGGTGTTAGAGTGGTAGATCGCAAGCTAAACACAAGTAGGTTAATGCTTAAGTGGTCTTCATTCATGCTGTATTTAATGCTTGTGCTAATTTGATCACCTAGAATTCGATCTTGGTTAACTTATGCGTCAAAAGTGACATAAATTGATAGATCTAACATGAATGAGCATCACATCCTTAACCAAACAAAATTAGATGTTAGGGTGTTTATGTGAACATATCAGACTTGTACACTAAGGTTTACAATCAGATCTCAGACCAAGCGACATCTTAGGCACTGAGTCTGATCGGTGAAAGGAACAACTACACGACAGTGTGTTGTTCTAACCTCGAGTTCCGAGTTATATACTTGTCCTTATTGAACCTAAATAGTTGTTTGGTTTGCGATTGAAGTCACTCGAATTAAATACCCTAGATAGAATTCTCTTTCTGAAATCTCAACCAGTTCGTGCTACTCGTTTCTTATGTTACCTTGAAATCAAAACTCCATCATTGTTTTAGCTAAATATTGATTCAACAAGGATAAAGTGTAAACTGGTCATCTGGAATTGAATCTTATAATATTACAACAACCTTGTTAACTTAACAGTAGCATAAGGTTCATTTTTAGTGTATCACATTAACTCCTTGAGGACTCTCGCTAGACATTCTTCTACGAACTCTATTTTTCCTAGCTGAATCCATATTTTCAAGACTAATCCAAGATTATTCTCTATACCTTTTTGTCTTTGTTCAGACCCTGCAAAATCATTAGTAGTTAAAAGTTTATAAGTTTTAATATCCAAAATCTTTAACTTTAAATGTGTTCAAGATGACGTAGAACTAACTTGCATAAGCTAGTTCGAGTGAGCTCGGGTCTTTCATGAGCTATCTCAGCTCAGCTCATTTATTATATGAGTTAATATGTAAACTTGAACTCAGATCATCTATATCATAAGTTAAATGAGTTAATTCGTGATCAAATATAAAAAAAAATTATAAAATAAAATGTAGAATATAGTAATTTTATAATATAATTTAAAATTTAAATATTAAAATCCAGAACATTAATATTAAATATGAATAAAACCAAAACCTAATAATATATTAAATAAAAGCTAAATTAGTTATTCAAAAATTTATTCCACATAAGAGTTTTGAGATGATTCATCTTCAAAATCTTCATCTACTCAAATCATAAAGATATATAATCCGCATGAAAGTCTTAAGAATATTGTGTTTCACATTTTAATTCTAGAGATATATGATATGAGGATTGATATCAATATTCTTTTACATTTTTATATATTAAGTATAAATACTATCAAACTCATGAGTTAACTCGTGTTCATTAAAGATCGTTCATATAACTCGTGATCTAATTTAAGCTCAATCACTAAGCTCATTTATTAAATTAGCCCAAAAACCAAAGTTCATGCTTATGAAAAATCTAGTTGTGCTGAGCTAACTGAGGAGCGATAGCTTATTTTGACACCCTTAATTTTTAGTATTGTAAAATGACATAAAAATATTATAAACATACAAATATTAAAATTAATATTATAATATATATATATATGCATTGTGTTTTTATTAGAGATATAGCTTATATATATTCAAATATATTGTGTCAATTATTTATGATATACTAAAAATAATTGATATAATACTTTTTATAAACTAATTTTATGTGTATTTTTACAGTTTTAATATGAAATCATGTAAAACTATTATAATTGAAGAAATGCTTTACTTTTACTGAGAGCATTTCATCTTCACTCCATAATTTATTCCTTTTTATTTTAAAATAGAGTGAAAATGAATTAATGAGTAAAAATAAAAGTATTATTCCATTTATATAGTAATATTTTATTTTTTGTTTATCACTTAATTTTTCACTGTATTTTATTGTAAATTATAAATTGGGGATGAAGATGCCCTAAATTGTGGTAAAGAAAAGTTGTTGAGTCAAGTTTAACATTAAATAAACTCGGGTTGTATCCTCGAAAAGAAACTGGAAAGTTTAGAAGATGATAACGTGAGATACGTGTTTGTCAATGGTGTGATTACCGTACATAATAATGGACCGCAGCCACAAACCATTTTGTCAAGTAAATGATATCAAGAAAGTGAAAGTGAAAGATAATTAGATATAAATGTTACTGTTAAAATCTATTTTTAAAAGATTTTAGATATATTTGTATCTAAATATTTATTTAATTTTCGAGTATTGTATTTATATATATATATATATTAAATTACTTATGAAGTAGTACAACAAATAAATTTATTTATTTTAATTCACAACACTACTTTGCTAATGTGCTTATTCAAAAATGTTTTAAAACCATTAGTATATTGTCTAGTTTCTCATAATAATGTGCAAAAAAAATACTTTCCTTTTCAAGATTCAGGATATCCATACAAAAATCTAATTAATTTTTTAAAAAATCTATACTGATGACTAATTATGGTTTGAATTTTTAATGAAGCTTAAACATGATTTCATCTCCGTCCAGCCAAACACTTAAACTTCTATATTATTAAAATAGAAGTTATGACTTTTTTCATGTGTGATTTTTTTAATTCACATCATCCTTAGAAAGTTTATCAAATTTTTATATAGCTTAATTATAACATCTTAAAAAAATTATAACATCTTTTCATATCTTTATTTTTAATTTGAAGTACAAACAAATATTTTTAAATCAAATTCCACAAAATCTTTTTAGATTCTTTTTAAAATTTTATTTCTTAAAATTACTTGATATATATAATTAAAAAATAAAATTTAATTTAGGTTAGTTTTGATTTATAAACGAAAAAATAAAAAATATACAATTATTACATTTTAAACTGATTAATATTTAAAATACATTTTATAAACATACTAAAAGATTTTGTTTGAACGAAATATTCTTTTCTCTTTAATATTGAAAACAAATAACTAAGATAGCTATATAAGATAAAATATTTAATACTTTTTATTTGAAAATTTTAGTATAATAATAAACACCAATAAATGACATCAAAATTAGAAGATTGGTTAAAATTATAAAATAAAGTTCTTATTTTTATTTTGAATTTTATTTTAGATATACATTCATGATAAATAAGTAATAAACAAGATTTGTAGTTTTCATTGATATCAAATAAAATAAAATAATCAAACAAAATATTAAATACAAACTAAGTAAATACTTCAAAATAAGATATTTACTATGAAATTATTTTGCAAGTACAGTATATTATAGTTTTTTAAATCTGTTTAACAGTCAAAATCTTTTTCATATAGGTCCAATTTAATTTAGTTTCCATATATATATATATATATATGTCAAATTTAGAAATTAAAAAAAATCATTTAAAATAGATATTTACATATAAGGTTTTCATAATAATTTTTGTTACAAACATACAAAACTTATAAAATTTTATAATAATAATATTACGAGCTACATAAATATTACTATTGAGTTAAAACTTCAAATTATATTAATTTATTGATAGTTTTTTATATAACCTAAAATATTTTAGATAGAAAAATCCGCATGGATGAGCGGATCAAGATCTAGTTTTATTAAGATATAAAAGATTATCAGACCATGATTAATAGGGTCTTTTATGGTGGGATTCTTAATGTAGTATAGGATACGTTTCTTAGTTTTTGACTAAGAAAAACTAAGAAATATCTCTTAAATAAGAAATATAAGAGCATGATTAATGGGGGAGACCCATTTGGGGTTCTTAAAGCATAATTTGATATTTTTCAGATAAGAAACATCTTTTATATCTCTTATTTAGTAGATCTTAGTTTTTCTTAATTAAAAGGTAAGAATTTCAAAATTCTACACTATATGATCTAGAGACATCTTTTAATTGAAAAATGTCAAATCATAATCTAAGAAGAGTCCCCAAATAGATCTCTCTCATTAATCATGGTTTTAGTTGGGCTGTAGCGTGCGTCTTTAGTCTTTACTTTTAGTTTCTCTATAATCATAAAATTTTACTTTTAGTTTCTATCTATAATCATAAAAATTATCAATTATGTTTTATGTACAATTACAGCCAAAGCCTAAAAGTGATTAGAAAAGCAAATATTACTGCAACAATATCTTTTATTTTTATTTTTTTTCTCATATAATTTTTGTAAATCGTTATATTAAAAACCATATATATTGAATTCTGTAGAAAATTTCTATAATAACAGTACAACCTATCATCCACATAAAGTTTCTTTTGTTTGTTGTTGTAAAAGAGTTTCTCTCTTGATGATGATTTAAGAGCATGATTATCCGGGGTTCTTAGGAGGGGTTCTTGTACTGTTCGCGGGTCCCACTGATACGTGGAGCCCATGAACAGTGCAAGAACCGCTTTTAAAAACTACTAAATAAGAATTGGTTTTAAAGAGTTTCTTACACTGTTTGCGGACTCCACTGACACGTGGCAGCCCGTGATTGGTTCGTTTTTTTAATTTTTTTTTCTTTATTTTTTTAAAACAGAAAAAAAAATTAAGAACCCTATTAGGGGTTCTAGAGATAATGATGTCTTAATGACACTCACTGGAAAAGTCGAAATAGGGTAAACCTTGAACCATGTGATGATCCTGTTAACGAGATCCGACAGACAGCCATGTGAATATCTGATCCTGCAGACCCAACTTAAAGATCCATCACTCTAATATTAATAGAAAAAAGGAACACTTAAAAATATTTAATGCTTTAGTTAAAATAAACTATTAATAGACACAAAAAAAACTCTTAATAGACTTCTTACCGACAAGAACAAAAAAAAACTGAACTTTTATTTGATCGAACCATTTATCTTTATTACCATCACACGTTCACAAGACAACATAGAACAAGTCTCCGAAGACAAACACACATCTCATTCATTGATTCACACGATCCAAGAGAGAGTCTTCCTGATCTCAGACCCGACACGACCGACACTTTCCCTAAGCGAAACCGGGCAGTTATTCCTAACAGCAGTGAGCTCATAAGGCGACGTATCGGTCGCAAGCCATTGCTCAATCTCAAAGCTTTGCTGCGAGCACTTAGCGTGGACTCCTGCCGTCGTGACCTCCACGTAGTTAACATACCAACCGTGGTGGTCACCGGAGCCGTCGGAGGTCAGGTTCAATGAACAGACTGGGCTCGGAAGACACGGTGCTTTCCCACTGAAAATGTCGAGATTACCCCTCTCATAGTATTTGTAACCTGGTCCCATTAAACCACCCCATGCCTCTAGGTTTCGGATCCCGATGTAGTCTCCGTACTTGTCGTAGATTCTAGCGCTTACGATCGACTCGGTGCCGGCTTTCCAGATCGATCCGGTCCGGAGGTAGAACGTGTAGACACATTGTGCCTCATCGTCCTGTAATATCAAGAAAGTGGTTTCTTGTTTTCGTTACATTCAAGAAAATGATTTTTTTAACCTAGTGGTTTGAACTAGTACTAGCCCTATATGGTATCTAGGGCCGGTCCTCCTAGGGTAAGCCGGATAAACATTCGTTTTGGCTTTCTAAAGTTTTTTGAAAAAAATTATATATATATATATAGACCAAAAAAAAAAAATTTGGCCTCCAAATTCGCAAAACAAAATTTAGTTAAAATCGTTAAGAAATCGTTTTAGGCCCTTTAAATTTCAGGGCCGGCCCTGATGTAATCATGATCTAGACTTAATAGGTGGGCAAACAAGTTATAACCTAGTGCTAATGATGAGATTTAGGGAGCTTACGGCAAATGAGACTGGGGAGAAGGTGGCGATCACGAGCAGGACGGAGAGGAGGAGAATGTCACGGCGAGCCATTGTTTGGTGATAAGAAAAGGAGATCGGATCTGTCCGACTATTAATAGATTTGATGCAAATATGTAGAGTTTGAATCTTGAGATGTCAAAGTAGTTATCGTCTGCTTTTTGGAGTAGCGTGTGATGCTGATGTGGTGATGTCTGACTATTTGGTGATGTGTGAAGAGTATTTTAAAGGATCCTACAAGCACGTCGTTAACTCAGTGGCCAGGTTGGCATGAGGTGACAGATTAGGAAATAATACTTGTGATCTCGTAAGTTAATTTTATATAAAGAGTACTTCACGAATTTGGAATTTTTCATTTCATTATTATTTGGTCTAATATAGTTTTCCAAGATTTTATATAAATGTATGATGTCTACTTCTTTTTTTCTTTTTTGGACTGACACGCTAACCGGTGATCATTAAAATAGAAATATGAATTAATAAAAAAATAATGAGTAAAAGAATAAAAAGAATACTTATTACTTTTATTACATATCAATTTTGATAAAAATGTTTTTGTTTTCTTTTTTTTTTGTCAACTTGTTATCATTAATCCAAGTGGGGTGAAACAGTAGTACAAGATATTTAAACAAGCTTGACACGAATTACAATAGGAAGAAAATATTAACTGAGAACATGATACGTGTAAGCTCCTGAAGAAAGCTTTATCAACATGGCAGAGCTGAGTGATTTCATGACGTCATCAACCTTATCTCCACTGCCGCTTGAGCTTGCTTGAGTACGTGACGTCATTGATTTTTCTGTAGCCCACCGGAAGTTAATCACCAGTAAAGCTTCTCCTTCCACACCACCATTAAGCTTTCTCTATTTAGATCTTGTACTCCCTGTTCGTGGATACCTTTCACAATCGCCGAGATTACTTGAGCGATGAGCCATATTTCACCGTTAATACTACCGGAGGAAATTTGAGTCAAGATGAAGTAAGATCCTTTATTGGACCGATTTCAAAGACAAAATCGCCAATTCTGCTGAATCTTCTCCAAAGATGACACCATAAAATCCATCAAAACCCTATCATCCTTCGTCAGAGATACTTTACCCAAGATGCCATACTTACGGCTTATAAAAAATGGTAAAGATTGATATCACTTGCAAGGAGATTTGGGTGATTTAGTAAAATAAGGAATCGATCAGTAATCAAATGGAATTTTAAAGGAAAACAGTGAAAGGCTGTAGATGATTTATTAGTTTCAAACCAAAATCCGAAAACCACATAAACTTGAAGAACATGATCAGATTTTGTTTGAAAATACCACAACAAAAAGAGAAATCGCCTTAGCGAATCAAAATTCCGCAACCGGAAACATAGAAGTCGATCCTTAAGATCGAATATATGACACAAACAAAATAAAAATCTCAATCCCCCTGAAAGATTGATATGTGTTAAGGGGGAAGTTGAGAGAGTTTCTCTCTCTAACAGAGGAGAGAGAAAACTATTTGGCAAATGTTTTTGTTTTCTAGTTCTCAAAAATTAAATATGACAAAAAAATATACGCATCAATTGTTACTCAGTGTAATTTTTAACTAATAAGTAGGAATTGAATATTCTTATTAATTTTTTATGTCGTCATTTGGACACATGTTTGTTGCAGGTCTTTCTCTTATCATGAAGTTCTTATCCTCTTTAAGAGACGTTTCTTAATTTTTAACTAAGAAAGCTTAAGAACCGCCTCTTAAATAAGAGTTCTAAGAGCATCTTTAACCCATGTCTTTTGATCTGGGTTTCTTATTTTTTTTATGTTAAAAAAAAATTAAAACGAACCAATCGCGGGCCGCCACGTGTCAATAGGGCCTGCGAACATTGTAAGAACCATGGCAAAGGGGGTTCTTATTTAAGGGAAATAAGAGATGAGTTTTGGGGGAATTAGTGGAGCCCACCCCCTTAAGAGCCCCACTAAGAGCCCCCAATAATGGTGCCCTAAGAGACGTCTCTTAACGTAAAATGTAAAAAAAAAAGTAAAATTATAAGTTAAGAACCCCACCTAAAAAGACTCGGATAAACATGTCCTAAGGACATCTTTATCCAAGGCTCTTAATGGGATTTTGCACTGTTCGCAGACCCCACTGACACGTGGGGCCCGTGAACAGTGCAAGAATCATCTCCTAAAGACATGTTTATCCGAGTCTCTTAGAGTGGGATTCTTAACTTATAATTTCACTTTTTTTTACATTTTCCCGGTAAGAAACGGTCTCTTAAGTCTTTTATTTATGAGACGGTTCTTAAGTTTTCTTAGTTAAAAGTTAAAAACGTCTCTTAAAAAAACTAAAAACCCAATGTCAAGATACCTGCAATAAACATGCCCTAAGAGCACCATTAAGGCGGTGCTTAATAGGGTACTTAAGGTGGGTGGGCCCACCAAAACCATAAGCACCACTTCCTAAAGCTCCAAATTAAGCACTAGCTCTTGTATTATTCACGGACCCCACTGACACGTGGCGGTTTGTCAGTCCGTGATTGGTTCGTTTAAAAAAAAAAAAGAATAAATAAAATAAGCACCCCAAATGGGGTGTTAGGGTTAATGATGCTCTAAATTTCGTAATTAAGAACCTACTTTTGATGGTTTTTTTGCACTGTTCGCGGATCCCACTGACACATGACGGCTTTTAGACAATCTTTAACCCAAAAACCCCATTTGGGGTTCTTAATTTTTTTTGCTGACTAAAAAAAAAATTAAAAACGAACCAATCACGGACCGCCACGTGTCAGTGGGGCCGTAAATAGTGCAAGAAACCATGAAAAACATATTCTTAATTAGGGATTTTAGGAGATGGTTCTTGTACTGTTCACGGGGCCCACGTGTCAATGGAACCCGCGAACAGTATAAGAGCATCTTTATTGGAGTATACTACATGGTTTCTTAATGGTGGGTCCCATGGTGGGGCCCACCTTTTTTTAAAAAACCAGTTGCCAAATATACCAAATAAGAACCGATTATATGGGGTTTTAACACTGTTTGCGGGCCCCACTGACACGTGGCGGTCCGCAATTGGTTCACTTTTTAATTTTTTTTTTTTTTAAACAAGAAAAAAAAAAAAAGAGAAACCCAAGTGGGTTTCTCTGGTTAATGATGGCCTAAGGGCATGAGCATTGAGGGTTCATAAGGGATTCATAAGGAGGTTCACACAGTTTTCTAGATGAACAGTGATGAATTTCTCTCTCCAAAAGTTCATCCCGGTGAACCCCAAGAAGGAGAAGTTCGCCACGTGTCGGAAAGTGATTGATTCAATTAAATTTTTTTTTTTTTAAATCTAACAAAAAAAAGATAATAATAAAAATATTACAAAGATGAACTCCAAGAGGAGTTCATTGATGCTCATGCTCTAAGAACCCCCTTTAAGAACCTCAGATAAAGATAAAAATGCTCTAAGTCTACATCTACTTTTGTTTGTATTGCTCTAATGGAACATGTTTCACGCTGAATTGCGAAAGAATAAATAAGCCTGAATATTTCTTTCTATTGAATAAAAAGTTTTCCCATATAAGGATATATTGTCCTTATATTTTTCTTTCGTTTACAGCTGTTTATTTTAAGAAAAATAAAAAGTTTGAGTGTTTTTGTGTTAGTCAGAAAAATGAAATAAGTTTGGGATAATATAGTCACCGGGAGCAGCAACAGGGGCCACAATCATAACTTTGTTTAAACTCTTTTTCTTTTCTAAACTTTCAGATACAGTATTTAACCTTTTTAAGGATAAACCTCATAGTGAAATTTCTATAAGTGAATAATGATAGTATTTGCTTATAATAAAATGTAATCAGTTTTATACCTTTGTAATCAATTATAATAATTTGCTTAACTAGCCATGAGACAAAACATTGAACAGGATCCAAGTATATAGGAAATATTTCAGCACAAAGTTCTCAAAATATATTTTATTATGTAATCAATATATGTATATACAATATTAATATTTAATTTTGAGATATTCATAATTAAATACTGATATTATATGAATTTTGAGAACTTTGTATTTTGAGAATTTTATATTGAGATATTTTCATTGGGGATGTTCTAAGTCTTTTGTAACAAAAAAAAACTAATTAATTAGTCTCAAATATGGTGATGAAAAGAACCGATCTCGTTCGTAACATCTTTTATCATATCATTCACAAATTGTAATATAGCTTAATACTAACAGAAAGAGGAAAACAGAAGGTGAGTTGCCTACTCTAAATAGCAAAACCATCTCTGAACCAACCAAAAGTTTGAGTAATGCAACAACAACCACTTATTTTTCCCATGCAAACCCTAATTTTCGCATCTTCTCTCTATCCTCTCTCTCTTTCATCCTCCGTCTAAGCCAATCTCCACCACACATTCTGTAACTCCCACCTTTCTCCAATGGAGGGGCCACGGCTTCCTCCTTCCGCCACCTTCCATGAATCCGACGATGACAAACCCGATGATCCTCCTCCCACCTGGCACCGTCCAACCTCGAGTCTCTCCGCATTGCCATCTCAAGATCCTCCACCACACCATTGGCGTAATCATTCTCTTAATCTCTCACCAATCCTGGACACACCTACCCGGTTTCTTCCTCCTCCGGATTCAATCCCTGAGCTAGAGACTTACGTTGTTCATGTACCAAGAGATCAAATCTATTGGACTCCTCCTCCAGAACACGCAAAGTACGTAGAGAAACGCTGTAATAACCCGGAGAAAAACAAAAAGAATGGTTGTTCTAAACGTCTTATGTGGTTCTTTATCATCTTGATCGTTTTTGGATTCATCCTTGGTGCCATCACTCTCATCCTTCATCTCGTTTTCAACCCCACTCTTCCCGTTTTCGCGGTCGAGAGATTAAATGTAAAACCAAGTAACTTCGAGGTCACGTTGAGAGCCGAGAATCCCACGTCTAACATGGGGGTAAGCTATACGATGAAACCAAACGGTGTCGTTTCGTTAACGTACAAGAACAAGAGACTAGGACGCGGGAAGTTCCCAAAGATGTTCCAGGCCGCGTCTGGATCCGACAAGGTCAATGTGAAGCTCGATGGGTCGACCAAGAACGCGGTTATGCCACCTCGGGGATCGAAACAACCGGTGAGTTTGGTGCTGAAGATGGAGCTAAAGGCGGACTATGAGGCAGGACCGGTGAAGAAGAACAAAGAAGTGGTGGTGACTTGTGATGTTAAGGTTAAGGGGTTGTTAGATGCCAAGAAGGTGGAGATTGTGTCGGAGAATTGTGAGAGTGAGTTTAAGAACTGACACTCTCTCTATATATTTTTCATTATATATATAACGTGATTGTGTTCGTTAGATTTTACAGTGTGCTTAAAGAATTTATTGCTTTCGTTGTAATGTTCATTTTTTCTTACCTAAATGTCTTTGTTTTTAGTCAATATTGTTTAGCGACAAAAAGAAACCGAGAACAAGAAAGACACTAATAGACAATGCGTCTTTTTGAAGATTGTGGTAATGGATAGATGATAGATAACAAACAAACATTAATTAAACAAGATTATTATAACACACCTTTGAATTCGTGATGATGAACGTGAGAAAATGAATTTGAGTGTAAAATGAGTATAGTTTTTATGTATGAAGGTTGGATCCTTGGGCCATGTTTAAGGCAAGAAACCTTTTTGAGTTTCTTAATTTTTTTCTAATTTAAAAACAAAACTTAAAATTAAAAATAAACCATTCACGGGCCGCCACGTGTTAGTGAACCCGCAAATAGTGGAAGAATTAAAGCACATATATTTCTTATTTAAGAGAAAGAATAACCGATTTTTGAGAAAAAAATGGGACCCACCATGTTAGAAACCCCTAGCATACTCCAGTTAAACATGCTCTTATGTTCTTTATCCTTTATCCTTTATAGCAGTTCCGAGGAGAATCGAAACGGAAGCTTGATGTCTGCTGTGAATCCAACATCATAAATGTTTTCTTCAATGATCTTATTTCTTTTACGTTTTGAATTGACTGGTCATGTTGATTTTAACATTCTTTTGAGCTCGAGATGGGCCCTCATCCTTCTTAGGTTTATTATCTTATTAATAGACCTTTAGGCTATTACACTAACTAAATTTGGAGTGGAGTTAGTGCTGGAAATTTGGGTCATTATCCGCATGTTCCACCCCGTTTTATCTCTGCGGGTTGACCAATTTAAAAAGTTCAACTTGCGAGTGCATGCGCAAGTTGAGTCAATTTTAAGTGGGATGCGTGCGGGTCGACCAAATTAGAAAAATAAATAAAAGAAATTAAATTCATAAAACGTATAATTTTTTCAAAAATTATAATTTTATATTATTATTATATTTTTTAATAATATTTTTATAAAATAATTAATATATAATAAAAATAATTATTTTATTAAATTTAATATTACCTAAGGGTCCTGCGGGTAACACGAAAATCTCAGCAGGATGGGTGCGGGTATACAATTTGTTCTTCGCAGGTTATGCATGGCAAAATTTGAATAAAAAAAGAGTCGACCCGCGGGTTGGCGGGTCAAGCGGGACGGGTTGATCCGCAAACCCAGCCCTCAGTGGAGTGAAACTCACCTCTAGCAACTATGGGTGGGCAAAATTATCTGTAAAATTTGATTTGATCTGTTATTTGTTTCGATTTGAGCCAAAAAAATTAGATATCCATAACTTTACGAATCAAAGCAAATATTAAAATTCAATATCCGTTAAAGGAACAAATCACAAATATTCATATTTTAGAAAATGGATATCCGATCCGATCCGTTATATACATATGTATATAAAATTATATATAATTTTATATCTCTATATATTTTTTTAATATTTTTATTCAGTAAATTAATTATTTGGTTATCAAAATTTTAAAGTATGTAATTATGTAGTTTAAAAAAATTGTAATGAAATATTATTATTTATATTAAAACTTTCTTTTTCTTTTAATATTTTCAAGAAAAACTTTTTTTATTATATTTTACCAGATTGACGAATCAAATCGGATATCTAGTTAAAAATACTGATTTTCTAAATATCTGTAATATCGAATATTCTGAAGGTTACGAATTGAAATCGAAATAGAGTAGTAAATCACATCTAATCTATTAAAATAAAATCCTATTTTTATCTACTGATAAAAAGTCATTGGACTATTTTATTATATCAAAAATAATATTTATATATTATATCATTTGAATAAAATATACTATCACACATAAGAATATTCTACTATAACACTATTTTTGAATATTTCTTATTTTACTTTAACAAAATCTTATAAAATCTTTTGATTATCAATTTTAAATAATTCATTAATTTCCTAATTACTACTAAATATTAGAATTTAGTATTATTTAAATAAATAATAAATTCTTTTATTAAATAGTATTTTAATTTATAAATTTAAATTATAAAGTTACAAATATAAATTTAAAGTTAATAAAAATAAATTATACAAGATAAAAAGTTATATTATATGATTATATGTTTTTTTAATTTAGAGTTGATGGCTTATATTTTGAATTTAAATAAAATAAATGTAGCTTATTTTAATTAAAAAATCTATAAAAAAAATTTTGATCAATGAGAATTATAAACAAAATTTAATCCATTTTCATTAGAGAACATTTAACGAAATAGATTAAATAGATAAATTATTCTATTTTGATTCTTATAGGATTATATTTATTTTAATTTAAAAAAATACAAATAAGTTATATATTAATATATGTTGTTTCATTAAAAATAAATATAAAATTATACATTAATAATATCGAATAAGACATATTAAGTTACATAATACAAAACACCAAATAATAATAAATATTTTGTTAATTTATCATAAAACTTAAATATAAATATCCGTGCGAGCGTGCGGATTAAAATTTAGTATATATATGCCCACGCGTAACTAGCAACATTGTTTTGAACCAGTTCCATTAGCCCAATTCAGACCCAACTTTTAGAATTCTGAGTGTTTCGGATAAATGTCAAACCTAATTGAAACCCTGTATTGGGCCTTACACAGACAAATGGGCTTCACCGCTTCACATTCCACTTTGCTAAACTCGTCGTCTCTATAAAACACATCTTCTTCAATATATTAACTTCAGTTGCAGCAATTCCGAGAAAAAAAACAAAAACAAAAAAAAACTCAAAAATCAAAATCCGACACCATGTCTGAGATCAAAAAAAGGAAAAAGACAACGATGATGGACCTGTCGTCTGAGTTGTTGGAAGAGATACTCTTGCGGGTCCCAGCTAAATCCCTTGCACTGATGAAACTAACTTGCAAGCAATGTAAAACCCTAATCGAAGACCCTAACTTCGTCAAAAAACACTTCTCCCTCTCGCTTGGCCGTGAACAGAAGCTCACTGTCATCACCAACGCTTCTTCAGATTCCAATTCATCAGCATCAGGTTTAAAAATATCTTGCATAGGTATCGATTACAACAGTCACAAAAAGCCTCGTTTGAACATAGATGTTTTTATGCCTGGGTATCTTGTAAAAGCTGTGTTCGAGTGCGATGGTCTTTTGCTATGGTTAATGAAAAACAATCTTTTAATCTTGAACCCATTGTTGCACAGAGGAAAAGTTGTACCTGTAACACCTCGTTTTGGGTATGACTTTTGCGACTATGCCTACGGTCTTGGCTACGTTACAAACCCATCTAATGATTACAAAATAGTTAAGTTTAGTTGTCATAGTAATCTCAAAGTTGATTCGTGGACGTATGATTTCAAATCTCAATCTTGGAATGAAGTTTTTGATAAAAGCTTTGATGGGTTCTTCAACTTACCATTCTCGAGTGTGTGCTTGAAAGGGACTCCTTACTGGTTAGGTATCTGTAAGCGTGGTACTGCGATCTATTCCATCCAGAGTTTCGATTTTTCGAAAGAGTGTTTTGAGCCATTGTTTCTTCCACCTACGGCTTTTGGGTGGGGAGATTCTCTTTCTTTAGGTGTTTTCAGAGGAGATTACATCTTTTTGCTGCATCAGTCAAATTCGACCGGTAAGATAAACTTGTGGGTGAAGAAACAGCAATGGGAGATGATGATGACTGTTGTTATGCCTGAACCTATGTTTCATATCTGCACATGTTACTTGTCTGAAAAAAATAGCAAGCTTGTGATAGCTGGTACTCACTTTGAAACCAGTTCTGTTACCATCTATGTTGGAGGGGTGAATGAAGAGTTTCAGAAAGTTGAATATCGATGTGGGACAAATAGTATAATCGGTGGTTGCTACTATGTTCCAAGTTTGCTAAAGGTTCCTGGCTTTTCTGGGTGAGAAGAAGAAGAAGAAGAGGTTATGTTGTTAATATTTAAGTTTTTTTGATGTGTTAATGTGTTATTGTCTAGCTTTTGAATTTCATAAACACAGTGGGATAGTGTTGTTTATATTAGTTTGAATCCCTTTTAATACTATCATGTTTTGTGCTTTTATTGGGTTTCTTCAACTTGTTACCTTTAACACAATTGTGTTACTTTCATCTTATAACTTCAAAAGTATAAAAGGTTGTGCTTATAACTACAAAAGGTATAAAACGTTCTGTAACTGCTCATGGTATTCCATATACATTTATATTATTTGGACCTATACTTTTTCTTTTTTTGGCAATTTTATTTTTACTAATAGAATATTTTTAACTAGTGTTTTTTTTCCAAGAAGTGGTGTTTATGTACAAGCATTATTTATTTGCAAATCTGAAACCTTGTAGAATTACCTGATATTACAAATTTTAAATTGTATTTGAAAAGTAGTAAACCAATTTTAAAAATAGAATAGTATAGGACTCATCAAACAGAAATAGTTATTCAGTCTTTATCCAAAATACTAGTGTTTTATTCTACACAATGCTGGAATAATTATAGATAAATATTTCTTATTTCTGTACTTCTAATAGTAATTTTATTTTTGTTCATTGTAAACAATCTAAATTAGAGGATGAACACGTCTTCACAATTTTTGAATTGTTACTTACTACTAAAATATTTAATGAATACGATCATATTTACTTATAGTTAAAACAAAAAGATGTAATGCATCTAAAAGTCTTTAGAATGATCAGGTTCAAAAGTTCTAATCTATGAGTTTATCACATGAGATTTTAAAATTTTAATTAAAACCATGACAAAAATGTATTATCACATATAAAAAAGTGTAGTTTCCAAAAAAAGAAAAAAACAGGTGCATTTTTTCAAAATTTAAATCATAGATAGGGTATTTTTCAAATGTAGAATCATTCACATGTGGTTTTGCTAGTTTGATGTTGGTTTAGTGGAGAGATGCAACTTTCATTGAAAAGTTATTATTGTAATGATTTGCTAGTTTGATCTTCACATGTGGTTTTGATTGATATGTCAGATGTTGTGAACATATCAAGGTGCTCTAGTGTTGAATGATTCTCTAAATGTTAAAGGGCATACCGGTTTTAAGTTTTTAACAGTGAAAAGAAGTTACTGATCTGCTAGTCCGATGTTTGATTTGGATTCTGAATCCTGATTAGATTAGTGGTGAGATGAAACTTCCATACCAATGATTAGATTTGTGTTCTTTATTGATGTCTCTGATCGATGAAGATTGACGCATGAAATAGATAATTGAAACTCATTTTAATGGATCATAATACAAGGAGGGACAAACATAGCTATTCTCAAATCTATTACACATTCAAAAGCTTAGCTAATATTCTCACTAATTAAACTGCTCAGATCATATATCACACAAATTAAACTTAAGCTTCTTGACATGTTTCTCTCTTACACAACTCAAATTATTTATAAACAAAACAATGAAGCATAACAACTCTTCATGTTCTAAGGTCTTAGGTCCCTCTTCTTCTTCCTTGTCCTTCACTTGTACTCCAAGATCATGTTGTTCTCTGGAGCAAGCCCAACGCAGGCCCTAAGGATGTTCTCCAGCATAGCCCTCTGCTTAGATAGAGCGTTCACCACAGGTGTCCCAGGTGGTACAAGAGGTGCCTTTGTGAGGTAACTGAGTATGGTAGCTACTGGGTGGAATGAGTGAAACTTCCCCTCTCCTTCAGCTTTGAATTGGATTCTGGTGCTGAGTTCAGCAAGAAGAACAAGATCCAAGATGATTGGAGCAGCCAGAAGAGAATCCTCACAAGTGTTATGCATAACAATTGTATTCTTCCCTCCCATGAATATCTCAGAGGTGTACTCATCCATGGCTCTCTTACTATCCCCAACATAAGGTACATACTGCCACACAAATCAAAACGTTAGAAAGATTCAAAACACTATTTATATGACTCTGGAATCAAAACCGTACCTTGATGACAACAACATGGTCAGGATGTTCACCAGGCTCAAAGAGGATGCCGTTACTAGCCACCATGTCGTCTACCACATTACTCTTTGAGATCTCCTTAGACCGGAAAGTCTGCGGCGCTGAGAGGTTCATACCGTCATTGTTTCCCAAATGATTATAGCTCACAATGGAAGTAGGCTGCAAAACAATCAATCACAAGGTTTCTTCAGCAACAAGAAAGTAAGAAGCTAGGTTTACTTGACTAACAAGCTATCTCTTTTATTACCTTGATGCCAGCTCCGACAAGGAAATCTACCAAAACAGACTTCATCTTTGTCTGACCACTCTTAAAATCATCCCCACCGATCAAACAGTTCTTCGATATAGCCAGCTCGATAAGTCCCGGAACAAAGGTGTTCTGAGGACTTCCATTAATGAAAGGAATACCTTCAAGAACACAAGCTATAGCATAAAGAGTAGAAGGTGAGATCTCAGACTCGTTCTTCTCAACAGAGGCCAATAGATTCTCCATCGTGTCGTTAAGCCCTACAACCACATCGCTGTAACGCTCTGTGTTGGCTGTCCACAAGACAACTAGCTTATCCACTTTGTTCTTCTCCTTAAACTCCCTGCAAAGAACCCATTACATCAAAACACAAACACAACCAATAAAGAAACTAACAAACAGACAACAGTACCTCATGTCTTTGATGATCTGGTCGACTTGTTCTTTCTTGGTACCTTTGATCACGCTATTGGCACGTGACCCTTGATTCGCAGCGATGAAGTCAGGATCATAGATTCCAGGGAGTGGGACCATGTGCTCCATGTAAGGTCTGAGCTGTTTTTGAAGATCAATATCAAGGACTCTGGCTCTAGCCATGGCGTCTGCTAAGTTCATGTCACTTATGTCCCAACCACCAAACACAACATCGTCAGGATTCACCATGGGAAGGAGACTCTTGAAAGGAGCGTAGATCTCTTCACCATTGTAAGATCCGACCCGGATCGAAGAAGCTTGAGTGAGTGAACCAAAGTAGTTGGCTTGTTGCACTTTGTCCTTAGTCGCCCATGAGATCCCTCTACAACATAGCTTGTCAGTTTAGTAACCAAAATCAAACCGGAACAGAGAAAAATAAGGATTTTCAGCGAACCGAACTGATTTTTTTGTTAATTCGGTTAGGAGTTCGGTTCAATAGGTTTTTTTAAAAAAGTTTGGTCTTCGGTTGGCTTAGCAGTCAGAACGGTTCTTTAAAAAGGAAAATTATAAAGAAACAAGAGAGCTAACAAAATTTCAAACAAAAATACCCAAATTTCAAATTAAAATAACCAAATTTAACCAAGAAAATTAAACCAGAATTTTAATAAAATACAACCAAAATCAGCCAAACTGAATACTACCGAACCAAAATTTAATTTTGGTTAATGTAAGATTTATGTTAAACCAAACTAACCAAAAACCAAATAACAGCAGGCCTAAACAGAACCAAAGTGTTTACTCACTCTTTGTTGGCAATCACACCAGCGGTTAAGGTTGAACCATTGTTTCCTCCCCATCCAACAAGCATAACCCTAATCACCAAAAATGTGAGTTGAATTCTTGTCGGAAAATTACAGAAGACAGGTAAAAGATTCGAACTTGATTACCCTAACTTGGGGACACGAGTGTCTGTTATGAAATCGTATTTGACGGTTTTGGGCTTGACGACCCATTGATAAGTTCCGTTACGGTTCTCATGAACGACCTCTGTAGTCTCGTAATCGTACACAGAATGGATCTCATTCTCTGTGTACTTCACGTTTGGGCTCTCTACCTTGAAGCTCTCGATGAACATCTTCTCTCTCTCTCTCTCCTTGTCTTAAGCTTTGTGTGTGTTTGGTTTTGTGATCTTGAATCGACGAACAAGTGCGAGGTTATATAGAGAAGACGCTGTGATGGAGGGACACGTGGCGGTTCGTCAGTCTTTGCGGGTGGTCCCTTCCTCTTCCGCAAGCGAGTGGAGATGGTTCGTTGAGTTAGCGAGCGAGCCCACTCCTCCCTAAGCCCAGAGAGCCTCTAGACCACACGTGTTTGGTTCACACGCGTGGTGAAGCTAGAATGTGAGAGACACGTTGGAAGCTGGGTCCATACACGTGGCGTGATCTACGTGAAGACAAGTCTTGTTTGTTGGTGCTTTCTCGTTTTGTGGGCCCCACCGTTTTCTTTACATCTTGTGAAGAAGACACTCGAAGGCCCCCGAGGGGTGAGGAAGGGAGAAGAGAGAAGCGGTTGAAACGGCAACGTTTGCCACGGAGATACGAGTGGATGCCACGCGCGATCTGATGTGTGGAATTGGTCTTGTTGGATGGATGCCCACGTGGCGATAATGATGGTGTCACGTCTATTGACGGCGCGTGAGGTAGTTAACGTCTCCGTTAACTGTAAAGTAGCGACCGTTTTTGAAAAGTAGAGTCTAGAGGGTCCCAAAGAAATATTATTGACTACTTTGTGGTATGTGGGTGGCCTCATGGAGAGGAATAAAATAACGTTTATAGTTTTTTTTTTCTTGTAAAAGTTTATAGTTTTTTTTGTTTGAGAATTCTAGATGCATGTAAGTTTACAAAGTAAATATAGGAAATTAATAAAGGATTTCAATTAATTTTTCTATCAGATTGGAGGTTCAATAACCAAAATTTTATAGAAATTATAGTATGTAAAGTTTCTTTTTATAGTATATAAAGTTATATATATATATATATATATTGGACTGTCTTTCGTGGTTTTGTGTCATCCAGATTGGATTATATATGGCAAATGTAGTGTATGTTGATCACTTCTAAAGTGACACAGAAATAAGCTCGGGAGAAAATGAATGTTTTATGTGTTACGTTATGGTATCAGAGCCATCCGATGTTGGCACTTGTGGATTTTGTTTTCCATAGTTATCCACTCAACTTCTTTATATAATAATGTGTTGGAAGACAACCATCTGTGTAGAATTGTTAAATGATAGTGAGTGTACCAAATACGACATGGTGAATATTTGTACCAGCAAGATTATTGAATCAAAAGGGTTAAAACATCATTGTCAGAGAGTCGTGAATAGTTGTGGACCTGGCGAGTGAATGTAAAATGACAAAAAAGATAATGCATGCAGTGCAGCGAAGACGAAGCAGTGACCACAAACCTAAAGCATGATTTGTGGTTAAAGCAAAGGCCAAACGGTGGGGTTATTTACTTAATTTGATTAAACATGAAATATTATAATCAGAAATGACAGAAACAAATTTTGAATGCTTTTGTTTCAGTTATAAGTTCTAACCAATCAAATATTAAACTTTATTTTTCCTTTCAACCTCTTAATTAACCGCATCCATTTTAGGCCACACAAGACTTTGTCCTCCTTTCAACCTCTTTTGTTTTGTCTGGTTACTTTCTTTTCACTGTTTTTTTTGTTTACTCTACAGTTATGAACTTCTCTAATTGAATATGTGAGAAGTTTCTAGGTCAGTTAGTATGTTTGTCTTGATGTAATAATATCATAAATTATTACCAGACACATTTATCCTCATTATATAATTCTCATAACGTTACAAATTTAAAATTTCCACTCAATTCATCATTTCAATTAATTTTTAATTTACATACAGAGAGATTACATAATTCTTTGTCCTTCTAAAAACAAATACCATATGTATTTTCTATGAGTATTTATTTTATGAGCTATGATTTGCAAATAATTGAAATTATTTATTCAAAAGAAATTTTTAGATAAAATTATTATTTAATTAAAAGAAATTTTATTAAAAACTGTATATATTTGATATTAAAATCAGTGTCTATTATATACAACTTTAAATATGACTATGCATTTAATAGACTATAATAATGAAAACTGATTCATAATTGATTTTTTTATAAATATTTTTGAGAAATTTTAAATTTATTGCTCTATCAATATGAAAGGAACTACATTTACAAAAGAATCATGACTATTGAAAGAAGACATAAGTATGACACCCCAATTGCTCATCCTATCTCCTGTGGGAGATCTATTCAATACAACTAACCATATGATGAAAGTATAACAAGGTACTCCTTGCGAGAACCAAGCTACGTTGCATCATTGATCCCTCAGGCCGTATTTGCTCCTATGTGGTTGCAGCAGAGAACATGTTTTGATAATCATCCTCGCCATGTTTCAATATCAGTGTCAATATAAATAATTACTAACTAGCTTTTGATCCGCACGCCCGCGCGGATGTATTTTTCATAAATTTATAGTATATATATTTAACAGAATACATATATAACACTTACAATATTACATATTTGTTTGATATAACATGTTGCTACATATCATTTTTATTGTGTTTGGATCATCCATATATTATAATGGACAAATCTCTCAAATAAAACTTTTTGAAGTTTTTGTCACAAAAATAAACTTTAAAAAAATGATCAAAATACACCTTTTTATTTTGAAAATTTTAATATTTTTTTTAAATTAATTATAATTATCACCTCCAAAATCCAACCCCATAATTCTAAACCTTTAAGTTTAGATTAATTAACCCAAGGGGTATAAATATATATTTACACTCTTTAATAAATTTTATTTTGGTCATTTTTTAGTGCTATTTTAGAGACAAAAACTTTTTTAGGTCTATTTTAGTCTTTATATCTATTATATTTGTTTATTAATCTTCAAAATTAGTATATTTGTATAAATAACCACAAAAGTTATTTTTATTTACGTAAATTTATTATTGTTTGAAGAATTGAATTGAAAATATATTTTTCTAATTTTGTTTTCTTTACAAGAAAATCATCAAAACATTTGATAAAAAATATAGCACAACATATTTATTGTGAATCATTTCGATTGAGAATTAATTGGTATATATATATATATATATCAAATAAATTGATTTTGATTTTGCAAACCAACATTAATCAAGAAACAATTCGTCTGGAAACAAATCATGTGATCAAAGTTTTATACTACTACCGAGGTATTTTTGTTTACAATCTTAGGTTTGGTTTTGTTTCAGAGTTATATAAGGTTTTATTTGGTATGATTTAATTAATTAGATAGTATAGCTTAGTTCTGGTTTACCGAATTCTTTTGGTATAGCAAAATAATAGGTAACCGATTTGGGTTGTTATAAATGAATGGATGGTATACGAAATTAAATGAAACTACTGTGTTTTAACTAGTGGCATGAGATGGTAATTATTTAGGAAAATTTAGGGCTAATTATTAAATGTACTTCTGTTTTAATAGTTTAGAAGTAGTGACATATTTATCAACTTTATAGAATATAAAACTACATAAGATATTTTTAAAAATAATAAAAACTTTGTAGAGTTTATTCTTATTTTGATCCACAATTTTTATTTGATAAAAATTTGGAAAAATTCTATTTATATGAGATTTTAAGTTAAAATTAACAGCATTGTTTTTATTTGAAAACTAAACTTCTACATATGTAAATTAACTAAATAATTCTATCTGAATGTTTTGAAATTATTATGATACATTTTTAGAAAATTATATAAATATGAATGATTCATCATAACACCACATCAGCCAAATAAACATATATGACTTCAGTTTGGTCATGTATTTATGGTATAATCCACGTAGTTATGCAAAATCCTTTTTTTTTTTTGTTTGGTGAGATTAGGGCCAGGCATATATATTTGTTATTCGTCTTTTACTCTTTGTGATCGTCTCGATTTTTCAAGTACCCATTATTGTCAAGTCGATATCAAACAGAAGAATTTAGATACTTGCAAATATAAATAAAGTATTAAGTATGAAAAAAAATTAGCTATTCAGCTTAATAATCTGTTACTTGTTCAACATTTTTGTTATTCTGAGAAGTAAATAATGTTGCAATAGAGAGTTTCATGTTTTTATTTATTCTTATCTTTTATAATATGCACAAGTATTTTTTATAGTAACTTTTGTGTTTTTTTTCTTAGTAGAATAAACAAATAATTTTTAATAATGCATTATTTAGCAAGTAATTTATAAATATTTGAAATTACATGTATGTAGCTCACAAGTACTCGCAGGTAACTCTCAAGTACTCGTAAGTAACAAATTCTAATAGAGTGAGAAAAGTAACTTGCAAGTGACTTATTCTTCAGTAAATACTCGAAATGACAAGTACATATTTTTAACAAGTCAGGTATAATTTTTAATTTTCAATTACTCGTAGAAGCTAAGTCAAATATTAAGTATTATTAAAATAGTTAGTACCCTCATGTGCCCAACCCTTATTGATATATCTGAAATTGGGCCTTTTCACTTGATTTAACTTCATACTAGTCTGATATAATCAGATGTATCATGTATGTGTATAAACTTGTAACACAAACAAACCTTTAGTCTTAACATATGATTTACAACGAAGAACACGTTGTGTGGTTACCTGAGCTTGAACGAATGAATAAAACATTAAAAAGAGTTATTCTTTATGATTTTATTAGATTGGAGACAAAGTGGTTATATAGTTTACGACATCATATACACGATCAAAACACACATCGTTGTGTCCAAACCGTTACACAGAAACAGTGGCACGCAGTGGCTCAAGGGCTTTCCTGATCTTGTCAACTGCGACTCGCAGACCATCAAGAGATGTGTCGTAAGATATCCGAATACAACTATCGTCTCCAAAAGCATCACCAGGAACCATTGCAACCTATAACTCAAGGCCAGACACGTATGATGAACACTATAATAAGAAGTATGCAGATGATTAAAAATGCAAAATGTTACATGAAAGTGTCAAGAAAGTATAATGCAAAAGAGGATGAGTCATTGATCAAACCAAAACCATATGCTTCTGATCCATAGTATGCACTGCAGCAACACCTGCTCTCTGAGAAATGCTACTAGCTCCTGAACTAACCTTTAAGAGAAACCATAAACCAATTCCATCTCATTATCATCCCGGCTAAAGATTCATATGTTTGTATATATAGATACCTGGCCTTGTAATTTACTGCAAGCTTAGCTTCCAACCCGTCATTGCGAAAGCCTTAACATATCATACTATCAGCAAAGACTTTAATCCATTGACATTAAAGCCAAATGAATAATAAAACTTTACCTTGGAGAAACCGTTGTCAAAGTTCTTTCATCCATGTCTGGCAAAGAAGCAAAGCTTGTGTGTGTTGCAGGTGCATATATTATGTGTTCATATACTTCATCTGATAACACCTACAAAAAGAAACAGATTAAGAAAAAGCCAAAAAAGATTGAGCTGTGTTTTATGCTAAATACCATAAGCCTTGGGTGCTTAGCAATGATCCTTGCAATCTCTTCAAGCAAACTCTTGGGGTAAACAGAACCAGTAGGGTTAGAAGGAGAGCAAATGATAAGAAGTCTAGATTTTTCAGTTAAGTTATCAGAGATCCAGCAAGAAGTTATCAGAGATCTTGGTAGGAATAATCACAGGTGTTGCATCAGCCAATCTCGCTTGTTCAGTGTAACTAACCCAATACGGTGCAGGTATTATAACCTATATAAACCACACTTCACTATCTAAAAAAAAAAGCTTAGGAAGAAAGATTTGTTAGGATTACTTCATCACCAGGAGAACAAACTGCAAGCACTGCTTGTAAGATACTTTGTTTAGCTCCATTACTTACCAATATTTGGTCCGGTGC
Source organism: Moricandia moricandioides (assembly GCA_905132885.1). Taxonomy (NCBI): domain Eukaryota; kingdom Viridiplantae; phylum Streptophyta; class Magnoliopsida; order Brassicales; family Brassicaceae; genus Moricandia; species Moricandia moricandioides. Next base: position 433,836 of record CAJHQQ010000013.1, on the reverse strand, counting down.
ATAAGACAATCCATTCTCCTCTCATTTTCACTCTATTTTCCAACATAAGTGAATAACAAAGCATAAGTGTTTATCTAATGTCCAAGAAATCACAAGGCGACTTTATATGAGATTATTGATTATGTGAGCGCTTAGACCGATTCTTGAGTGCTTAGAGAGCAACTCTTAAAAAAGACGTTTTAAAAAAATCGTTTTGCTTAGGTCTGATTTGCCGACTAGGCGGAAGCTATTCTCCTCTATAAAACAGAACACACACATGTTCACTCCATTTTCCGACATAAACGCAAAAGTGATGATGTTTTTACCTTTTAACTTGCGACATATAGCTTCTCGCAGTTCTGTGATGCCAGCATTTAGCGTATACCTAGTGACACGAGGGCTAAGTGAAGTATCTACTGATGAAACTGAAGACAGAGTCTCTGAAACCTTCCCTGACTTGCAGTACCTAACCGTTGCATACATAAATCTAAAATCAAACGCAATACGCACTAAGAGACAGTGATTCGAATTTAAAGTTCAACACTTTGAGGAATGATCAAAACAGAGTAGTGTACCTAAGCGTTGCATAGACAAAATCTAAAATCAAGTACAGAGTGAAGAAAACTCACGAGAGGAAGTGGTTGGCTTCTTTGAATCTGGGTAGTGCTCGGCTTTAGCAGCGGAGGAAATGACGGCGGCGGAGGTCTGAGTGGGGACATTGGGTTGGTGAGAAGAGACATAAAGAGTCGAGCTTTTGAGAGGATTTGTAAGCGAGAGGAGGCGGAGTGAGCGTTCAAAGTTGGAGGACTTGGTGATGAGAGCAAATTTACGAAAATTGAATAAATATATATTCCCTCTGTTTATGTATGTTTGATAATTTTTAAGCGTATTAAAAAAAACATATGAGATTTAAATTACTAATATATATTTTTTTTAATTTATTATCTCCCATTAGCCGATAGAATTTTAATAACTGTATAAAAAATTATAATTTAACATTAATTACTACATTGAAAATGTAAAAATGAAACATTTTGAAATAATATTTTTTGCTAAAGTATGAATCTTTTCGGAACATAGGAAATATATTTGAAAAACATTAATCACAAACCCATTTGCCTAAATAAAAGTTTGACTGGTTTTTAAATTACCATCCGTAAACGTAGTTTTTGGTGTTTATAGCGATTGTTAATGTTTTTCAACAATCACAAATTTTTTTATAAATCATCTCAAACCGCTCTAAACCTTTTTAAACCAAAAAAAATTTTATGCTCGTTTGTGGTTGCAGGCGAGCAATTCTATATTTTATTTTTGACAATTATATATTTTAGTTTTTAACAATTATATAAGAAATATAAACATAAAAAATGTGGACAAAAAATATGTTTATGTACGTAAAATTTGTATTGCAAGTAAAATGTTTCTTTTAGTGATATTAGGAAGTGAAAATATATTGCTTGAGGCTTTAATCTTTTATTATATTGCTTGAAGAATTTGTATTGCAAGTAAGATGTGTCATTTAGTGATAAAATATATTAACTGTTTTAAACTTTTGCTTGAGTTTTTAATTTGTATTGCTCATATGCTCAACGTGATTGGATCACTGGAAACTTCAAGGTACGGATTGATTCACTTGAGAAAGTAGTACACAAAAAAAGAAAAAAAAAAGAAGAATACAATACAACGGCTACAAATAAGAAACACAGAGATAATAAGACCGTTGTAAAAAAAGAACCGTTGGCTCCTCTTTATAAAAGACAAGCGCTCTCCTTTTATTTTATCTTTTTGAAACAAGTTATTCTATTGAAAACAAGAACCAACCCAAATAGGAAAAAGCTGCTACCAGAGAGCAAGAAGGCATACTAAAGAGCGACCGGATGAGCACGAGAAAAGAAGCTTGAGCACATGACCACAAGCTCAGGAGAATCACCAAGCTGTGGTTCAACATGACAAAAGGGTATATGTATCTCTTTGCTCTCTCTCTGTTTATTACTGGTTTTGTTCCCATTTTTGTTCTTATTACCGTGGTTAAGACATTCTGGATTGGATTTGACCTGCAGGAGAAGAAGTTGAGAATGATAGTCCTATTGAAGAGTGGAGCTTATGCGACCAATATTATTACCATTGTTAAAGCTTAAAGCTTTTTATCACCGACACAACTCAAACCACTCAGGTATTATCTTCTTCTTTTTTTTCTTTCCTGTTTACATATTTTGAAGTATTTCTTGGTTTTTGTTTTTGAAAAAAACATTTTTTTAGACAATCAAGATGTTAGAAAAATAGATTCCCGATAATCTGGGGAAAGTGGTTTTCAAAAAAATTGCTACTTTTTGAAGAGAAACCAAAAACCACTTTTTGAAATACATCATGTTAATTTTTCTCTTTCAAAAATATTGCTATTAATTTTATTACTTAGATTTTAGAAAACTGTTTGTTTTATACTGTATAAAATAACAAGTGTAAAATTAAAGAAGTTTAGACAAATACTTAGCATGCCTGAATTACTAGGATTTTCAGTACATCACGTTAGTTTTTCTCTTTTTTTTTCTTTAAAAAATATTACTATTAATTTTATTACTCAGATTTTAGAAAAATGTTATTTCATACTGTATAAATAACAAGTATAAATTCTAAGAAATTTAGACAAATAAGTAACATGCCTGAATGTTTTTCTCTTTTATTTTTCTTTCAAAAATATCAATATTAATTTTATTATTCAGATTTTAGAAAGATTTATTTTATACTGTATAAAATAACAAGTATAAATTATAAAAATTTAGACAAATAAGTAGCATGTCTGAATTATTATTATAATAAATTAATTATTATAAATTGTTATTATTATAAATTATTTTATTTATTAATTTAATCTAAAATTTAAAACTATTTTACCATTCAAGTTTTTCAAAAAACTAAAATCTAAACACCAAACAAACAATCATCACCTAAAAGCATTTTTTTCTTTCTTTCTAAGTTTTTGTATGACAATTAAGTTTGCATAGTATAAAACTAGTTGAATATGATATCATGTCATATGTTTTTGATCTTTAGAGGTATTACTTTTGTTTTATCTTCACATTGTGTTTATTTAGTTTTTCTAGTTGATCTCGGATTTTCCAAGTTTTTTCTCCTTTTTAATTTTTTTGTTTAAAAATGTTTTTTTCTCTCTTAGTTTGGTTATGATCTATTAAGTATAACTAGATAGAGTGAAACTAATCGAACATGTATCTACCTTATTTTGGATCATTGCAGATCCCACATTGAACTATGAAATTGAATTAATTCTCATCATTAATAAATTTAAGTTTTATGGAAATTACAAATGTTCCTATAAAAATAAATAAATAGTTTACTTTTTAATTAAAAAAGTATATTTAATCTAAAAAATTGAGTTGTTATGATTTTTAATGAGATTTTAAATGATCTAAATAAAAATAATTTAAAATAATTTTTAAACCATTTTAGAATATCATATAAAACTCAAATTTGAGTTTTAGTTAATTCAAACCCTTTCAAAATATTTAAATTTTTTAATAATTCATAACTTCAAATATATTCAGTAACCCATAATGTTATAGTACCTTATTAAAAATGAGTTTTAAAAATTCATATTTAAAAAAATAGTTTAATTTATCATTTACATACAAATCACTTATAAGTAACTATCAGTAAATCACCCCCAGAAATCTGTGTATACTTTAAACCCTAATTCTACATACATATATACATAACACATATACATATAGATTAAATATACTTGTTTGGGGGTGATTTATGTATATACCTATATATACCTACATACATATATACATATATATATATATATATATATATATATATATATATATATATATATA